>CM043714.1:33414193-33830890 GCA_023969325.1 Oryzias curvinotus
TCACTCGTCCGTGTTCTGTACCTTGTGTGTTCCATTCGGAGCGGCTCTTTCTCTGTCCTGTAAACTCTCTACAACCATTTGGGTCGTGTCTGAGTCCTCCTTCCATCCAGGGTTCAACCTGTTTGCCTGACCCTAACACTGTGACCCCATGAGGATGAGACAGTTTCAGAGGATGGATGGATGGATGACCAAGGGATGGATGATGGATGGATGGATGAAGGATGGATGAATGGATGATGGACTTGTGGGCGGGTTGGACTATGATTGTTAATATTATTATTATCATTCAGTGTCCACTCAGTCCAGAATCTAAAGTTAATCCAATAAAGTTATTAGTTAATATCAAAAGTGGTTTATAGAAATATACACCAACTAACAACCCCCCCCCCTGTGAAAGAACAATCTGAGCTGACCAGGCGGCCCGTTCTGACCCCACCCCATCAGGAGGAGCTTTAGGATCCAGATGTGGAGCTGAACTGTTTAGCAGCTCATGAGTTGCAGTGTGTGTGTGTGTGTGTGGGGGGGGGGTAAATGTAGAGTTCTATACAAGTGTCCATCATTTGACATGTTCCACACTCTGACGGATCTTACCTGGGGGGCCATGAAGTTTGGCTTTCTTCACTGAAAGAAAAGAGAAAAAGAACATTTGTGAAAAAACCCATGTATGTCTCAATAGATTTATCATAATAATAATAATAATAATAATAATAATGGTAACTGCAGACCGGTTCGGGTTCTGAACTGGAGGACCAGTTCTCCAGCTGGAGAACTGGTCCTCCGTTTGAAGGATTTCTGTCTCACTAATGTTTTTAATGTTTTTAACTTTTTAATTATGTGAAGTATTTTCAGAGAGCCAAAGTACAACTGAGAACATCTGACCATTACTAAAATATACTATAGTATATGTATTACTACAGCATATCTATTAGTAATAGATGTACTAGAGTATATGCATTACTATAGTACGTCTATCTTGCATGGAAGCTGCATCATCTAATAATTCAATAGATGATGTCATTTCCTGTCATGCCATGCTCCACTGTCTGGGGGGGGGGGCTTTAAGTGGGGCGGAGCCTCCCTGTAGACAGGAGCTCTGAGGAGGAGGAGACTCCAAGCGTCCCAGCAGGAGCTTCAGGCAGAAGATTGATCCACAATCCGGTTCTGCAGAGGATCAAATGTCGGCGGGCCCTTCAGGCGCCACCAATCTCATTCCAAAGACAGATCAATACGTTGTTTGGATCCCTGACGGGACTCAGAGCGGACGCCGTCAGCGCTCGTTAGTCTCAGGCCGTCTGACAGGAAACCCGCTGGCCTGGTTGGTCCAGAGCCAACTGGGTCGTGGATCCAAAGGTCAACCGGGACACCTCCAGAATTTATCCTCAAAGCACTTCCGATTTTTCTAGAACAACCATAACATTAATGTAGATTAAATCAGATTAAGGATTAAATTATTTTAATGTCAGATTCCATCAAAGATTGAAATGATTTTCCAACATTTATAGAAATGTTCCATCATCTATCATCCTTCATCCATCCTTCATCCATCCATCATCCTTCATCCATCCTTCATCCATCCATCATCCTTCATCCATTATCCATCCATTTATATCAGTCTCAGTCTTCTGTCGCCAGAGGAACAACTTTTCTAAAATGTACTTAAAAAATGGAAAACTGGGGAACAGCTGCTTCAACTCAGCAGAACAGAACCAACAGAACAATAGAATCAGCAGAACCAGCAGATCCAGCCATAGGAGTCCCTCAGGCATCAGAGCGGGCAGAGCGTTAGTGGAGAGGGCGGGGCTTGTGTCATGTGACCGTATGAAAGCATGCGTGCTGCTGAGGATAATCTCTGAGCTAAAGCCCTGATCCTGACCCGCAACTCGGAACAGACCATCATCTGCAGAAAATCTGCTCATCTGAAACCTTTTCTGCAGACTTCACAGAATCTGGAGGAACAGAACTTTAACTGATGAGCAGTCAGAGGGGAGTGGCTTCCCAAACGCAGGCTGACAGCGGCGGCGGCAGCAGCAGGTCACCTGGATTAAGCAGCAGCTGCAGAGCGTTACGTCACACCACATCTGCAGCAGCCGCTGAGCCGCTCCACTTCCTGAGCTGCTGTCACTCACGTTCACGTGTGACGGAAACCAAACCCTTCTCTGTGCAGCTTCAAGCCGAGGGGCAGAGAAACAACCAACAACCCTACGGCTCCCTCACTGGGAAACCAGGGTTCGATTCCGAAGGGGCTGGATGAGCATCATCCAGCCTGGGTCTTTGGGCAAGACCCCTCATGCTGCTGCATAACTATGTAGCCACGAGGGCCCCAAGTCTGGGTGTCCCTGAGCCCCTCCCCAGCCCGGACACAATACAGGTCTGTAAATACAATCAGGGAAAAGGGATTCGGTTTGGCGACGCCTGAAGGGACACCAGATCCAGTCATGTTTACGGCACGCCCACATGAGGCCCTGAAGCAGGAAGCCCCCGTTTGAAGCTGCACAGCATGGAGGTGACGGTCCCCCGAAACCACGACGGGTAACACGGAAAGCCATTTCTGTGACCCTGACAACACAAAAACTTCATTTCCCTCAATAACCACAGTTCATTCTGGCCCCGCCCACACCGTTAACCAGAGGACAGGCTATATGTGTTACAATGGGGGCTCATGGGAGGAGTTTATTTGTATAAACCCTTTCTGTAATCAAGAATAAGCCTTTTGTACCAGAAGGCCCTGAGCTCATGTGACTCTGCATGGCGCCGGTCATGAAAGCACCATCCAGAACCACATCTGAGATGGTATTTAAGGTGACCTTCCACCGTTATCCATGGAGAACCGCTCACTGCAGAACACTTTGGTTCAGCACCGATGAGGAGAGACTGCAGGGAGTCGTAGAGACGGCGCAGACGATCACTGGACACCCTCCACCCAAAATAGTTGGTCCCCCTCAGTTAAAGAAAGAAATGACTTGAAACGTTCTAAAGTAACAATAAATTAAATCTTCTTCAAAATAAATAATCAAAATCTGCCATTACTTTAGAGTTGTTGATTAACAGAATTATATAAAACAAACTAATGAAATAGGGCTGGACAACAATGATGGTACCTCCATAAAGACTGAGAACTAATTGCCCAGGGGGTCATGATGAACTCAGGTTTGTCCTTTGATTGACATCACAGCTGTTTTCAAACCCAGAATCAGTCAGTCTGACTATTTAAAGGGAGACAAATAGTCACGTTGCTGTTTGGTGAAAAGGTGTGGAACCACACTGAACATGGACAACAGAAAGCCAAGGAGAGAATTGTCCCAGGACATTAGAAACACAATGACAGACAAACATGGTAAAGGTAAAGGCTAGAAAACCATCTCTAAGCAGCTGGATGTTCCTGTGACCACAGTGGAACATATTATTCAGAGGTTTCAGACCCACGGGACAGTAGCCAACCTCCCTGGACGTGGCAGGAAGAGGAACATTGATGACAAATGGAGGAGACGGATAGTTGTCAAGTCAAGTCAAAGTAACTTTATTGTCAAGATCTACAATGTTGACACATACATAGAACTTGAAATTGCGTTTTCTCTTCTCTTCAGTCTAATGGGGAGATGCCTTCAGACATACAATAAACAGACTATAAACAAACTATAAATAGAAGAGGCTTAAATATAAATAGTATAAAAATAAAAGTAAAAATGAGAGAATAAAGTGACTGAATTGTAGTTACTTAAGTTTTTAACAGCACTGGAGGACTGGTGGAAGGTGGAGTTAGTGCTGATGAGGTAGGTGACCTGAGTATGTCAGGGATCAGCAGAGCAGGAGGGCAACGGGGCAGCAAGAGGGGAGGGGGGCAGGGCTGGGAGAGAGTTCAGCTTCCTGACAGCCTGGAGGAGAAAACTGTCCCTGAGTCTGCTGGTCCTGGCCTGAAGGCAGCGCAGTCTTCTCCCAGATGGAAGCAGACTGAAGGAGCTGTGGGATGGACGGGTGGGGTCATCGGCAATGCAGAGGGCTTTGCGGGTCAGAGGCGGGTGTTGTAAATGTCCCGGAGAGAGGGGAGGGGTCCACCGATGATCCTCTCAGCTGCCCTCACGATGCGTTGAAGGGACTTTCGGCAGGACGCCATACAGGCGCCATACCACACCGTGATGCAGCTGGTGAGGATGCTCTCCACGGCGCCTCTGTAGAAAGTGTGCATGATGGGGGGGGGACTTTTGCTTGCTTGAGTTTTCGGAGGAAGTGGAGACGCTGCTGTGATTTCCCAGCCAGTGATGTGATGTTCTCGGACCAGGAGAGGTTGTCTGTGATGTGCACACTCAGGAATTTGGGAAGAGCAGTTGAGATGGCGTCCTCTGTTGAACGGTTGGACCGATAGGCAAACTGAAATGGGTCCAGGGAGGGGGGCAGGACAGACTTGATGTGCCGCATGACTAGCCGTTCGAAGCTCTTCATGATGATGGGGGTCATAGCAACCGGACGGTAGTCATTAAAGCAGGAGGGAGATGGCTTTTTAGGGACGGGTATGATGGTGGTCGCTTTGAAGCATGTGGGGGTGACAGCCTGACTCAGAGATGTTGAAGATGTCTGTGAAGACATCAGCCAGTTCCCCCCCACAGTCTCTCAGCACCCGACCGGGGATGTTGTCTGGTCCTGGGGCTTTCCGAGCATTGATCCTGCTGAGGGATCTCCTCACGCTGTCTGAAGACAGCGACAGCACCTGGTCACCAGGAGAGGGTGGAGTTTTCTGGGCCGTTGTGCTGTTCACAGCCTCAAAGCGAGCGTAGAAGGAGTTCAGGTCATTCAGCAGGGAGGTGGAGCTGTCGCATGTCTGTGGGGGAGGTTTGTAGTCTGTGACAGTCCAAAGTCCACGCCACAGGCTCTGGGTGTCTCTGCTGTCGCTGAAGTGATGGGTGATCCTCCTGGAATATTGTCTCTTGGCTTCTGTGATGCCGCGGGACAGGTTGGCCCTAGCTGACCTCAAGGCTCCTCGTCTCCAGCTCTGAAGGCAGCATTACGGACCTTCAGGAGTCTGTAGACTTGGAACTGGATCCAAAGAGCCCAGAACAACCTCCAAAGACATTAAAGGTGAACTCCTAGATCAAGGTACATCAGTGTCAGATCACACCATTCATGGTTGTTTGAACCAGAGTGGACTTCATGGAGACGACCAAGGAGGACACCACTGTTGGAAAGAAATCAGAAAAAAGCCAAAAATGCATGTTGACAAGCCACAAAGCTTCTGGGAAAATGATGAGACCAAACTGGAGCTTTTTGGTAAGGCCCATCAGCTCTATGTTGGTAGACTCAAACATGAAGCATCAACCAAAAGAACACTGTCCCTACTGTGAAACATGGAGGAGGCTCAGGTCTGGTTTGGGGCTGCTTTGCTGCATCTGCCACAGGGGGTCTGGAAGTCAAATGAAATCTCCAGATGATCAAGGCATTCTGGGTAGAAATGTGCTGCCTAGTGTCAGAAAGCTTGGTCTCAGTGGCAGGTCATGGGTCTTCCAACAGGACAACCATCCAAAACACACAGCCAGAACCCCCCCAGAATGGCTGAGAGAAAAGCGTTGGACTATTCTGAAGTGGATTCTATGAGCCCAGATCTGAATCCCATTGAACATCAGTGGAAGGAGCTGAAACATGCCATTTGGAGAAGACACCATCACACCTGAGACAACTGGAGCAGTTTGTTCATGAGGAGGGGGCCAGAATACCTGTGGACAGGTGCAGAAGGCTCACTGACAAATACAGAAACCGTTTCACTGCAGTGATTGCCTCAAAAGGTTGAGCAACAAAATATGAAGTTATGGAGGTACCATCATTTCTGTCCAGCCCTATTTCATTAGTTTTTTTTATAAATAATTCTGTTCATCAACAACTCTAAAGTAATGACTGATTTTGATGATTTAATTTTCAATACATTTTAATTTATTGTTATTTTTGAACGTTTCAAGTCCTTTCAGTGAGCATTGAGCTTTCTTTAACTGAAGGGTACCAACTATTTTGTCCACCACTGTACGTGTGTACATGTGTATATCTGTGTACATGTGTATATCTGTGTACATGTGTATACGTAGATGTATTTCTGCTTATTTAAGCATCTACCCCATGTAAACACTCCCCCACCTCCATCCTCTATTTAAACATCTGACAAGTTAATATTTGTACACTCCTGCTGTACACTGCGTAGCTATTGTACATATTAATCCTTTACCGGCCGCGGAGCGGTTCCAGGCCGCGGGAAATTTTTGCACCGGGACGCACAGAAAGAAAAAATAATTTCCATTTTATTGTTTTTTTTTTCCGACAAAAACGTTTTATTTTGAAAAGTGACCGGATTCACTTTGTTCCATCTGTCACACTTAACGCACGTCAAAGTCGCGACACCAAACATCAGGTGATAAACCCCACTAGAATTAAACCCAAACAACCAAAATGAGCAAAAAACAAACTTCTTTAGAAAGTTGCTTTGACAAGGGGAAAATTATAATTATTATTGTTATTATCATTACTAAAGAGAAAATACCATCCCCGGTCCACGTTAAATCTGTCTTGCGTTGCACCTCAAACCCCCCCCAGTCCGCGGTAAACGTGCCTTGCGTTGCGTTGTACCGGTCCACGGTGATAAAAAGGTTGGGGACCACTGCTTTATATTATACTTTGTTAGAGTGCATCTTCACTGATACTGGTGACTCCTCATCATCATCCTCCCTGATGGACGCGAGTAGCTGGTCCCCCAAAAACCCACGACCAGCTGCAGCGTTCAGGGGGCTGCGAGGTTACGCAGTCGTCTGCGCCATAAGAGACAGTCAGACGTGACGAGAAGTTCTCAAAGTTCTCTAGAACCCTCAAGAACCCAGAGAGTCCTGCCTGAATGTGTCCCTCTGCTGTGAGGAATCGCCTGTGAGAACGTCTTTTCCTGAACAAGACAGGAACATCTGAGGTTCTTCTTCACCTCTGATGCCTCTCATCTGGCACATGTGGGCCACAGATGGACCAGTTCTAGCACATGTGGGCCACAGCTGGACTAGTTCTAGCAATCGTGGGCCACAGTTGGACCAGTTCTAGCAATCGTGGGCCACAGTTGGACCAGTTCTAGCAATCGTGGGCCACAGATGGACCAGTTCTAGCACACGTGGGCCACAGCTGGACTAGTTCTAGCAATCGTGGGCCACAGTTGGACCAGTTCTAGCAATCGTTTGCCACAGATGGACCAGTTCTAGCAATCGTGGGCCACAGATGGACCAGTTCTAGCACACGTGGGCCCAGGAATCCTAACCAGAGTCAGATGCAAAAAAAGCCATTTGGCCACGCCTCCAGGAAGTGTTGATCATTCTAGAAGGAAGCCGACCAGGAAGCCGGATGAAATGCAGAGGCGGATTCCAGCACGGTGCCTGAACGCAGCACGCAGCAGATGGCCTGAGGATTAGTCCACCCCCACCCCCACCCCCTCCAATGCCAGCAGCCTCAAGCTCTGCTAGTTCCACCGTCAGCCCGCTGCATGGCGGTCTGCATCCCAAGATGCTTTTCTTCAGGTTTCTCCTCGTCAAGAACACAGGTGTGACCTTTGACGTCTGGAGACATGGGCGTTATTTTCCCTGATGTTAATTCTAATGACATGGAGCCCTGGGACTATGAAATCAAAAACATATCAAAGAAGAGTTCGGCTCTCAAGAGATTGACAGGGTTCTGCATGTTTACAGAACTCACAGGAACGCCATTCTTCCACACGGAAGTTCCATCACTCTGCAGGTTAATCTGCATTCCTCAAACCGCCGCCGCCAGCCTCACTGATGGAGGCCGGGTGCAGCAGCTGCCCGGTCAGCCTGATGGCTCTGGACCGCTGCTCGGATGAGCCGACAGTGAAGCTTCTCTGATGCCTCCAAGAGTTCCACTAGAACGTCTGCAGGAAACCATCGGGACTAGAAAAGTTCAGGAGGAAACGGCGAGAGATGAGGTCAAAGTTCAGGACCTGAAAACGCTGAACACCATGTGAACCACAGCAGTGGTGACCCTGAAGGGCGTGGCGAAAGGTCAACCACAGCAACCACAGCTGGCACCTGAACCACAGCAGTGCAACACAGAACCGCAGCATCACAGAAGAGGAAGGAAAAGTTCACAGAACCCGCTCCTGCAGAACCTCCTGAGGGTCCTGCAGAACCTCCTAAGGATCCTGCAGAACCTCCTAAGGATCCTGCAGAACCTCCTAAGGATCCTGCAGAACCTCCTGAGGCTCCTGCAGAACCTCCTGCAGAACCTCCTGCAGAACCTCCTGAGGGTCCTGCAGAACCTCCTGAGGCTCCTGCAGAACCTCCTAAGGATCCTGCAGAACCTCCTGCAGAACCTCCTGAGGCTCCTGCAGAACCTCCTGCAGAACTTCCTGAAGAACCTCCTCCGTGATGCTCCTCTCTAAAGGAGGACAGAACTCTGGACGGATGGATCAGCACGAGCCGAACCGGCGCGCGCCACATCCGGATTCTCTGAAAGCACTTTTCCCATCATTCATTCATTCAGAGTTTCTTTAGTTTCACTAAATCTACCGGCTTTCCGTTAACGCAGAGCTGACTAACGGACCCGACCCGACACGGGCTCGCAGCCTCGGGTCAGGTCTGCTCCCGTACGCGTGCGTGAGGACTCACCTCTGACGCACAGCAGGGACATCTCTGCGGGCTCCGGCAGCTCCTCCTCCGGCGGGTTCAGGGCGAACTGCGACCCGCACCGGGAGAGACGGCGGCCAGAGATCCGCCTGAGCGGGGCTGGCCCTCGTGCTGCGTTCAGGGGCCGCAGCCAGCGTGGGAATTTAGAGCGCAGACTCAGACAGGTGTTTCATCCTGCCGTCAAAGCAGAAACGCATCGAAGTCCTGAATCCTACACCGGTTCTCCCCTGCAGTCACAGAACTGAACTCGAACTGGAAGAAGAAAAAAAAAGGATTCAAATTTTTGAAAAGTCTCCTGACAACCACGACTACGAGCTTCATTCCAGATGAACTGGACTAACCGGCTCTGTCCTAAAAACGCGTCACTGCGCTCATGTGGTGCAGTCACTCTTAGTTGGAGTGAGACAGAAACAAACGCTCCAAACGCAGCGAGACATCAGTTGATGAGCGACAGACAGACAGGTCACGAGGTCAAAAGCTGCGTCATTGATAAAGAAAAAACTTCTGGAAGAGCAGCTATTGACTGTTAAGAGGGGGGGGGGGTGACGTCATCCACAGAAAATGCCTGACTTCTGGCTCCAACCAAATGAAGTCAATTAGTCGCCATTTTTCCACAGTAGGGACGCCGCCATGTTGGAGCCAGATAAGGTTTGAGCTGTGTTTGGTCAGAGCCAACGTTTTTTTCTCAGAAAAAATGATCAAGATGTTAAAGTATCAGAACCAGAACAGTTCTTCTGACCATTGAAATGACTAACAGCTGTTTGTTTAGAGACATCTGTGGGATTTTGGCTTCCTGGAGCCAGCAAGTACTTCCTGTTATAAAAAGGGGCGGGGCCAATCAGTCCAGTTCTCAAATACTGTCAGTGAGACCAACACTAAACACTAAAACTAAACTAGATACTCATTTAGACAAGACACGGCATTTACAAGAATACATTTTGAACTCAGTCTCTCTCTCTGGATTGTGAGCCTTTGAACCGACTCAAAGCTGCAGTTTTGTCATTATTGGTGGAAAAGTTCCATCAGGGCCAAGCGGTTCCTGGTCTTGGCTATAATTATTTCAAAAATAAACTGTACTGAATTATGGGAGGAAAATCTGAATTATCTGATCCAGAACTCAGCCCATCAATCCTCTGAGTATTTCCAGGATAACATGAATAAACTCCAGGCTGGATTTATTAAAAAATAAAAATAAGTGATTATACTTATAAATTATGAGCCACTCTATTGAACCGTCCACATCCGCAAATGAAGACAAATGTCTTGTAATTGAGCCATCACTGTCTCTGCAGGCTGAATTTATGGATCCCAGTAGCATTTCAGAGAGAAATAAGTAACTGAGTTCCATCTGAGAAACTCAGGTGTAGCGGGAAAATCAAATGCGTGAAAGTTGGTTGCCCTGTGAATGCAAACCTTAATATGACGACATCACGCAGGTTCTGCAGGGCAAACAGCCAGAAGGAGATTTTTTAAAAAATTGAAAAAAAAAGCAGAAGTGGAAGGGACACATGGAGTTAACTCCGCCCACAATGTTCTGAATACAGCAGTTGGGCAAAACATCTGAAGCTCTTGAACCCCCTCACCTGTCAAACATGACACCCTTAAATCTGATCACACTAAAAGCTAGAAATTATTTGTTTAATCGTTTGACCCACAGGGACCTGAACCGGGCCTTTAATCACACAAAAGAGCTCCACACAGAACAGACTTCATGACAGTTTTAATCCAAAAATACCTTCATGAAACTCCAAAACGAAAGTGAACAACAATAATTAAAGCTCGTCTTCTTTGACTTCTACGGCTGCAGAGAATCAGTCCCTATGAAAAAGAAATTTGATTTAGAAAACATTGACCCAACATGACAAAGGGGTTCAAGCTCACCTTTGACCTTTTTCATTCCTCATTTTTGTTGGAGCCTGGAGAGCCAAACATGGCATATCTTGAAGGCCAGAGCCGAGGACCATGCCTGTCGTCTGATGCTTGAGGCCCTTGTGGGTGTAGAGTGCGGGGTTGAGATCCCTGCTGTTGGGCCATTGAGCCCTGCCTGTGTCTTAGCACTCGAGGTGCAAATCCCTGCAGAGGGTTTGGGAATTGGGCCTCTGACCCTTCCTTGTAGTCCTCTTGGGCCTGAGGTGTCCGTTGAGCCGTTCCTTGGGGCTGAAGTCCTGGTGGAAAAAGCATTTGGGGCTGAGACCCTTGCACAGACCTAGTGCCCTGTAGGCCAGGCCTCATCTGGTGGCTTGACTTCTCGGACTGAAGGTCCTGCTTGTTACTAGACTTCTGCGGCTTAGACCTGCCTCCATGAAGTTCAGGTTGCTCCTGGTAGGTAGGTCGCTGGAGGTACAGGGGGTTCTGCTGAAGGTCTGAAAACTGTGCCTCGAAACCCAGTTTGTGTCTTGTGCCCTGGAGCTGAGGATTCTGCTGATGACCAGGTTCCTGGACAGGAAGCTTGTGGTGCCCAGGTCTCTGTTGGTAGCTTTGAGGCAGTGACTGAGAATTCAGTTGATAACCAAGTCCACCCTGTTGAAACTCTTGCTGGCTACTCAATGTTTGAGGAACAGATTCCTTAAAGTAGTTAGACAACAGGGACCGAGGCCCGTGAGACGGGATCATGTGTTGGTGCCTCTGCCCTTGGGGCTGAGGTCTTCTGTGGTGACTTGGTAACTCAGGCTGAGGTTTGTTGGGGTTACCATGACTCTGGACCTGTTTTCTCTGCTGGTTTTCAAAAACTTTGGCCTCAGGCTGTAGTGAATAGCCATGAATTTGAAGCTGAGGTTTCAGTTGGTAGTTTGAGTCTCTAGCCAGAGGAGCCTCCGGGTAACCAAGGCTTTGGAAAGCAGGTCTCTTTTGATGCCTCAATATTTGAGCCTCGGGTTTCTCATAGGAATCAGGCCTTTGAGATCGTCTTTGTAGAGTACTTAGCTCCTCATTTTGTGGTTTTTGAAAATAGACATCACTGGGTTGAAGTCTTTGCTGATTAGATGGCATCTCATACTGAGGTTTCTGGAGGTAACCAGGTGGTCTCTGCTGGGCTGACCGCTCAGGTTGAGGTTTCTGGAGGTATCCAGGTGGTCTCTGCTGGGCTGACCACTCAGGTTGAGGTTTCTGGAGGTAACCAGGAAGTCTCTGCTGGGCTGACACCTCAGGTTGAGGTTTCTGGAGGTAACCAGGTGGTCTCTGCTGGGCTGACACCTCAGGTTGAGGTTTCTGGAGGTAACCAGGAGGTCTCTGCTGGGCTGACCGCTCAGGTTGAGGTTTCTGGAGGTAACCAGGAGGTCTCTGCTGGGCTGACCGCTCAGGTTGAGGTTTCTGGAGGTATCCAGGTGGTCTCTGCTGGGCTGACCACTCAGGTTGAGGTTTCTGGAGGTAACCAGGAGGTCTCCGCTGGGCTGACACTTCAGGTCGAGGTTTCTGGGGGTAACCAGGAAGTCTCTGCTGGGCTGACACCTCAGGTTGAGGTTTCTGGAGGTAACCAGGAGGTCTCTGCTGGGCTGACCGCTCAGGTTGAGGTTTCTGGAGGTATCCAGGTGGTCTCTGCTGGGCTGACCACTCAGGTTGAGGTTTCTGGGGGTAACCAGGAAGTCTCTGCTGGGCTGACACCTCAGGTTGAGGTTTCTGGAGGTAACCAGGAGGTCTCTGCTGGGCTGACCGCTCAGGTTGAGGTTTCTGGAGGTATCCAGAAGGTCTCTGCTGGGCTGACCGCTCAGGTTGAGGTTTCTGGGGGTAACCAGGAAGTCTCTGCTGGGCTGACACCTCAGGTTGAGGTTTCTGGAGGTAACCAGGTGGTCTCTGCTGGGCTGACACCTCAGGTTGAGGTTTCTGGAGGTAACCAGGAGGTCTCCGCTGGGCTGACACTTCAGGTTGAGGTTTCTGGGGGTAACCAGGAAGTCTCTGCTGGGCTGACACCTCAGGTTGAGGTTTCTGGAGGTAACCAGGAGGTCTCTGCTGGGCTGACACTTCAGGTTGAGATTTCTGGAGGTAACCAGGAGGTCTCTGCTGGGCTGACCGCTCAGGTTGAGGTTTCTGGGGGTAACCAGAAGGTCTGTGCTGGGCTGACACCTCAGGTTGAGGTTTCTGGAGGTAACCAGGTGGTCTGTGCTGGGCTGACACATCAGGTTGAGGTTTCTGGAGGTAACCAGGTGGTCTGTGCTGGGCTGACACCTCAGGTTGAGGTTTCTGGAGGAAACCATTAGGTCTTTGGTGCGAGGATACTCCAGGTTGAGGTTTCTGGGGGTAACCAGGATGTCTCTGCTGAGCTGATACGTCAGGTTGAGGTTTCTGGAGGTATCCAGGAGGTCTCTGCTGGGCTGACACATCAGGTTGAGGTTTCTGGAGGAAACCATTAGGTCTCTGTTGCGAGGATACTCCAGGTTGAGGTTTCTGGAGGTAACCAGGATGTCTCTGCTGGGCTGACTTCTCAGGTTGACGTTTCTGGGGGTAACCAGGGTGTCTCTGCTGAACTGACTTCTCAGGTTCAGGTTTCTGGAGGTAACCAGGATGTCTCTGCTGAGCTGATACCTCAGGTTGAGGTTTTTGGAGGAAACCAGGATGTCTCTGCAGGGCTGATACCTCAGGTTGAGCTTTCTGGGGGTGACCTTGAGGCCTCTGTTGATGGGCTGGCATTTCAGGTTGGGGCTTTAGGAAGTAACTGTGACTGTTTTGGTGATGTTTGTTTCTCTGATGTTGACTTGGAACCTCTAGGTCAGATTTGGGGGAAAAACTGAAAACCCCTGGGCGAGTTCTCTGCTGCTGATTTAGTACCAGAGAATTAGGTTTCTGAGAGTAGCCATGATCTTGAGTTTGAGGTCCCTGCTGGCGGCTTGGTACCTCCGGCTCAGATACCTTGAGGTAACCACGATTTTGGGAGTGAGGTCTTTGCAGATGACCAAGTACCTGGTTCCCAGCCTTTTGGAGGTAGCTATACCCCAGAGGCACAGGTCTTTGCTGGTGGCCAAGGCCTGCAGGTCGAGTTTGTTCTTTGTAGTTGGGCGACCAAGGAAGAGATGTTAGCTGGTAGCCAGGTGCCTGGGGTTGAAGCACTGGTTGGTGTTCTTGCCTCTGACCCTGGTCTTTTCGGTTGGGCTGGCTGTGAAGTGCATGCATCTCAGAATGAACTGATGGATAGTAAGGGGCCTGAGGCTGGGCTGCAGAAACCCGGTACTGTGGTATAAATTCAAAGCCAGGAACCTGCGACTCCCATGTGTCCGACTCAAAGCCACGAGAAGCTGTCAAGCAGTCAAAGGGTTTATGAAACTTTCATACTTGAATAAATCACCATCATTTACATACTGCAGTGAGTACATCAAAGGAAAAAAAAGAGGCTTTATTCTAAGAAACTATGACAAAACATGTCAATCAAAGGTAATTTTTACCTGAGCCTTACATTTTACACTTGCATGACTCTTCCTAACGACCAGCAGCCATAACATCAGCACACCAGCCAGGTAGGAGGTCCTGGTTATGGAGAAGCAGGAGTCATTCAAAATTAGCAGAAACAAAATCACTGGAAACACAAACGTTACCTTTGCGTTTGTCCCATGGTTTCAGCTGGTGGTTCAAAACACAACTTTCAACAACTCAGTTAACCCGATGAATCAACTTTATTTCTTCTTGCTTTTCACTATAAGAAAGAAGAAAAAAACCTTGGAAAAGTCTTAAAAACTCAACTGAAAACAGGTGGAACCAATGTGGGCGGAGCTACTTATGACTCACAGCTGTTTAGGAAATCTTAAATTGCTTCCCTCAAGAGAGGAGGAGAGTTTACACTTTTTGATTTTTTTATTTAAAATGTGATTTCACATCCTGCTTCAATTAAAAAGAGAAACGGTCCTCATGCCTGAAGCTTCAGGAAAAGCTTTTCAGTGACACCTACTTGAAACTAAAAGCCAAAGTGATCAAACATGAACCTGCATGAACCCTTTCTTTTTCAGACCCACATGTACCAGTGAAACATAATCGTGACCATGTCTGAACTAGTAAAACAGACTGGACCAAAACAGAAAGAGAGGCACTGAAATGGAGAATTAGCCGTAAAGAAGAGTGTCAGGAAATACAAAACTGCTCACACAGCGTCAGGTTAAGGTTTCACTTTATGCTGATGACATTCTTCCATTCTTTCAGGTTTATATTAACTCAGCTGAGCCATGAGAATCAAGAAGCTTCATCTGCACAGTCATATTCTTTTCTAATAAAGTGAACTTGTATCACAGACACAAAACATTGAAACATTTGACTTAAACGTCACAAAAATCCTGCCAAGTGATGCTTATAAACATTGTGTACATAATATTTGACTTGTGACGCCACCCTAAGGAAGTTTTTCATCTCATGCTCATGTAAAACCTGCCTCATGAATGAAAGCTCCTCCTCTGGAGAACTTAAACATTTTCTGGTATCAGACGTAGCACAAATGTAAACATTGCTCAGTGAAAACTTGAACATTTACTGAAAAGCAAGAATCTGCTCATTTTTTATGATTTGAAAGACGTGATGCCATCAGTCTCCCAGAGGATGTGATTTCCCATCATTTATATACATATATATATATACACCAAAGACATTTCCACCATCTTCTCTCACTTTGTGAAGTGATTTTATAGGTTTTATTAGCAAATGACATCAGGGGGGTTTTCCAGAAAGCAGGTTCTGCTAGCTCCCACGGTAAGTTTGAGGCTAAGGAAGTGGATAACCTCAGCTTGCGGTTCCAGAAATGGAGGTATGTTTCAGGGTATGTCAAGTTGCCATAGCAACTCATGCTCTGAACATAGCCTGGTCTGGAGCAGGTTTAGTTGAAGGTTAGTTTGTTTTCAGAGAGGTGCAGCAGCATGGCGTGTCCATTTGAAGATGATTTAGTGGATGAAGAAGCTCAGATAATACTTTTTCCACCGTGAGAGGCTGATAAGACCATATATGGATGTTTAAAGAGAAACTTTTTACTTTGATCTAACTTCATTATTTGCTTCAGTTAAGATAAATCATTTTTTGTTAAGTCACCTTAAAAATAACACATAGTTTTCAGACAATTATTTTCCTTTCATTCAAATTAATTCAATAAGTTGGTGTAACTTTGGTGCTGCTGTTAGATCGGCACCGCAAGGGATTCTGGGATATCATTCCCTTTGCCTGTCTGGACGGATTTGGGTTGAAGTGTGGCTTTTTGACTAAATATGTTTAGTTGTTTAGCTGTTTTACTGAGTGTTGCCGAGTTATTTTGTCCTACTGTGCTTACGTCTCAGCACCACGAGTGAGAGCGAAGGAGAGGATGATGAGTTTTTATAGCACCCCTACACACCCATATAGCAAGTACAATGATGGGAAATTATTTAATTAATTTTTGCACTCCGTGCATTTTTTACCGTCCTTTTTATTGTTATAAAAATTAGCATATTCACCAGCTCAAACTTAGGCATATGAGAGTTCAATATATATATATATATATATATATATATATATATATATATATATATATATATATATATATAGATATATATATATATATATATATATGCTGTTTTAATCTATATATATATATATATATATATAGATTAAAACAGCATATATATATATATATATATATATATATATATATATATATATATATATATATATATATATATATATGCGTCACAAGGAAAATGGAAACCAGATCAGAAACTCGTGGGTTTACTTTGTCTGTTGATTTTCTCCAAGCAGAAATTCTTTTTTTATGATGATGCAGTCATGTTACTTTTTTGTTGGACGTATAATCTTCATACGCCGTCATTAAAATCTCAGACTCCGTCTCACTTCCGTCTCAAGTGTCGCGCTTTCTTTTTTTCCCACGCGTTTCCATGGTGACTCCAGAAATCAGCGATCTGTTGAGAATGTCTTTATGTACAAGACGTGCACGTGGGTTAACCCAGGGTTACCAAGTCGAGCGTAATTACACCAACTCATATCTGGTCTTCTGGAACCGACATACCCAGAGTAAGCAAGTTCAGGCGGATTTCAGCCAGAGTTCAGGCTTAAAGTCAGGGGGGTTTAAACATGCTTCCTGGAATACCCCCCTGGAGCAGAAAATGAATAATGCTAAGACATGAAGGTTTATGAATCAGTGAACTTTTGATCAAGGAGAAAACTTTTTTTTTAACAGTATTTTATTACATTTTTACATAAAACAATGAACCAGTCAGCACAGGTAAACTCAATCAGTTACACAAGTTGTAGTAATGAGACAGATAGGGAGTGCACATGAACATCACTTAACACCATATGTTCTATCTGATCTGTTGTGTGAGCTGAACTGTTTCACCTCTCCTCACCACTTTCTTGAGAAGACAAAGGAGGAGCATCCCTTTTGTAGCAGACCAATAAGGTCATCAGGAATATAGGAAGTGGTTGCCAAATCCGATAAAAATCATCATTCCCCCTGAAGGAGGCACTGAGATGTTCTATTGGAAGAATCTGAAACATTTCTTTGTACCATTGGGTAACTGTGGGAGGCTTCTCTATGATCCACTGCAGAAGAACATCGTCTCGGTAGGAGCAGGAGTTTTTTCAACAATATAAACTGTACAGCAGTTACAGGAAGTTTCACTGGAAGTATACTACTTTTATTGATTTTAACGTTCAGGTTAACCGAGTGCAGAGAAAATCTGAGACATTGTTGAAAATGATGCACATGACAGCCCATCTGGCTGTGGGGCATCAACTCCTCCACAGTACGTTCTTTGTGCGAAAAAAATAAATAAAAAATGATCCACAGGACCAGACACCGGGTTTCGGTAATGTGCAGTGATGACTCCATCTGAATGAGGTTTCCCCGCTTCAAGAAAATAACTTTTGTTTTTGTAATCCATCCAAATAAACTGTAACAGCTCAGCTGCTGACTGAACTAAACTCAAATTGGGTCCAGTGCTGCCATCTAGTGGGAAGATTAAAACAGCAAGTTCCACAGCACATCGTTCAGGGAACCTTATAAAAATACATACATTAATACAAAAACAAAAATTAAGACAAAAGAAAAATCCCAATCATTTAAAAACTCAACTTCCCTTGAAGACAGGAAGAAAAGGTTAAAATGCTGCGTGTGTGCAGAGCTCCACCTCATGGCAGCACAGATGCTCCTTCACATCTTTGCTCCGTAAAAAAATTATTCTAAAGGAATTAAGTTCACTTGTGAAGGACTCCTCTAGAAATGAGGGTGAGAAACGTTTCCAAAGAGTCACATGAGAGGAATGACGACCCCCCCTCCCCCCCAGATGGTATTGCTGGTTTAAACCCTGATCGATGAGTCAGGCGTCCTGCCAGCTAAACTGGAGCTTTGGAACTACTGCTTTCCACGAATCTGGAAAATTCACTGCTGCTTGAAGAAAAAGATTCAAACGTAACCTTTGACTAAGACACTTGTGCAATTGATGTGACTCGAATCTGAAGTTTGTTCATATTTTTCCCCCATTTTGAGCCGCTAAGTTCTTTCACCCCCCCCCCCCCCTTTCTGAAACACATTTTCAGTTTCCTTGGCACAACATTTTATTTTCGAGTCCTGTGGAGCCCAAAGAGGGGAAGTGAACCTTCACTGGGATCCAGCCTGAAATGACATTCATGGGTCAAAGGTGAAGACAAAAGCTGTGAAACATGGAACAAGTCTTACCCTGATCGGGGTCTCTTGGTGAGCCGATGAGAGCAGCCAAAGCTCTGATCCTCAAGCTTTAAGCCACAGAACAGAAAAAACAACCTCCAACCTGCTGAAGTGGAACTCAGCAGAGTGTGGGTGAGCTGAAGGGCCTTTATTCTTAGAGACTGTTGGGGTCACAACAGGCTCCGATCTGGGTTCACAATGACCGCATCAGATAGGGTTAGGCTGATGATGGTGGTTCAAAATCTTGGTCTTCACTGAGAAAAGCACATTCTTCAGACTGGTATGATGGTGAAACTTCACTTGGAACCTGGGGGTTTAGGTTGTAGGACTGTCCTTGAACCTGGGGCTTTGTCTGATAGGGTATCGCTTGAGGCTGGGAGTCGGACATGGAGTGAGTCATTGATTGAGGATCTGCATCAACAGATGGCATTTGGGACTGAATCTGGGGTTCTGCTTCATGGAAAACCATTTGGTACAGAGGATCTACCTTGTAAGACACCTCTTGGGCTGCCGGGGTCTGGTGCTCTGCCTGGTAAAGCAAGTCTTGGCCTTGAATATGGGGCTCCATCTGCATCTGAGGCTCTACCTGGTATATCGCCCCCTGAGTCTGAATCTCAGGTTCAGCGTGGCAGGAGGTCATCTGGGACTGAGGATCTTCCTGGTAGGACATTCCTTGGGTGGCCATCAGGTGATCTCCCTGGTATGGAAGGACTTGGTCTTGAATTTTGGGCTCTGTGTGGAAGGAACCCCCTTGAGACTGGAGCTGTGCCTGGTAGGATAACCCATGGACTTGACTCTGGGGGTCAGTGTGGAAGGATACCAATTTTGCCTGAGGTGCCACTTCATGGGACTGTCCCTGGACATGTGTCTGGGTCTTTTTTTGGTTGGGCTTTCCTTGGACCTGAATCTGGGGCTCAGCCTGGATAGACGCCATTTGGGACAGAGGTTTATTTAGGTTGAACAGCTCCTTGGTCTGAGTCATTGGTTCAAGTTGGTAGGGAGCGCTTTGAACCAAAACAGTGAGGTGCTGGTTGGAACAATTCCTTCTGGTTTTGAGGCTCTGTTTGGTATGAGAACAACTGGCCCTGATTCTGGGGCTCTGCCAGGTAAGGCCTTTTTTGAGGCTGAAAGGGGAGTTGCCCCCAATTGGATTCCACCACCAGTGACCTACTCTGGGAGCCACCTTGGTTAGTCCCCTCGTTAGGTTGAATCTGCCGTTGAGCTTGAAACTGAGGAGCAGCTTGATGGCGAATTGCTGGAGCTTTTTGCTGGGGCTCAAGCTGGTGGCCCATTACATGGGAGTCAGGGTCCACGTGGTAAGACTCTACTTCAGACTTCAGCCATATTTGGGACCAAGGATCCAGCCTATAGCGCACCACCTTGATCTTGTGGCGGGTTTTGGCGCGGTGTTCTGGCTGAAAGTGTGGAACCTGGGCGTGGTAACTGGACACTTGCTGAGGCTTACTTACGTCCACATTTTTAGAGCCACTTTGAAAGGGAAAGGGAGCTGAAAACAAATGTGAGACACTGCCTTTGTTACTGTGCAGAAAGGATGTGGAATGTTTCCGTCTTACGTTTCACAGGCGACGCTTGAAGCTCTTCAGAGAACAGCCACAACAGCACAGCACTGAAAAACAGGGTGACAAACAAACGGTCACATCAGCCAGACATCCCAGCAACACCAAACGGCTCTGTGAAAGTACCATAAAGGAAGTCTCATGGTTTTCAGTCGGCTTCCCCACCACAGCCAAACCTTCCTCTCTGTCCTCCGAGGCGTTACTGAGGGAGGGGCCGTCCAGGGATTTAGTTTGTTCTCACAGCCAATCAAAGCTCCCTTCCTAAACGACATACTAGGAACAGGTGGAAACAATGGACCCAGCTTCACGGTGATGTTCAAGGAGGGGTTCTTTCAAGATTCGAGGTCCACACAGAACACAGTGGATCAGGCTGTTGGTTTTTCCTTCACCATTTACCAAACCACAGCTGTTAGCTTTTAATACGTTTAGTAGTTTTACATCAGAGGCGTGTTGGTGGTTCAGCGGTTTGCTGGTCAGGTTACTTCACTAAAACCATCTGGGCTTCATTTTCTGGCACATTTGGAGAAAATGGGACTTTTAGTTTGGTAGTTTGCATGTGAGCTTCTGCATATGCAACAATAGCAGACCGACACTATTTGAGGAACTGACCGAAAAATGACATGGCTTTGGTGTTAACCACACCTGTGATATGAGAATGTAAGAACCCTACAACGGGTTCTACTCCAGTCAGGTAAGGCAGCTGTTCCTCTGTGTGGCGGTTCTGAAGGACCAGAACCACTGGTGGATTTTCTTTAGGTTGAAACCTCACAGACATAGTTTCTATGGAAGAGGAAACACAATGAATGTATGTCCCTGAAAGACAGATGATGTACAGAAAGGAGACGTTCCTCCTGCCCAAAGGGTCCCACAAAGACCAGAAACTAGATCTAACACGTTTCTGCCAGAGTCGCCATCGTTTAGGTTTAAAGATGCTCCTATTGGTGTTTTGGTGGAGACTGGGGGCTCAGAATCATCCGACTTTTATCCTGCAGTGATCAGAAAACACTGATGCTCTGATCCCAAACAAACACCAGACCTTCCTGCTGTCATGGGCGGGGCACGGGGGGGCCCATGCCTGAAGGAAATCACTATTTTCATAATTAACAAGGGTCAGGATGTTACAGACACCTTCATTTATGTAGTTTGGCACTATACTGTTGGACACTTTGCCATCTGTCCATCCATCATTTTCTGGACCTGCATTATCCCTTTTAGGGCCATGCAGTTGCTGGAGCCTATCCCAGCCACTACTGGGTGAAGGTGGACCGGTCGCCAGTCCCCTCCCCTCTGCAGGAACGTTTCTGGACTGAAGGAGGAGCCTGGAGAACCCACACATGAAGCAGGAGAACAAGCTAACTCCACACAGAGAGAACCCTGCTGGGATTCGAACCTGGTCCTTCTCACTGTGGCGGGGGAGGGGAAACCACTACCCCAGCGTCCAGCCCCGGTTGGACATTTCTGTGACAGAAAAGCCTTTTAAAAGGTTGCCTTCACATAGCCCCTCCCATTATCCCTCTTAATTGATCTTAATTGACCCTCAAAGTCAAGGGGGGGTCAGCAGAGTGGCAGGGGGAGGGGTCCCTGCAGGACAGGGTGACCTTGGCCTTTGATGTTGTTTGTTTGTTTATCTCCATATATGTAAATAGCGGGTTTCGGGGCGGGAGGAGGAGCTGGTGGAGTGACCGGCAGGGTGGGGGCCAGCTGCCCACCCCCGCAGTTGGATAATCTGGTCTGGGACGACAGAGCGACCTCGCGCTGACGTGAGGCACGCGCCCCTCCCATCCCGCGCCGCCCCGCCGCCTTCACCGGAGAAACCGGCGGAGAGCAGCAACCCCACAGCTCCGTCATCTCGGCTTCCCGCCGTCGTTATTGTCACGGTAAGAGGAGAAATAACGGCTTACGTTGGTGTCCGGTCAGAGCGGGGCGGAGGCCCGTTAACCGCCACCGTCCCGGTTCGTGCGCGCGCGCCAGTAAAGGACGTCTCTGTGAATCTTCAGTACCGACATTTTTCCTGGATGACTTCGAACGGCGTTTAACGGTTCGTAACCGCGTTTAACGGTTCGTAACGGCGTTTAACGGGGAGCTCGTCGAGCAGCTGCGTGTTTACGCGTGCTGGCTTCTTACGTCATCGCTGTTGTTTCTGCGTTTCTCTGCGGGTTTCTAGAATCTGCGGGTCGCTCTGGAATGGCTCGGTCGGCCCTTTCATCTCCTCTCATCCGCGGGAAAACAATGACATAACGCGGCCTCATCAGCGGCCTTCATCCAGGGGCGGCTCCGCGGTTTCCGGGGGCCAAGGTGGCCAGTAGCCATTGTTGAAGGGGGGCACAACAGGAAGAAACTGAACCGCCCCACCTGAACACATTTCCCTTCAGGTGTTTCAGCGCCGATTCTACCGCTGCAGCTTTCATGTCTACTAAGGCCTCAGACGTCAATCAAGCAGGAAACACGTTTCATTATCTGAACAACAAACGTCTTTTCTTGCTTATTTAAAATCTCTTTTGTGAAACTCGTAATTTTCACCAAATTTCTCTTCAGTGATGTAATTTTTAGGAAAAGTTTCCTTTGAAGTTTTTTTGGTTGCTGAAGCTGAAACGTTCGATGCCTTTTAACGGGAGAATTTCCCGGTCTTGCTCATTAACGGTTTATGCTGATCCCATCATGGAGCTTTTCCAGGATTAGAGCCTCAGACTCTCAGGCATCAGACGTCCGTCTTTCTACTCTCTAGCCCCCCCCCCCATCAGGTTACGTAATGCAAAGCCAGCAGAGTCCGAAATTCTTCTCCATGTCTGTCAGAGCTGGAAGATTGTTCTGGTGGAGGTTCTGGTGTTCTAAAAGATCCTTGTAACGGTTCCTGTTCTGTTGGGTCTTTGCATCTGAAAACTGTCTTTATGTAAGACGTCCCTCTGAGGAGGACGTCCCTCTGAGGAGGACGTCCCGGTGAGGAGGATGGGGGGGGGGCGCACAGAGTATGGCTGTAGCTGTTTCCTGTGGGGGGGCAGGTGTGCAGAAGGTGCTTGGACTCGAACCATAACCGACCTACGGTCTGTCTTTTGGCAGATGCCCCCCGCTGCAGACCTTCCTGACCCCCCCTTCCAGAAGTCTGGGATTCCCGCAGAGCCGGGTGCCGCCTGAAACCGCCCCGCTTCCCTGTTCCTCCAGTCGGCTGTGGACCATGGACGGCCCCCCCCAGCTGTCTGGGGAGACCCTGATCGTGCATCACATCCCGCTGGTGCACTGCCAGGTGTCGGGGGGCCGGCAGGGAGGCTGTGGGAGCTCGCTGAGGAGCGGCAGCCCCTTCAGCCCCCCAGAGAACCTGGGGCTGAGCCGCACCACCTCCCTGCCGGAGCGAGATGTCCTCCAGAGAGAAGCTCTGCTCTACAGCAGCCTGATCCAGACCTCCAGCAGCTCCTGGTCCTCCCACTCCGGAGGAGGAGCAGAAACAAAGAGGGGGGGCAGCATGGCCAGTGATAACTCGTCTTTTACTTCCAGTAATTCAGAGGAGCAGCTCCCTGCTGTGCACACGCTTCCCAGAGCCAAACCCCGGAGCGAGACCCCTTCACGCCACAACCCCTTCCTGCTGCACGCAGAGGAGGATGAAGAGGAGGAGGAGGAGGACAACAGCCTGAGTGGATACCTGGAGGACTCCTCCTTCCTCCTCCACAGCGACACTAGCGGTGTCGGTGGGACGGCTGCCTTTCATTTGCACCACCTGGACTTTGCTGCTGAGCCTTTTGTTTTGCACAAATTGGAGGGAAGGAGGCGGGACTCCTTTAGGGGCGTGGCCTCTGACCTGGACATCCGACGCTGCCTGGGAAGCAGCGGCTCCAACACGTCCATGGACTGTGGAGAGCAGGACTGGGCGGACGAAGACGAGGATCAGTCCATGAAGTGCGGCCGATGCAGCAAGCCGGGTTCGGACTCGTCGGGGTCGACCTCGCAGCTCTGCTCCTGCTGCGACCCGGCGCACGGCCAGCACGACTTCCCCGACGCCTTCTCCGACTTCCAGCCGGCCTACGGCAGCGACTCGTCCTGCAACAGCTCCGACGGCGTCCTGGTCAACTTCAGCGCCATCTTCAACAAAATGAACAACAGCGTCCGTGAGAAACCGGCCCGGTCCGGTTCAGCCAACCTGAACCTGGAGGTTTCCGGGGCGCCGGGCCAGACTGCAGGAGCTTTCTACCTGGACCTGCACAACTCGCCAACTGAGCCTCCGCAGCCCCTCCCCTGCCTGTCCAACAACCTCCCCGTCTCCTCCACCTGCTCCTGCTCTGCCGAGTACCAGGGGGCTCTGGACCTGGATGCCAACTGCAACTCCTTCCTCCCACCCTGCGCCGGTTCCTCTGGCGAGCTCGCCACCTGTCTGCAGAGCCAGGCACGCCTGGTGGTCGCCACCCAGAACTACTACAAGCTGGTCACCTGTGACGTCTCATCGCAGTCGTCTGCGAGTCCCGCAGGCTCCTCGGCCAACAGCTGCTCCGATGAGCACAGCAAAGGCAGCCCCACCCCGACCCAGCCCAGTGAGTACTTCCTGTTCAAGCAGAGGGCCGAGGGGGCGGAGCCAGAGAACCAAGACGGGGGGTCGTCTCCAGTAAGTGGAAAATCTTCATTTTCAGTCTCCTTTCAATCATTTTGTGAGTTTAGATCCAAATGTTCACATTGATAGAAGCGATCTGGGTCAGAGTGCTGATGCCCCTCCCCCATTCATCAGCTGGGAGTACGCCCTCCTCTCATTGGTTTACCATCCACCAATGAAGGACTAAAGAAGGGAGAGTGGGCATGTTCCACTGTGGGCTGTACCAGTCCTCTGAACTGACCCCATCTCAATCGTGTCCGAGCAGAGAACGGTTCCGGAAAAGCAGAGGACCGGATTCTAGGCTCAGACAGACTCTGATATGGGGCACCACGGGTCATGCTGACCCTGGGACTTGATCCAGAGAAATGAAGTCCATAACTGTGATCTTGACTCTGTTTGACTCCTCTTTTCCTCCTTTAGTCAGACCAGGACGAGGAGGAGGAGAACAAGAATCGCCTTGCAGTGGGCGGGGCTAAAGCTGCTCTTCCTGTGATTGAAGGCAAGGTGTACGTCAACATGTCCCCTCCCACAGCTGCACAGGGTGTCGTTGGAGGCCCCGCCTCCTCTTCAAGCCGTCCTCGCTCCCGGAGCTACGATCGCAACCTGGACAGGTCTCCCTCCCCACGACTCGGATCTCGGGAGCGCATGCTGAGCTGCCCTATGCGTCTGAGCGAGGGCGCCATCCAGGTCCCGCCCACTCCTCCTCGGGTCACTTCCTTTGCAGAGATTGCCAGAAGCAAACGAAGAAACGGGGGCTCTGGTGGATCTCCGTCACAGAAAGCGCCTCCAGAGGGGTTCTCCTCCATCTGCTCCAACAACTCCCACTCTTCCTTGGATTTCTCTCCAATCCTGGAGGGCAGGTTGGAAGAGGCCACGCCCACCTCACCACCTGTCCCTTTTATCAGATGTTACAGTCAGGGAAGCATGGAGCGCCACCTGGAAGGAGCCAAGGAGAGTCCGGCCAGAGGACGAGGTATTGGAGCGTTTCACTCTACAGCGTGTTTGTGTGTGTGCGAGTGTGTGTTGTGTGTGTGTCAGTGTGTGTGTGTGTGTGTGTGTGTGTGCGTGTGTGTGTCAGTTTGTGCGTGTGCGTGCCGGTCTGCTGAAACCTGAAGCTCTCCTGAACCTCCGTGTCTCCTGCAGGAGGCGTGTCCTCGTCCTCTGAGGTGGTCCGATACAGTAAGGAGCAGCGGCCCACCACCCTCCCCATCCAGCCCTTCACCTTCTACCAGCAGTTCATGCTCAAGCCGCCTCAGCCCAAGCCCCCGCTGCTCTCAGGGATGCAGGCCCGGTCCAGTTCTGGTTCCGGAGCAGACAAAGGCCCAGAAGACGCAGCACAGGACCAGGACAGTCGTGTCAGCGCACCAGCGGCCCCCCTCCAGCCAGTACGGCTCTCTCCGCTCGGGAGCTACTCTCCCGTTGGCCTCCAGGGGGCGCCCAGCTCTGGAACCTGTTCCACCTGTACCCCCAGCCCTCGGCTCACACACGGCCCCTACTGCCAGCTTTCAGGGGGGTTGGTCCTACAAGAGGGAGGAGCATCAGCTCCAAAACCAGGCTCTCCTCCCACACATGTAGGGGTAAAGAGAGGCTTGGTGCCCCTCACCAAGCTGCCGGCTGAGCAGGGACAGTGTCTTCATTCAGCAGCCCCCCCCAGTGACTGTTTGAGGCCCCAGAACTACCAGGACTCTTTAAAGGAGGGGGAGAAGGGACCCACCTGGACACAAAATGGTATGTTCCACAAAAACCTGCTGAACTTCCTTTTTCTATATTTAAGGGATGGGGGTGGAACGATGGACATATAGATATTGAAAAAGGGAAAAAGTTTCTCATGTTCCTTCTTCCTGATGTTCCCATCGCTTGGCACTGCCACATCCACCACAACGGCTTTCCTCTGTTCTTT
This sequence comes from Oryzias curvinotus, assembly GCA_023969325.1. NCBI lineage: Eukaryota > Metazoa > Chordata > Actinopteri > Beloniformes > Adrianichthyidae > Oryzias > Oryzias curvinotus. The sequence goes on from CM043714.1 coordinate 33,440,508, forward strand.
ATCCACCACTACGATGTCTGGTTGGTTCTCCATTACCATCCTATCAGTCTGGATCTGGAAGTCCCACAGGATCTTTGCCCTCTCATTCTCTACTACCTTCGGAGGTGTTTCCCATTTTGACCTTGGGGTTTCCAGTCCATATTCTGCACACATGTTCCTGATATTATTCCAGCCACTTGATTGTGGCGCTCCATGTATGCTTTACCTGCCAGCATCTTACACCCTGCAGTTATGTGCTGGATTGTTTCAGGCGCCTCTTTGCACAGCCTACACCTTGGGTCTTGTCTGGTGTGGTAGATCTACACCTTGGGTCTAGTCTGGTGTGGGAGATCTACACCTTGGGTCTAGTCTGGTGTGGTAGATCTACACCTTGGGTCTTGTCTGGTGTGGTAGATCTACACCTTGGGTCTAGTCTGGTAGATCTACACCTTGGGTCTTGTCTGGTGTGGTAGATCTGAGCCTCTATTGCTCTGGTGCTCAGGGCTTGTTCCTGAGCTGCCAGGATGAGTGCTTCACTGCTGTCCTGTACGCCAGCCCTTCCTAGCCATTGGTAGGACTTCTTGATATCAGCTGCTTCAGTCAGATCTATGCAGAACAGCAGTGGGGACAGAGCATCACCTTGGTATATCCCACATTTGATGGACACTTGTGCAAGTGGTTTCCCATTGGCTTCAAGGGTGGTTTTCCACAGCTCCATTGAGTTTCCTATGAAGGCTCTTAGAGTCCTGTTGATGTTGTACAGCTCCAAGCATTCAGTGATCCATGTGTGTGGCATTGAGTCATAGGCCTTCTTGTAATCAATCCAGGCTGTGTACAGGTTGGTGTGTCGTGACCTGCAGTCTTGGGCGACTGTTCTGTCGACCAGGAGTTGGTGTTTGGCTCTTCTGGAGTCTCTACCAATGCCCTTCTGTGTGTTACTCATGTATTGATCCATGTGCCTATTTATCTTGGTTGCAATGATGCCTGACATGAGCTTCCATGTTGTGGAGAGACAGGTTATTGGCCGGTAGTTGGATGGGACTGCACCCTTTGAGGGATCCTTCTGGATCCGGATTGTTTGCCCTTCCGTTAGCCATTGGGGGTGAGTCCATCTCTTAGCAGCTGGTTCATTCTGGTGGAGTGCAGTGAGCTTCTTTAGCCAGTAGGCATGTATCATGTCAGGGCCCGGTGCTGTCCAGTTCTTCATACCTGAGAATCTTTCTTGGACGTCTGCCACTGTGATGGTTACTGGATTCTGTACAGGGGGGGTTCTGGTTCTTCTGTGGAGGCATTCGGTTCCTTAAAGTCGCTCCGGATCCCAAAAACAGAGGAGTGACAGAGGAGAGAAAGAACAGCTGCTGCAGGTTCTCACCATTTTCTTCTTCTCCCCCTCATCTGCCCCCCCCATGCTTATCCCTGACCCTCAACCCCCCCACCCCAAACAGCTCACCACCTCTCTCCCCAGGCTCTGAAGTGGAGGGAGTACCGTCTGCGACACCCTCTGAGAGGAGGGGGCTCCTCTGCCTCCTCTGGTACCAGGGACTTCAGAGGGGGTGGGGGGCGCCGGCCAGCCCGCCTGAACGTGTTTGATATTCCTGCTACTCATGGGGGTCTCGGACTGGGACCCCCCCATGGCGCTCATCCTTTTGTCTTCAGTGTGGGAGGTGCTGCAGACGTTTCAGGCCTTGCTGTGGTTTATTGTGTGGGGGGGGGTTCCCATTTTAAACGTGTCTTTGGCGTGTTTTTGGCGTGTTCACAGCAGCTCAGTCGGACTTCCTGCCTGAGTATTTCTCGCTGACGGAGAAACCCCCAGAGGAGTTCTGCCTGTCGCCTGACGCCTCCTCCTCCTCCTCCTCCCACATCGCCGTGGATCTGACGCCGAAGAGAGGTACGGCCCACATCCACCGCAGAGTCGCCATGGAAACCCAGCCTGGAAACGCTATGATCACACATGTTCCGTCTGGGAAACATGAGGCTAAATGCTAAATGCTAACCTGCAGCAGCGGTTCTTCCAGAAAAAGTCCAAATGTTCTCAAAGTGGCTGCAGCTGTGACAAAGTTCTGCAGAACTCTGGCTGGACCTGCGGGTTCTGCTCTTCTCATCGGTTCTTCTCCTGCCTTTCAGCTCTGGTGAAGGCCGTGAACACCGCCGTGGATCTGATCGTGGCGCACTTCGGTACCAGCCGAAACCCGGATGTGAAGGTAGATGCGGTTCTGCTGTGCGCAGACGGTCCACGTGGTTCTGGTTCCTCACAGGAACTCTGACCTGATTAGAGAATAAGAGAAGTTATGGACCGGTCTCCCTCTGACCCCCCCAGGCCAAACTGGGAAACAGCTGGGTGAGTCCAAACGTGGGTCACCTGATCCTGAAGTACCTGTGCCCCGCCCTGCGGGACGTCCTGCAGGACGGCCTGAAGGCCCACGTGCTGGACCTGATCATCGGTCAGCGCCGCTGTCAGCCCTGGAGCGTGGTGGAGGCCTCCACCCAGCCAGGTGAGGGGGGGGGGGGGTCCTTTCACGCTGTCGGTGAAGGTCGGGTGTCTAAGGGGTTTGTGTGACCCCCCGCAGGTCCGTCCACGCGCCTCCTCCACAGCTTGTCCTCCAGAGTGAGCCAGTTTCCGGAGCTGTCCAGCGCCGCCATGAGGCTGAACGCCTTCGTCTTCGGCCTCCTGAAGTAAGAGCTCCTCCCAAACCGTGACGGCGTCCTCTGGGGTCAGCCGCCGTGACATCATTAACCTGCTGCAGAAAAACGGGCGCTTTCCCCACCTTGACATTAGTCCCGCCCACCACTGTGTGGCTGGTTTTGAGGTGGGCGTGTTCACACAGAATGTGAAGATGGGGGTGTGGCCTGTCCGCTGTTGGTCGGCAGTTCTAGCTCTCTTTCTGGAAAATTCACTATTCAAACGGCGAAGGGGGGGGTTAATGAAAGCCCAGAGGCTCAGAGCCCCCACCCTCTGAAGCATTCCAACATCCCAGAATGACCACAGGCTGTAGCTCCTCAAATGACCACTAGAGACGGCAGTTCTCCATAGACTCTTGTTAGAAAGCCCCATGGAATTCTGGGAAACTGATGCTGTCTTTCTGTTTCAGCCTGAAATGCTTGGAGTTCTGGTTCAGTCATCTTCACACACATGAAGGTGGGTAACTTCAGCCGTCCCAGACAGTTACTTCATGGAGGAAAGTAATTCAGGAGTCATTTGAAAGTAATAAATTACTTTATCCTACCAGTAATCTGTCATCTGAAAAGCCTGCATTCATGGAGGGGGGGTCTGGATGTAACTAATACTCTGCTGAATGTCCTCAGACATCATCGCAGAACATTACAGCCCCTGGGGGCTCCTCCCCCTGTCGGGCGGAGCCTGCCGGGACCTGTTTGAGGAGCTCCTGCTCCTCCTGCAGCCGCTGGCGCTCCTCCCCTTTGACCTGGACCTGCTGTTCGAGCCCCACCTCCTGCAGAAGGGGCAGGAGCACCTCCGCCACAAGGAGCAGCTCTGCTCTGCAGGCCAAAGCACGCTGCCCTGCACAAGCTCCACCCTCCAGCTGATGAGGGGGCGGGGCCCCAGCAAGACGCTCCAACACTCAGAGGAGGGCGGCGCTGCACCCAGGCGGGTAATGGGCGGGGCTGAGTGTACAAAGGAGGCCGGCGGAGGGAAAGAAGGCACGGCTGGACGGCTGCGCATGGACGGCGAGGGGGGCCGAGGGGCCAAAGGGGACTGATGCAGACACACCAGTGAGGATGGGGGAGGGGCTCAGGGAGAAAACCCCGGCGCCTGAGGGGCGGCAGGACCGGCAGGCGGGGTGGTGGTTCCAGCTGATGCAGTCCTCCCAGGTCTACATCGACCCCTCTAGCAACGGCTGCCGGTTTGTGAAGGCCGACCGGAGGAAGCGGTCAGTGGAGAGGCGCCAGGACCACCCGCCCCCCAGAGTGGGGGTGGTGGAGGGGGCCGAGTCCAGCCGAGAAGGGGAAGGAAGGAAAAGCTGTGGAACGGACTCGGCTGGATTACAGGGGGGGTCCTCGTGGATGGGCAGCCCCCCAGAGTCTGTCCTCAACCAGGAGGCCCCCAGCCCTGACGGACCTGCAGCGCCCCGGGGCCGCCCGGCACAAGCCCAGAGTCTGCGCTGGGGGAGACTCTTTGGAGGGAGGGGAGAGGGAGCCAAGCAGAACACAAAGCCCCCAAAGTCCAGGTGAGGGGGGGGTCGTCATGGAAACCAAAGTACAGAGGCGGGGCCCCACTCTCACTCCTCCTCGTCTTTCAGGCCCCCGTCCGGCTGGCTCGGCCTGGATGGTTCTGTTCTGGACCTCGTAGCTCTGACCGTCGGACCTGGCAGTGGGAGGAAGGCAGAGCCCGCCCCCAGCCCCGCCCACACCAAGGCCCCTCCAACAGAAACCCGACCAGGACCTTTCCGGTAAGCAGTTTCCGTTTCCTGCTACCGTCACCTGCCGTGTCTCCGCCCACATGTCTGCCTCTGGCGTCTCAGGGGGGTGCGTGCCCTGTGCCACCACATCGCCACAGAACCGGGTCAGCTCAGCTTCAACAAAGGAGACGTCATGCAGGTTCTGAGCAGAGCCGACCCGGACTGGCTGCTGTGCTTGCTGGGCTCCTCGCGGGGGCTGGTTCCCATCGTCTACGTCACCCCGCACAGCATGGAGGACAGCCAGGAGGCCGGCGGCGCCACGCGGCTGTGATGGGCGCCGGCCCAAAACACACGCGGGCAAACGTCCACGTGAGAGTGCATGCATCCATCCAAAACAGCTGACCTCTGACCTCTCCTCCGCCAGCGTCCTCTGCAGCGTCTAGAAAAGAAATCTGTCGTTTTTTTATCCAAACCTTTCACAGCCGTCCCCCCCCCCCCCCCGCTTCTAAAAACACTGTGTGTGGGTGTGTGTGGGGGGGGGCTCACTGCCGCTAACAAACATCTGCAAGGGGGGGGCTCGGAAAGTTCTGAGTTTGAGGTTTGAGTTTCAGGTTCTTCAGTTTCACTGCGTCTGACTTAAACTGAAAAATTCCCTCAAACATCACGTCTAGAGCGTCACAAACACGGAGGATCTGAGGATGAGCGCCAAAGGTCAGGAAAGGTCAGGGAGGCTCTGTTGGCGACACAAATCCTCTGCTCCTGAAACGAAAAAATGTTAAAAGAACAGGCCACGCCTCTGTGGGCCAGGCCACGCCTCTGTGGGCCAGGCCACGCCTCTGTGGGCCAGGCCACGCCCCTGGAAACCAGTCTGGTCTCAAACCAAACGACAGCCGTCATGAAGGTCGTGCCTCAGAACAACCATCGTTTTCCGGTTGTTTGGAGTCTAAATCCCCCAACGTCAGAATTTCCTTAGCAACCATTTCCCCCCGGTCACCATGGAAACGGCTGCCTCTGATGTCAGACTGTGTGGAACAGAAGTTCCTGGCTGTGGTTTCACTCTTAGCCTGAAGAGGGTGCCCCCCCCTCACAGATGGGATCCCCTCCTTTTCTGCTCCGGTTGCCATGGTTAAGCCGTTCCAGCAGGTTGTTTTCAGATGGGGGGGGTATGAAGAATGAAGCAAATGAATGCAGAAGTATCAGAGATGCTCGTGTGAAGTTTTCAGTTTCATTATTGTACAGTTTTTATTTTCATCATCTCCCAGCCTGTAAATAGATCTCCCATGATGCTCTGCTGTTTGTATGAATGTTCCAGCTGTAGCATCCTCATCTTTGGTTCTGCAGCTTCAACAGCTGAAGCTTTGTGTCCTGAAGGAGAACCTGAAGGAGAACCCGAAGACGTTCAGCATCACCGTGTTGCACTTTAGCGCTTCTCTAACCGACGACTGGAAGTTCAATAAACATGTGATCCAGCCGCCGCTGTTTCCCTTTGTCCGTTTCATACCAATCATTGACTGTATTCGAGAACTGGACTGAGTGGCCCCGCCCCCTGTTGTTCCAAACAGGAATTGGACTTCAATGGAGAACAGCTGTTCCTCTGTCATTCTATTGGTCAGAACAAACATTCTGGATTGAATGGCTTCTATCTTGATAATCCCTTATTTAAATATTTTTTGTTATCGCAACTTATTCAAGTTCTGCATCAGACTTGCAACTTATTCTCCCGCCATCAGTGGAAGAAGCTCGCTCCTGATTGGTGACGGTAGTTGCCATAGAAATGTTGACTCAGACCGATTTGGACCAATCGCTGTTCACTAACCTCATCTGGCTCCAAACGATGGCGTCGTAGAAAACCATTGTCTAAGGGTGACGCCACACTCGCTCAGTCCAGTTCTCTCATATAGTCCATGATCCCCATCAGCCTGAACGGTTGAATAAACACAGATGATCCAAACATTCTAACAGAGGAGAGGATTTGTAATGTTATCCACAACCTGAGCAGCAAAAGAGAACAGTGGAGGGAAAAACCAGAACCTGCAGAACCCGAGACCATAAGGTGTGAAGGGGTTCTGTGAGAGAGACAGACGGAAACCACTAGAACTCCTGTAGGGAGAACACGGTGGGCATCAGGAGGATGACCTGAAGAACTTGAAAGAGCTGTTCCACGGCAGCAAAACCACTGATGTGGTCGTCACGGCAACAACAAGAAAAGACTACCTGGATCAGTGAGATCTGGTGAGACTAGAGTCTGCAGGAAAGAAAAGACCTGGAGGCATAATGGGGTCATCCTCAAACGACCTGCAGCAGCATGAAGGCGAGGAGAGACGACGGAGGTGCAGAAGAGTCCGATAAGACAACAATGCTGTGGGAGGAGCTAGTACAAGCACATCTGTCCTCACCATGACCTCTGACCTTTTGAGAAGGTCAGAGTAAACACCCTGATGTCTGTTCAACATTCATGTTTAGAAACAAAACAAACGGATTTTCTTTTTGCTCCATTTTATTCAGTTTCATGTCATTTAGCCAGATCTAAATGATAAACTAAAGTCTCATAAATAATCTCGCACTGCATCTGCTGGTTTTTTACCTCAACTTTATTGAACATAACATTAAAGTACAACACAAAACAGTAAAAACACACATTGATCGTCAGCCGCAGCAATCATTCTCACAATTCCAAACTTATTCAACTACAGCAAGTAAAAAACGTAGCATTAATATCAAAGATAGAGTTTGCTGATAAGAAAATAGAATATCTTAAAGTTTATAAAAAGAGAGTGCAAAAAATGATATTTACAACACAAAGTTTTCTTAGAAGAGGGGATTAAATATCAAACAAAACAGCACAAATTGTTTCAGTGTTACTTGCTTTTGTTGTGTTAACTTTTTTAAATTTTAAAATTAAATTTAAATTTTTAAATTTGGTATTTATAAAGCGTCTAACTGGTTCCAAAATTCACGGGAATGCCATCTACTGGTGGAGGGCGGGAAGCAGGCAGCTATGACGTAAGGCAGCAAGCTGCGCATGAGCAGTGAGCGTGCCGCCATGGCGCCCCTGGATCTGGATAAATACGCAGAAATCGCTAAAGTGTGTAAATACCTCCCGGAGAACGACCTGAAGGTAACGGCGGCTTCGCCTGCAGCCCCGGTTTCCCGTGGGTGGGCGTGGCCTCACCTTCAGGCGGCTGTTCGTCGGAGTTTCGGAGCTAGCATTAGCTTGCTGCAGCTAACGCTGCTAGCTTGCTGTTTGGAAGCTGTTATTGCTGCTAAAGAAGCACAGAGCTGAGCGTCCGCGGACTTTCCGGCTTCGTGACATTCCGTCCGTTTATTTAAAGCTGGAATCGGAGCTTCTACGTTAAAACCGTTTGTTTACGTTCAAGAGGAGCTGCCCGATCTGCCTGAAGAAAATGTTTACGACGCCGGAGGCTTCAAAGAGCTCTTCTGACGTCATTGTGTTTATTTACCCAGAAACCCTCAAACATCTGAATGCCGTCAAAGTCAAAGCAGTTGCTCAGTTTCCTCTTTTCCTAAACATAGAAGTTAACATGGAGAGTCCCTCAGTGACGTCACTATGGGGCGGAGCCGTCGATTATTCCCGGTGTTTTAGCTCAGCTTCCGGTTTGGCTTGGAGTAAGTTTGGGGTTTAGAACAGTAGTGTCTTATAAAACACTTTTCACAACAGAAAGTGTTTTACTGAATCATAACAACATGTCAATGTTTGATCTTTTTATTTGATCTGTTTGTCTTTTTTGCTTGAAAGAAACCAATATTTGTGAAACCCTGCAGTTCTGTCCTGTATTCCTGCACCGGTCAGGCGTGTTGGACTGCAGATGTTCTGTAGTCGCTGGAAGCAGCCGCCTCCTCTGACATCCCTTTGTTAGCTTTTCCTGCAGCCGTCTGAGGCTGACGCCCCTTTCTCTGCAGAGATTGTGTGACTACGTTTGCGATCTTCTGCTGGAGGAGTCCAACGTCCAACCCGTGTCCACTCCGGTGACGGTGTGCGGGGACATCCACGGACAGGTAAGGCGCTCACCTGCCGCAGCGTCTGGCCTCCGCTGGTCTGAGTCTCTGTCTGTCTCAGTTCTACGACCTCTGCGAGCTGTTCCGGACCGGCGGCCAGGTTCCCGACACCAACTACATCTTCATGGTGAGTTCACGCGGGCTCCTGCGCCTTTGTGGGCGGAGCTCCTGACATGTGCTCTGCAGGGCGACTTCGTGGACAGAGGCTACTACAGCCTGGAGACGTTCACGTACCTGCTGGTGCTGAAGGCCAAGTGGCCCGACCGCATCACGCTGCTGCGCGGAAACCATGAGAGCAGACAGATCACGCAAGTTTACGGCTTCTACGGTGAGATGGCGGGGATCATCCTCCGTTACGTAACAGATTTGCTGAGCATTTGTTTCTTCTTCCTGCAGATGAGTGTCAGACCAAATATGGGAACGCCAACGCGTGGCGCTACTGCACCAAGGTGTTCGACATGCTAACGGTGGCAGCGGTTGGTACAAACGTTCCTTCTCTGTTTTACGTTCAGAGTGAACAGTTCTGAGCTCCTCCTCGTGTTCCTCCTCCCAGCTGATGGACGAGCAGGTCCTGTGCGTGCACGGCGGCCTCTCCCCCGACATCAAGACCCTGGATCAGATCCGAACCATCGAGCGGAACCAGGAGATCCCCCACAAAGGAGCCTTCTGTGACCTGGTGTGGTCGGACCCTGAAGACGTGGACACCTGGGCCATCAGCCCCCGAGGAGCCGGATGGCTGTTTGGTGCCAAAGTCACCAACGAGGTACGACTTTCTGCTCCAGAACCGCCGGGTCCACACTGCTGCTGACCCCAAGAACCAGCACGACCTTTTCTAAACCTTCAATGAGCAAAATCTGCCTCATAAAATCCTGGGAGGGCAAGGCGGGGATCGTCAAAGCAAACGCCACGGCGGGCGGCGCGGTGCAGACACCACAGCGGGCGGCGCGGTGCAGACGCCACGGCGGGCAGCGCGCTGCAGACGCGCCACAGCGGGCGGCGCGCTGCAGACGCCACAGCGGGCGGCGCGCCACAGCGGGCGGCGCGCCACAGCGGGCGGCGCGCTGCAGACGCCACAGCGGGCGGCGCGGTGCAGACGCTCCACAGCGGGCGGCGCGGTGCAGACGCTCCACAGCGGGCGGCGCGGTGCAGACGCTCCACAGCGGGCGGCGCGCTGCAGGCGTGGCGGCGTGAAGCTCACCCTCCCTCTGGTCTGTCCTGCAGTTCGTTCACATCAACAACCTGAAGCTGATCTGCCGCGCCCACCAGCTGGTCCACGAAGGCTACAAGTTCATGTTCGATGAGAAGCTGGTCACCGTGTGGTCGGCGCCAAACTACTGCTACCGCTGCGGCAACATCGCCTCCATCATGGTCTTCAAAGACGCCGGCACCAGAGAACCCAAGCTCTTCAGAGCCGTGCCGGACTCCGAGAGGGTCATCCCGCCCCGGACCACCACGCCGTACTTCTTGTGAGCGCGCTCAGACGGATGACCACGGTCCAGCCTCCGCCGCATGTAGCCGCTCAGAGAAAAGACTCCGCCCACATGCTCCTATTTATTCCTCCGTCTTCGCCTTTAAATAAAGATCTGACCCGCAGCAGATGGATGCTGACGGCGTTCCATGCCAAACTCGTGCTGCATTCACAGACGCTCCGGCTTTCCAACCTCTGGAATCCCTTCATGTGTTTTTTAAATAAACAGTCAGAAATGTTCCGTTTGTCGTGAAGTCTGAATCTAGAAATTCATAAATGTTCAGTCTGTTTGCTGTCACCTGCTGGCCTCTGCAGGTTACTGCAGATCTGAGCTACCAGACGGTTCAGCATGAAGACGGAACCGAGCAGAACCACATTTAGAACCTTCAGAACTCACTTTAGAAACAGAACGTTCCTCCACGTTCCTGCAGTCTCAGAGCCAGGATCTAAAACATTCAGGACTAACAGTGAAACAGGTTTGTGATAAACGTCTGAAAGTCTTTATGAGAGTTCACATTAGACAGAATAACCCCCCCGGGGCTGTGGGGCAGCGGATCTAGAGGAGGTTGCTGGTTTGAGTCCCGACTGGTTTCCATGGTTTCTCTGAACCCTCTTTCTGACGTTCAGCAGAATCTGAGGATTCCTGCTTCACCTCCTGACTTTGGGTCAAAGCAACGTTCAGAAACAGACGTTCTACCGCAGACATGATGCAGAACCGCACAGGAGAGGAAGAAGGAAGAACCGCCCACACGCCAACGCAGCAGAGGAAGCACCGCCCACACACCAACGCAGCAGAGGAAGCACCGCCCACACGCCAACGCAGCAGAGGAAGCACCGCCCACACACCAACGCAGCAGAGGAAGCACCGCCCACACACCAACGCAGCAGAGGAAGCACCGCCCACACACCAACGCAGCAGAGGAAGCACCGCCCACACGCCAACGCGGGAGAGGAGGAACGGAGGAGCGTCCATCGTCAACCACCTGAGCGTCTCCATGAAGATGTGGTTCTGCTGTTCCACCAGACCATCAGAACCAGACCATCAGAGAACCTGCGTTGGAGGATGGACGGCTGAGGTCTACGTTCTCTGAAAATGTCAGAGGATTGGTCAGGAATTCGGTTCAGGATGTTGAAAATGAAATGTTTTGAACCTCTGCGCCCCGGTTCCCCCTGCATGGCGACACTTGGCGGCTCCACATTGTGCTGTTGCCATGGCAACAGGTTTGGGCTCAGAGTCTTTTGGATCATGACATGGTTCAGTGTTGATTTGTTGACAGAGCGGAACCTGCAGATCCGGCGCCGCCACAGGTCTCCCTGCAGAGGAACGCTCTTTTCCCCGTGAAGCGGGCTGCTCCGGAACATCCTGGTTCCTCTGAGGTGTTGTGGGATCAAACCTGCGGTTCCTTCAGCCGACAGTGGCCGTTTCAGGAATGAGGGAGGTCCAGAAGGTTGATGTTCCTCTTGAAGATGAGGGAAAACTCCTGGGACAGCAGCTGGTGGAGGCTCACGCCGTCGTGGCTGTACAGCCAGCGCTCGCCGCTCCAATCGTAGCGCTTCGGCCCGCTGCAACAGAGAAGATTCAAGACCGTGTTGCTGGAATGTTCTGCGTCTAGACTCATGCAGGTCAATTAGAACAGGACCTACAAAGTCCTGGATGAGTTCTACCCTCAGTCTGGACCGTCTGTTCATTCAAACCAGACGCCTGACCAAAGCACAGAGTTAGTGTTGAAGCCTCTGAATCATCTGAAGCCCGTAAGCCCCTCCTCCTACAGGAGCCCAGATAAAGGCCACTCCCCCGTCTATTTTTTAAATCAATCAAAGCTCTTCCTTCAACAAAACTACAGTCCAGAACTGATTCTTCTGGACTTCCTGTCCTTAACTTGAATAGGAATCTAGATCTTAGGGCCCAATGAGGCGCCCTGAGGAACTCCTGATGATGCACGCCTGCGCAGCGTCCCTCCATCCTGCTGTCCCCTCGTCTCACCTGGATGGAGAAGAGAGCCAGATCTGTTTGTTAGGCGTCTGTTTATTGATGACATAGGTGCCGTAGTCTCCGCCCACCTTCACCGTCAGAACGCCACTCTGCAAACAGAAAGGACCCGTCAGTGTGAGCTTCTGATCCGGTTCTGTTTGCTTTGGTGTATTTTATGGATTATTGTTTGTGACTCACAGAAAAAACCACGTCCAGGTCTTCTCCAGCCAGGTCCTCATCAGCCAGGTCCTCGAAGAACTCGGCCAGAGCGTCCAGAGTCTCCTCAGCCAGCTTCTCATAGGCGGCGTCAGACAGCCGGCTGTCACACAGAGACAGGGGTCAGCCGCTCCACCAGGGGCAGTAGTGAGCTACAGCTACCAAACTTCTGCAGCATCTGCCTTCCCGCCTGCTTTTCTTCTCCTGAACTTAGCAAACTTCAGCGATCATTTCTGTGGGCGTGTCCAAATTCCAGGGCTGCGTCCTCCAGCGACGTTGGCCGGGTTGTCGAGCTGGTGGGCCGGATGGTAACGACTGAATTTGGACGAGTCTAGCCTTTAGATAAATCCAGCCGTTACACCTTGGCGAATGTCCTGTTGCCTAGCAACCATGAGTAGTGAACCAGGCACGGAGCTCAACATCTACCTCGTTTACTTTTTAATCTTAGAACTCCGGGTTCCGCCTCACAGTCCGCCATTGTTGTCAGAAAATCTCCAGGCTCGGCCGCAATGCATCTTGGGATGTGAACAGCATAGAAGGATTCCCCAGACCAGTCCTTGAAATCAGACAAAGAGGACCGTATCCGTTGGAGTCGTTGGACCGCACTTGTCGCGGCGCCGTGACGTAAGCGACTTCAAATGCAGCCAGGAAGAACGCCGCCCTGAGATTTGGACACAGCCATGGTTTCCACAACCCCCCACCATCAATCAATCAATCCTTTACTGTCCGTGAGGCACATTGGTCCTGAGGAGACCACACAGAACAGAGTAACCATAGCAGCCAGAGGCCGCTGATCTGGACCGTCACCGTTTGGTCAGCCGGCTCATGGCTGATGGAACCGACGCCTTCTTATTTCTGTCGGTTTCATGTTCGGCTGCTCTGCAGCGGATGGGAAGAACTGAGTCAGGAAACAGAATCTGAGAGCCTCAGACGAGGTCAAAGCGCCTCCTTTGGGCCAGACGGGCCCAGAGACAGTCAGGGTTCCAGTCCAGCAGACGTTCCACATGTACACCCAGGTGTTTGAGGGATGTGACCGTTTCTATGGCGATGATGTTAGCGGTGACGCGGCTGTGAGCTCCTCCTCATTGAATTTAAGATGATAGTTACAGACGGACTACAAAAGATCCTTTTCTGCTGCGTCATGCTAACATTATTAACATGATTAATGATCAACTCTGGCTTTCAATGACCGCAAAGCATTGTGGGATTGGTGGCACTCATGACACCCCCTCCCCCGCAGAGTGACTTACCTGACCGGGCCCGGCTCCCCCTGACTCCGCCCCCCGTTGTTCAGGTGAATTCCTCTGGACGACAGGCCAACCGCGTGGGCCGGTCTGGCGGTTCTGTGTCTGCGGGTCGGCGGTTCGAGTCCCGCCCGGTGCGGCGCTGCGGCGGAAGTCCGGAGCTGGAACAAAGTCGAGGTCAGAGTTTGGTTTCACCTGCACTGTTACGTTAAACCGCGGGTTACCTGCTGCCACGTGACCACCATGCCTCTCCGAGCGGACCGCGGAAACACCTGAGCGGACACGCGCAGCGCGCTGCTGCTCAGGAACATGATGAAGGTGATGAAGGTGAGGCGCGACAGAGCGCCGCCGGCTGCTTCTGCTCTTCTTCGTGGGTTTACGGGACCCAGAATCCGCCTCATGGCGCATCACCGCCGCCTGCTGGACGGAACCGGAACAAAACGCAGTAAAGAAACATCACAAGCTTTTTTTCTCCAAAACTTTATTGAATGTTAAATTCAATACAAAACAATGTTAAACAGGAAACAGGAACAACAAAGGAACAAGCCAGGGGTTATTATCACATTTTACACAGATATGTTGAAACTGACACACAGATCAAATGTTTGATGGCTTTCTTACTGTCAGAGTTTCTTATTGTCTTCATGTATTGTTTGAGCTCACTGATTAAGACTGAGAAATGAGGGGTATGATTCATAACTTTTGATTTATGAATGTGCCATTTGCATAAAAACAATAAAAGATGAATGATGTACAACTGTTCTTTTTTATGGGATGTGAAGGAATTTATATTTTTGTGATCTTATTTCTTTTTTAGGTTTTTGTCTTATCGTTTTATTTCAGCATGAGATTGTTTTCAGATCAAGTGTGGGAGCTCCTGGACTTTGAATTTCAAAGGGACATCCTGTCTCTTTTAACTGTGAGCTCCAGAACTCCCCCCCCTGCAAGAGACACCTGGATGTTCCTAAGACCAAAGGATTGAGACTGACTCCTGTGGAGAAGGTTCCGGACGGGTGTTGAACTCCCATGGGGACACAGTTGGGGGTCGGACACGTGCATCTGCCAGAGTAAACCCCCCCTGGGACTTTTGAGCGGCAAATGGATGCTGGGACCTAATATGGACTGAGGGAGTGACCAGACCGTTCGCCAGCCAATCCAAGCATACGGCCATATTCCTTCCTGGAGGAGGGACTCTGACCACATGCTTAAAACAGCCATGCTTTGGAAAAAAGCTGTGTCTCCAGACAAGCTGCATGTAAATTCGGATTGTAACCCCTTGCGTATTGCAGACCTTGGTTTTGGACACCCAGATCGATCTGTTTTATTTTTGTTTAGAGCTCTTTGTTAGGGAAATAAATTTTGGTTCATCTTTTAAAAGAACGAATCCGTGGTTTACTTGTTTTCTCACTTTTTGAACACGCAAAGAAAGTATCTACAAAGCGACTAGATATTTTCCTCCTTCAGATGGACAGTGGGTGGGGCCAAACAGAACATGTTCTAAGTACAGCTGACAGTCTGGGTCAATGTGGAGGAGATGAAATGACAAACTTTAGACCAGAGAGTGGAGGAAAAGGAACATGACCAAAACACATGTACAGCATCTTCAGGCTGTTCTGGACACACAGAGCAGCTTACATCAATATCATCTTTGAACCGTTGCAGATATAGTTTGGATGGATAGAATTTATGGATTAGAGTGAATGAGATTTATTTCACTTTATTGGTTATAAAGTATTTTGCTGGTAAATTCCAGATCTTTTTCCATTCTAAATGATAAACTAAATTATTCCAACAAGGAACTACATAGGGCAGTGGTTCCCAAACTTTTTCTGCAGGGCCCCCCTTTCTGAAGATTAGATAATTTTCGAGCCCCCCCACACTGACACAAACATACAATCCTTTGTTTCTAAACTCCACCGCGCCTTATAACATGTGGTTAATGAGAAATCTTTCTCTGAACGGTAGAATTCTGTTATCTAAAGCTGAAGGAATCTCTAGATCTGTCGATGTGTCTCTATCTTTAGAAATTCCAAAACACATCTGTAACCTATTAAACAAATTTGGAGGAAAAAAATGTCATTACTTAAGGAAAAATGTTTTGTGTAACACCAGAAAACATGGGGGCATGGATGTATTAACCTTTGAAACTTTAAACAACTCTTTTAAAATAAAGTGGTTAAGTAATTTATTGAAAGGGGAAGACAATATCTGGAATGTTTTTCCCAAATATATATTTGACACAATGGGAGGCATTAAATTCTTGCTAAAATGTAATTGTTAAATTGAAAAATTACCCACAAAACTTTCAAACTTTAACAAAGAAGCCCAGCTGGCCTGGAAACTCCTTTATAAACATACTTTTTCTCCAACAACTTGTTTTATTTGGAATAACAGTAATGTACAATACAAGAATACATCACTTTTTTTTCTAGATGGTATGATAATGATATTGTTTTAATCAGACAACTTTTCAATTCTCATGGACATCTTCTGACGTATGAAGAATTTCTTTTAAAATTCGGTATTCCTGCTCCACCCAGAGAATATGCAATAGTGTTAGATGCCATTCCAACCAGTCTACTACAACTGTTTAAGGGATTTATAACACAAGTCAATTAAGAACCCAGTCAATTTTTTGGACAATGTGGATATTTGTGTTCATTCAGTTTCCAATAAACAAATAAGAAATCTTTTACATCCCACAACCTTACCTGCTGGGAGGTTTTATTGGGAATCCAAATCTGTGGACATTAAATGGACTTATGCTTGGACTATTAGCAATAAATACTGTCTAAATAACAAAATAAAAGAGGTGTCCTTCAAAATATTGCATTGTATATATCCTACCAAAGTTTGAGTAGATTTGTTGGACATGGACCTGTTTTGTTCATTCTGTGGAACTCAGGAGGAAACTATTTATCATCTGTTTGTGGACTGCAGACATACAAATAAGGTTTGGATTGAAGTGGGAAACTATATTGGAAATATAACTAAACAAACTGTTACATTTTTAGAAAAATACATTATTCTGGGTTACCTTAATGTCAAAGTAGACAAAGATTGTATCTTCATTACACAATTGTTTTTATTATTGGCAAAATTCCATATTCATAAAGCCAAATGGTCAAACTCCAAAACTAAATTCCAGCAGTTTTTGAGTGAAATCAATCAGTAATGTACCATTATCAAACATCTGCAAAACCAAAAATCTATTTGAACTAATTTAATTTTTGAAAGATTTAAAATGTATTAAACCCCAAAGTTTTTTGAAGTAATAATTCTTTTTGTCTTATGTTGTATATGTATGTGTATATATTTATATACTTTTTGTTTTATTTCTTATGTTTTTCTGCAATATGTACACATTTCAATTCCCCCTGAGACATTCACATTGTTATTGTATTATGTTGTTTGTCAATAAAGTATGAAAAAAAAAACTCCACCGCGCCCCCCCTGCAATACCTCCGCGCCCCCCCTAGGGGGCGCGCCCCCCCAGTTTGGGAACCTCTGACATAGGGAATGGAAACAACATCCTTCTGGAAGAGTGAGCGTAGACGGCGATTTGTGTTTCGTGAAGAAGAAAAATAGATTTGTCATATTTCTATTTTAGTTGGATCAATTGGTAATAAGGTTGGACTCTGCAATGATGAGCTTTTAAATAAGATAGTAATACATTTAGGAATTGCTTTCAACACAATGTTAAACTCAGTTTTTGGTATTTTGATGGAATATTTAAAGCAGAATTCTTCATGTGACATTAAAGATCCGTTTGAGTTAAACAGTTGATGGACCAAAAGGATGTTTTGATTAAACCAAGATGGATAAAATAAAGATTTATGTCTATAAGTAATGTCTTTATTGTTCCATATGTAGTATCTGTGGGGAGAAAAATTGTGTTTGTAAATGAGTGACCAGGAAAGTAACATTTGTTTATGGAAGCAAGAAAGCTGAACTGGGATCTTTTGACCACCCTTATCGTAAGTGTTCATTACAACCGTTTTTTAATAAAATGGTTTTTGTTCCTCCAAATAAAGTTAAATAGCATTTTGTCAATGGATCTCAGAACTTTTTTGTCAACATTGAGGGATAAAGGCGGGAAATTCCCTCAGCTTTAGTTAGCAAAACTCTGCCTCTCAATGATAAATCTCTCTGGAGCCACTGGTTCAGCTTTGTCTATGGGTTTAAAGAGATTTAAAGATTTAAAGAGATCTGGGTTGAAATAGCTTTGTAATCTGTTAAAGGGGTGGTGAGAATTTTCACATTTATACGATTTTCATCAAGGCAGCTTGAAACCAGCCAAAAGTCTATCCGAGAAAAGCTGGTCTGGGATTTATTGCTCCAGGTAAAAGAATTTCCATTAGGATTCTGTTGTCTCCATATATCTACTAACTGAAATCTCTGCATGAATTGTATTAAACTGGAGGCCATAGAATTATTAGTTCTAGGAGGCCACCTGTCTAACAGACCATCCAGAGCAACATTAAAGCCCCCCCCCCCATCATGATCAAGGCATTTGGATAACCAGTGTAGAAGACAGGATTCTAATTTCTCCAACAACAAATCATTTTCATATTTTGAGTTGTACCCATATATGTTTACAAGTCTTACAAGAGAATCATTAAGGACCAGAATGAAGAAATGACCTTTAGGATCCCCATCAGAATGTAACACGGCTCCATTAAAGGAGTTTTTCCAAACAGCAGCACCTGCTGCTCTTTCTGAGCCATGTGATAACCAGATATCGTTCCCCCACTGCACCTCCAAGAAATATCCCAACCCTGAATGGGTTTTACTACAGAGAAACAGGAAGTGACGTGGACTGTAGCACTGCCAGTGTCAACAAACATCTAAAGGGTAGAACATCCATTTCTCTATAATGCACTGAAATTATTTGGCTTTGGGGAAATTTCATATCTATCACTAAAATGTTTGATAAAGTCATTAGCAGCTCTATTCTTCTCTATCCTAATACATCCCAAAGATTCTCCATAAATAGATCAAGGATGTCCAATTTCTCCATTTTTCTTTTTAATTGTTGCAGAACTACTTTCATTAAGAATTAAAAATTGTCCAAACTTATTAGGTTGATCTATATTTCAGAAAGAAATCAAAATAGCACAACTAGCAGATGATCCTGCATTATTCTTAAAAGACAGAAACCAAATTGACCTCGCTATAAGCACAATTAATTCCTTTTCAAATGCTTCTGGATTACATCTTAACTTAGGAAAATGGGAAATATTAAGTATTAAAAACGTCAAATATGAAAAAATTCATAGTATTCCAATTAAAGATGTAGTTACATATTTAGGTATTAGTATAACTAAAGACATTAAATCTAGACAAAAACAAAACTTCTCTTTGAGGATTAATAAAATGCAGGATGTTATGAATATGTGGCTTCAGCCAGATCCATCTATTTTAACAGGATCCTCTTGAGTAAAGCGGAAGGGATCTCAGTAGTTCATCTGTTCCTGATTCAACTTCCAAAGAAATAAATAACCTCTTAGTTAACTTTGGATGGAAAAATAGACGCCACTATCTCCAGAAAGAACAACTTTCTGCCCCCTCATGTAAAGGAGGGTTTGACCTCATACATTTTTCTGATTTGAATTATACATTTAAAACTAACTGGATTAAAAATGCTTTCAACACTTAAATTTTATTTGGTATTTCATCCCTTTTCATATCTTTAATAAAATTGTTGGCCTTCAATTTCTATTAAAATGTAATTATAATATCAAAAAGATTCCCGTCAATCTCTTGAATTTCTATCATCAGGCTCTTCTTGCTTGGAAGTTATAGTCATAATTTCTCACCACACAAAAGTATAATTGGAACAATGAAGACATAACAATACAGAATAAATCTTTGTTTAAACAAAACTGGATTGACAAAAAAATAATGTATGTTTCAGATCTTTTTGATGACGATGGTACCCTTTATGATTATGGCAGGTTTCTAAATAAAACGTGTTTTATTAAGAATTTAACTGTAATGAAAGCTCTCCCCTCAGGATTAACTCAGCTGATGACCTCTCACCTTAAATATCAGGAGCCCTCTAAAATGGACTCTCCTTTAAGGATTAATGGCATTGATATTCTCAATAAAAAGTGCAACAATAAATATATTCGCAATACCTTATGTGAAGAAAGAAACATCACAACTAAAGGAGAAATCTTTTGGAACAATCCTTTAAATGACATAAATTGAAAAAAAAAAGCATGACTACTGCCAGATACGTTTTGTATAGATAACAAAGTTAAAGAAATACATAAAAATACATTGTGGTCATCCAAAAGGAAGGTTGGAAGACCACATGGTGGCCTCCATGCAGCAGCTTCTGCTCTGGTGGGTGGAGGTCAGGACTAAAGACGTTTAGAGTCTTCCTCCAACCCAACAGCCAGAAGCTCCTGACGGGACTCTGCTCCAGGAGGAGGTCCTCAGGATTTTCCAGAGGTGGAAGAAGACCGGAGGATGGGGATACTCATGGGAGCAGAGATGGAGTTTCCTCTTCTGAAAGGCTGCCGCTTTTTTGGTTCTGCATCACCCAACAACAGTTCTGACGGACTCTGGCCCTGTGGTTGAACATTCATCCCAGCAGCTACGACTCTGCTGCCCTTTGACCCTCTGAATCAACAGCCCGGGTCACTGGGGGGGGGGTCTGTGGGACCCTGAACTTCATCCCAGATCAAACATAACATTCATGTTTGGACTCAGACACGTCTCCATTTAGGAAAGCAGAAAGAATCCTGCAGCGTCTGCTCCACCGCCACCTGCAGGAGGAGGCGGGGTCTGACCTGCAGGAGGAGGCGGGGTCTGACCTGCAGGAGGAGGCGGGGTCTGACCTGCAGGAGGAGGCGGGGTCTGACCTGCAGGAGGAGGCGGGGTCTGACCTGCAGGAGGAGGCGGGGTCTGACCTGCAGGAGGAGGCGGGGTCTGACCTGCAGGAGGCGTCGCTGACCTGCAGGAGGGTTGGCCAATCAGCTGCTGCTCTGTGAATGATTGGCGGAGCGCTGAGAGGACTGCTGCCGCCGTCCTGCGGTCTGCAGACGCCATGGCTCAGCTGGTGGAGTGTGTTCCCAACTTCTCCGAGGGGCGAAACCAGCAGGTGAGACGCTCCGCCACCTGTCCAGACTAGAGAGGACCGTCCTCCTCGCCAAACTCTCTGATGCTTTTCTCTGAGAATCAGTAAGAAACCGTGGAAATGTTCTGATTGGGTCCAGACATCATCTGGGGGGATCCATGAGCGTTCTCTTTTCATCAGAATCCTCCAGATTCAGGAAGTACAACAGTTAAGGTTCTGCAGGTTGTTGGTTCTGGTTCCTCTGCTGGGTCTTTGGATCCTCAGGCATAGCCGGATGTGTTTGGGCTGAACGTGAAATCAGAACTGAAACTGAGCTGGAGGTGAAGTCCGGCTTCAGAGACGATCCTCCACACGTCCAGAACCACTGCAGTTCTTCTCATGTGGGGTCAGAGGTCACTCCAGACGGAACCAGAAGATCAGTCACTGTAGAACTTCACTGCAGGATTCTGGACTCTAGAATCTTTTCACGGTTTGGTTCCTGCCGTGTGTCTGGTGTTGAAGCCTTTCTGCTCCTGTTCTCCCTGTGTTCTTCATGTTCTCCTCCTGTTCTCCCTGTGTTCTTCATGTTCTCCTCCTGGTGTTCTCCCTGTTCTCCTCGTGTTCTCCCTGTGTTCTTCATGTTCTCCTCCTGGTGTTCTCCCTGTTCTCCTGGTGTTCTCCCCTTCTGTTCTCCGTGTTCTTCATGTTCTCCTCCTGTTCTCCCAGTGTTCTTCATGATCTCCTCATGTTCTCTCAGACGATTCTAAAAGGCGGAGCTTCAGCTCAGATAGAACCATCGTTCTACTGCAGACGCTCTGATGGACGGGCTTTGGACGTCTCTGTAACCTTTGACCTTCCTCTCTGCAGCTGCTTTCCCTCCTCTGATCCGGACCAACTAACAGGAAACTTCCTCAGCTCACCACTGGTTCTGGTTCTGGTTCTTTCGGCAGCAGCAGAGTTTTCTGGGTGTCACCAAAGACTCACGTTCTCCTTTACATAACTAGAACAGCGACCCGGACCGGACCGGTCTTTGGAGGAGCAGGCCTCCTGGTGTATCTGTGAATGTTCAACACCTGTCAATCATTGCTGGGCGTGTGACCTTCAGCGGACTTTACCGCTTCAGGTGATCGATGCCATCTCAGCGGCCATTTCCGGCACCGCGGGCTGCAGCCTGCTGGACGTGGACCCCGGCGCCTCCACCAACCGCACCGTCTACACCTTCGTGGGTCCCCCCGATGCAGTGGTGGAGGGGGCGCTGAACGCCGCCCGTCAGGCCTTCAGCCTCATCGACATGACCAAGCACTCAGGTCAGTCTCACCCCCCCCGTTCAGGCCGCCGCTGCCCAGCAGGAGGCGCTGAAGCTGTGTTACCTGCTCAGGTGAGCATCCGCGGACCGGAGCGCTGGACGTCTGCCCCTTCATCCCCGTCCAGAACGTCACCATGGACGACTGCGTTGGCTGCTCCCGCGCCTTCGGGCAGAAGCTGGCGGACATGCTGCACGTTCCAGGTAAAGGGGGGTCCAGCACAAGCCCAGTGGTGTCCAATCACATTTCTCCCTGGTCTGGGGGGGTAAATGCGCCTCATCCATGCTGAATTTGATCTGCATCAAGACTCTGAAACAGGAAGAGACACCTGGATGCTGTTCCACATCTACTGCGCATGAGTTTGGTGCCAGAACCCATGAGCAGAACACAGAACCCCAGCAGTAAAATGAGCAGCGCTGGCTTCTGAATGTCTGTCTCATGGTTCCCATCCAGGGTTTCTTGTGTTCTTCATTCGTCTTTCCAGCTAATGTGGACAGAGACTCGTTGGATGTTATTGTAATTACGGCCATCGTTGATGACTGGCCTCTGGCAGCCTGATCCAGTTACTGACCATAACCTCTTGTGTACGGGGGAACATAGCGCCCCTTCCACCATGACGTCCTCGACCCTCAATGCTATGTGAAAAAATATACTCCAAGTGTGAAAACATGTGTGCAGCCTACAGGTACGGCAGGCTTGAGTTTCAGTGTCCTGTGTGGTTATCTGGATGAGCAACAGTATTTCTGCTGAGTTTTGGTTGACCTTTTGACCTGCTTCCATCAGTCAGTCCGTGGTTGAGTCAAATCTGGTCCTCGGCGTCTTTGTTCAGGTTCTAGAAACTCTTCTCCTCTTCCTCTACCTCCTTCTCCTCCTCTTTGAGCTCCCCCTCCCATTCTCACATTTCTTCTAGCTTTCCATTTTTCAAGGATTCAGGGGAAGTCACCTGCTGCCTTTTCCAGCACACCTGTAACACGCGTGTGCTTCCCCCCCGTGTGGATGTGAGGATCCAGTTGTGTGGTCATTGGGAGTCCAGCTTTGTAGTGACCTCACAATCCTAGTGTGTCTACGGTGTTCAAGTGTTTGTGTAGTTTCACAAATTACTGTGTGTAATGCAAATGATGTGGATATTTGTATTTTGTAAAACTGTGATGACAAAACAGATGTGTTGGTAAACATGTAACCGTATTCATGAAGAAGCGTTTCTTGTTGGACTTCAGTCCTTCCAGAGGAACAGGAGGTTGGAAGGAGGTGGAGAACCGAAAGGTTTGCTCCTCCTGCAGAGACGATGGACTCGGGGGTTTGAGGCTCCCTCTGGTTCCTCCCAGAGGAGCAGACGTGGAGGTTGCGGTGCCAGTTCCGCTTTGGTTCTGAGGCTCTTTCTTCTTTCAGTTTACCTCTACGGAGAGGCGGCTGGCACGCCGGCGAGGAGGGCGCTCCCGTCTGTGCGCGCTGGAGAGTACGAGGCTCTTCCTGACAAGGTGAGGCTGGGAAACGTCCCGCTTCACGTCTTCAGGCTTCATTCCCGCGTCTTTTCTTAGCTCAGTCGGCAGGAATGGACTCCCGACTTCGGCCCGGCCGCCTTCGTGCCATCGTGGGGCGCCACGGTGACCGGTGCGCGGAAGTTCCTCATCGCGTACAACGTGAACCTGATCAGTACCAAGGAGCAGGCTCACCGTGTGGCGCTGGACATCCGGGAGCAGGGCCGGGGCCAGAACCAGGTGCATGCTGGGAGTCAACTTCTGTTAACTGGTGTTCTGTACAAAATTCCACAAACTCCAGGAATCTTTCCTACTGAGAGATTTCCACCTCCGGGCCGTCACCATGGCAACAGAGGAGACCTGATTCCTATTGAAGACCTAAAAAGGCCCAATAGGGCGCCACCTGCAGTCAGACTGTGGGTCGGACCCCTTAGTGGCTTCTGCATCCACTTTATCTAACGCCATCAGTGAGCCCCCCCTGCAGGGTAAAGGGGTGTGGGGGGTTTCAGGACATGGACAGCCTCAAGGCTTCCCGTCCATCTCCAGAGAGCTCTGTGCCGTTGTGTCCATTATGGTATCCATGACATGGATGACCTTTCAGATGAAGAAGCAAACCAACAAGGAATGTTCTATGTAGATAAAAAGAACTGACTCACAGATGAGACAGAATCAGAACCTTTTGGTAAAGAACGTCTCGGCACTGATGACAGAACAGAAGGTTCAGAGAGCTTCTGGACGGCTCCACTGTGTGAACGTCATCATGACGTCTGGTGAGTCCAGCGTCAGAAAGCTGCTTCTCCACCAGTGGACTTCCACCATGACCCAAAACCCACGGTCAGAGTTCAGAACCCAGTCCAGACCTGCATCCCATAGAACATCTGTAGAAGGTCTCAACACAGAATTTTTTAGACGGGAGTGGTCCCACATTCCAGCAGAGAGCTGTCAGAAACTCCGTCGTGGTGACAGGAAGTGACAGATTCGGTTCTGCTGATCCATTTGATCCAGCCCGAGTTTGAATGAGAAACATCTGCAGATGAACCGTTTTCTGACCGAACATGACCAGAAGCACCAGCAGTTCTTTTGGTCATGACTGCAGATGTTTGTGGATAGATGAGTGAAACCTGGATGTCCTCCATGTGCCCCCCACGCTCAGCCCGGCCTGCTGAAGAAGGTCCAGGGGATGGGCTGGTACCTGGAGGAGGCCAACATCGCGCAGGTGTCCACCAACATCCTGGACTATGAGGTGACCCCCCTCCACGCCGTGTATGAGGAGGTCTGCAGGGCAGCAGAGGTGGGAGCAGTGAAGGTCAGCATGAGGTGGTCTGAGCTTCGGCCTCAGCTGGTTTGTGCGTCTAGGAGCTGAAGCTGCCGCTGGTGGGCTCCCAGATCGTGGGTCTGATCCCTTTGAAGGCTCTGCTAGACTCTGCTGACTTCTACATCCACAGAGATCAGCTCTTCATCCTGGAAGAGGAGCACAAAGTCCGACTGGTGAGCATGAGACCGTGTGTGGAGACCCGATGAGCCGCTCCGACTCACAGAACTGCATGTTCTGGTCCTCAGGTGGTCAGTAAACTGGGCCTGGACTCCCTGGGCCCGTTCAACCCCAAGGAGAGGATCATAGAGTGAGTCTGATCGCCCACGCAGGAGGAGAGAGAGTGGTAGCTGAAGGTGCTGCGTCCTACATGCAGGTACATGGTGAAGGGGCAGGAGGAGGGGCAGCTGGGGTCGTTGACCCTGCGGCAGTTCGTTCACAGCGTTGGAGCTCGAACGGCGGCTCCGGGAGGAGGATCGGTCTCGGCAGCCATCGCTGCTCTGGTGGGAATTTCTCAAAGTTCTCACACCGTCACATCCAAGTCTTTAATGTTATTTTGTGTTTAACCTGTAGGGGGCGGCGCTGGGGGCCATGGTGGGGCAGATGACCTATGGGAAGAGGCAGTATGAAAACCTGGACGGAGTGATGAGGAAGTTGATTCCTCCTCTTCATCGGGCCATGAACGACTTCCTGCGGATGGTGGACGCCGACTCGGCTGCCTTCAACAGCTACATGGTGAGAACCCGGAACCTTCTCGCACATTCAGGATGACCCGGTCTGACCCAAACGTCTGCCGTGTTTCTGCAGGCGGCTCTGAAGATGCCAAAAAACACGGCGGAGGAAAAGAAACGGTACCGATTTCAGCCAGAAGGCGGCGCTGAAAGCTGCGCCATTTAGAGCCAGCGTGTTAGTGGTTTCAGGTAAATGTTTGCTCCCATGCTCCTCTGCTCCTGTCAGGAGAGAAGCCGCCATGCAGGGCGGCCTGCAGCAGGCGCTCGCCGTCCCCGAGGCTCTGGCGGAGCGGATCAGCGCCCTCTGGCCTCATCTGAAGGAGATGGTCGTCCATGGAAACATCAGCTGCAGGTCTGACGCTCAGGTGAGGCTGACGTTCCCCAAACCTGGAGTCACACGCTGTAGGCGTGGCTCATTAAGGCCCGCCTCCTCCTCCAACAACCTCTGCAGACATTTTTGCTGAAACTTGTGTCTCGCTTTCAGACAGACTAGAGTAGATACCTTTGATCTGTCTGCATCGACACCCCCATTGATGGATTATGTGCACGTTTTCCTGTCCAACATAAGCTGTAGAGTCTGCATGCAGACCTTTAGGCCCCCCATGTGTGGAAAGGATGAAGGTTCTGACGGTGTGTGCTGTTCAGGTTGCAGCCAAAGCTCTGGAGGCGGCTGCTTTTGGAGCGTACTACAACATCATGACCAACCTCACAGACGTCACCGACGAGGCCTTCAAAGCAGCGGTACGTACGCCCACATCCGCTGGCAGCCTCGCCTCAGGCAGGCCCTGACCTCCGGTTCTGGTTCTGCAGACACACACGAGAGCGACCGCTTTGCTGCAGGAGACCCAAGACGGCGCTGCTGCCGTCCTCCGCGCTGCTGAAACCAGGACCTGAAACGCCTGAAGGAACTGCAAATAAAAGCTTCCCTCAAACGCGTCTGTCTGTTTTTAGAGGCAGCAGCCGGACCCGCGGGGTTCAGGAACCGGGTCCAGCACGTTCATGTGTCCCCATCAGACAGCATGAAAACACGTCTCTGCAGGAAGTGGAGCCGAGAGGCCCAAACCAAACCGTTTAGACCCCAAATGTGAAACGTCTTTTTACCCAGAAAGAGGAATGTTCTTGTTTACAGTCATTTGAAAAACTAGTTTAGAATTAAAAAAACTACAATTGAACTTAAATCAGTTCCATTTTTTAAAGTTTTTATTAACTTTTTAATAGACAATTACGGTAATCTAAAAATGTAATTTCAACTCCTCATTTTAAAGAAACTTCAAATCTGTTTTCAAACTGTAAAACAGCGCCCCCTACCTCTGTCCAGGGCTTTTTTACTCAAGGGTCATCAAGATTCGGTGATCAGTCAGTCTCATCAGGGCGGGTCCAACCTGGCTGCCTTTCCTAAGTCCCGCCTCCACTTCCTCTGATGAGCTCAGGTGATGTCAGACCATTCCTCACAGCAGCTCCAGGTCCCACCCCAGGTCCGAGGGTCTGCAGGTGGATGAAATGCAGGCAGGACCCCCCCATGAGAGACTGACAGGCTGCAGAGTAACACAGGTGAGGTCATATAAAGCAGACATCGGCGTCTGTAGACGGATGAAACATAGGCGTCTGTAGACGGATGAAACATAGGCGTCTGTAGACGGATGAAACATCGGCGTCTGTAGACGGATGAAACATCGGCGTCTGTAGACGGATGAAACATAGGCGTCTGTAGACGGATGAAACATAGGCGTCTGTAGACGGATGAAACATAGGCGTCTGTAGACGGATGAACCATAGACGTCTGTAGACGGATGAAACATAGACGTCTGTAGACGGATGAAACATAGGCGTCTGTAGACGGATGAAACATAGGCGTCTGTAGACGGATGAAACATAGGCGTCTGTAGACGGATGAAACATAGGCGTCTGTAGACGGATGAACCATAGACGTCTGTAGACGGATGAAACATAGACGTCTGTAGACGGATGAAACATAGACGTCTGTAGACGGATGAAACATAGGCGTCTGTAGACGGATGAAACATCGGCGTCTGTAGACGGATGAAACATAGGCGTCTGTAGACGGATGAAACATAGCGTCTGTAGACGGATGAAACCATAGGCGTCTGTAGACGGATGAAACATAGACGTCTGTAGACGGATGAAACATAGACGTCTGTAGACGGATGAAACATAGGCGTCTGTAGACGGATGAACCATAGGCGTCTGTAGACGGATGAAACATCGGCGTCTGTAGACGGATGAACCATCGGCGTCTGTAGACGGATGAACCATCGGCGTCTGTAGACGGATGAAACATAGACGTCTGTAGACGGATGAAACATAGACGTCTGTAGACGGATGAAACATAGGCGTCTGTAGACGGATGAAACATAGACGTCTGTAGACGGATGAACCATCGGCGTTTGTAGACGGATGAAACATAGACGTCTGTAGACGGATGAAACATAGGCGTCTGTAGACGGATGAAACATAGGCGTCTGTAGACGGATGAACCATCGGCGTCTGTAGACGGATGAACCATCGGCGTCTGTAGACGGATGAACCATCGGCATCTGTAGACGGATGAACCATCGGCGTCTGTAGACGGATGAACCATCGGCGTCTGTAGACGGATGAACCATCGGCATCTGTAGACGGATGAACCATCGGCGTCTGTAGACGGATGAACCATCGGCGTCTGTAGACGGATGAAACATAGGCGTCTGTAGACGGATGAAACATAGGCGTCTGTAGACGGATGAACCATAGACGTCTGTAGACGGATGAAACATAGACGTCTGTAGACGGATGAACCATAGACGTCTGTAGACGGATGAAACATAGACGTCTGTAGACGGATGAAACATAGACGTCTGTAGACGGATGAAACATAGGCGTCTGTAGACGGATGAACCATAGGCGTCTGTAGACGGATGAAACGTAGACGTCTGAAGATCTGATGATCTGTCAGGTTTATTGTTTGTTTTTTTTTGACAGAACCTTAACTGAATGTAGACAAAATCCAGTTAACATAGGAAAACCATTTTACCCAGAATGCTCTGATAAAAGGACAGTAACCAGTTGGGGGGGGGGGGGGGCTGTTAGTGACATGGAAGCGGGTGAAAAACATTGAACAAGATGTAAAGCTAACGAAGACAGAAGTTGAAGACGGATCACAATGAAACCAGAGAACTTCAGCCTGATGAGAAACACATCAAGATCCAGAAAACGCAGAAACTCCGCCTCACACTGACTGACTGCCTCCCCCCTCCCCCAATCAGCAGATTGGCTGGTTGAAAAGTTTGCCCCCAGCTGTCTGGGACCGGGTTTTTTCTCCCCCCAAACATTACTGAGGTCCGTCTTTTTCTGTAACGTAATCGTTTGATGAGTGAACACAAACGTTCCGACGACTGAAGGTTGAATCCATTTAAATGGTTTTAATGATCAAATGAGGAAATCCACACTTAAAGACGTTTGATAAAACAACTTTAGAGGGCTTCACGGTCTCTGACTCAGCTGTCGGTACAGCTGGATGGTCATGAACTGGACCTCCGGGTCACCAGGTCGGATGTCGATGGCTCTGAGGAAGAAGCTCAGCGCCTCGTCCAGCTTGGCCTGGCTGTAGCTGTCTTTGCCCTTCTTCACCAGGACCTCGTAGCTCTCTGCAGCACACAACGACTCGTCCTTCCTCTGGAGCTCAGCCGAGTGCAACTCAGACTCGTCTTCACTCAGATCTTCTTCAATCTGCAGGTTCAAACTGGCCCCTTCTTTGGACTCGTCCAAACCTTCAGCCTCCTCTTCCTCCTCCATGTTTAGAGTCTCTCCATTAATGTCCGTTTGAAGCTTGTCCATATTTTTTTCTTCCCACTTGAATCCAGAAACATCCTCATCCTCATCTTCATCCTCATCCTCCACATCCTGGATGATGGACTGAAGCAGAGACCGCCGTGACACCACAGAGGCGTTTCCCCCCACGCTCTTTCGTGAGTGGCGAGGAGGTGCCGACTTGGGCGTGGAGGCTTCAAGAATCTGGAAGGAGCCATCAAGTGGGGACTTCAGCTCCAGCTCTTCCTCATCGCTGTCCTGAATTATATTGGCTCTCTTCTTCCTCACCCCCACCACAGAGTCCTCCATGGATGTGTCCTCGTGGCGTCTGCGCCAACTCTCTGACAGAGACTTGTTGACATTAAAGCTGCCGTCCATGTGAAGCTTAGCCAGCAGCTTCTGCTCCTCTTCCTCCATCTCTTCATCCTCCACAGCTCCACTGTCCTCCAAATGCAGGTGGAAGTTTCCACGAGAAGAATCCGGCTGGAAGCTCTCTTCAGAGTTGGCCTGCTGCAGGCTGGAATCTCCTTCTGTCAGAGGGGGGGTTTGATGCAGGTCCAGCTCAGAATGGATTTCACCGTGGAGATGTCCGAGGTCATCAGCAGAGGTCAGGACGCCGGCGTCATGTTGTAGAGAAGCAGCAGTCATAGAGGCCAGAGACTGGTCCATGGCTCCTCCACCAGCACCTCCAGGCTCTGGTCCTGCATCTAGAACCTCACACTCGTCCTGGGGGGGAGGGTCTGCAGTCAGATCAGTCACTTGGAGGGACAGAGGCGGCCTCCTGCACCGTTCTTCTGAAGTGTCCAGGTCCACCACCTCAAAATCGCTGACCTCAGACTGTGG
This sequence comes from Oryzias curvinotus, assembly GCA_023969325.1. NCBI lineage: Eukaryota > Metazoa > Chordata > Actinopteri > Beloniformes > Adrianichthyidae > Oryzias > Oryzias curvinotus. The sequence goes on from CM043714.1 coordinate 33,470,300, forward strand.
AGGTGAACGGGCTGGTTTGGGGTTTCTGGGTTTGTCTGGGGGGGGCGGATGCCTCAACCACGCCGGCTCTGTGCTCGTCGCCATGTTCTCCACCATCTGCATCTGCAAACAGAAAGATTCTCAGATGAGCACGGCACGTCTGACAGGTGAGCCCACCCTGACGGAACCAGACGGAGGGCAGCAGATCTGCAGGATCTGCAGGATCCGCTGGATCTCCTCAATGCTTTTGCTTGAGGCCCAGAAATGAAAACAACCTTTGGTGCACAGTGACATTTACCGGTCACAGTCATACTGACCGTCACTGTGGATAATGAAGCAAATACAAGCAGAACCGTGTCTGTCAGTGTTTGCCACTCCACCGTCCTGCATGTTTAATTCAGAGACACGCGTGTTGTTGCAGATAAATGTGGAATGAGTTAGTTTCTGCCAGCTGAGCAGCTGCTGAAATACCAAAGCAGAAAGCACAGATTTGAAGCTGCTGGTGTCTCTGGAGGATCCAACACCTCCAGAGACCTGCAGTTCTACGGAAACCTTCTATTGACCCCAGAAAAGTAGGTGGAGTTTCTGACCGACCACTTTCTGCCATGGTACAAAAAGAACTGTGGTTTCTATAACAGGAAAACCCTGCATGACAGAATTATCTCATGCAGCAAGAAATCCCTCTGCATCATTGGCTACTACATGCAGAAAGGAGAGAAACTGATGCTGTGCCCCCCCCTCCCCTGACCCCCACCCTATTGAGAACCTTTGGAGCATCCTTAACCAAAATATGTTTATATAAAATATCAATACAGGGCTCCACATAGCCATTTGTCCGCTGGCCCGGTCCCGTTTCTCGAGCAGTACGGACCACAAGACTTTATTTTTCACTTTTCTGCTGGGGCCACTAAAATATCTAACGGTTAATATATTTTTCACCTTTTTTTAATAAAGTATATTTTGCGAAAACGTGTAGATTTACCACATCTTCATCGCTTTGAAAGTTTGACGTCCCCATGATAGTTTTGGTCGCGTGCCGCGTGCGCACCACGGTGGAGCACATGCAACAGCAAACAGTGTTCAGAGACTGAAGCATGTCAGAGATGTGGAAGACATGGCAGGAATAGATGGGAATATGTGAGATGGAGTAATGGGTGGAATCAGTACTATGGACAGCAAGATATGGAATGAATGCATTGAAGATGAAACTGTCTGCACTAAGCTTTAAGCTGAATGTAAAGAATCAAAGGCAACTACAAATACCTGAATCTCAAATGCAGTAAAATGTCAAAGTACTTCATTTTGTTTTTCTTTACACTGTAAGCAGTAAGTATTTCTAGTCAGAAGCTGAAAGATCTCAGTAATTTAATTTTATTTAATTTTTCAATTATTTAATTTAATTAAGTAACTAAAGTAACTGAAAGTAAATGTAACTTTGCAACTTTAAACAAGTAACTCTGCAAATTTGAACAACATAACAGTAATTAAGGATCTAAAAAGTAAATGTAACTTTGCAACAGTAACTAAAAGCAGAACCTCAAGGCAGTCAGAGCAAAAAAGTAAATAAAACTTCTTTACTATTGATTAGGAACAAATGTGAAACAGCAGTGATTAGAAGCAGCAGGAAACCTTCTGGGGCCTGTTTCAGAAAGGAGGTTCAACCAACTCTGAGGTTGAACTTGAACTCTGAGTTGATCTACCGAGAGATTAACAACTCGGAGTTTTCTGTTTCAGGGAAGCTGATCGGAGTTAGGTTAATCAACTCTGAGTGGACTGAATCGGAGTTGAGCGTGCGCAGCGCGACCATAAGAAGCCATTATCAATGGAGCGCAGATATAACGAGTCACCATGGCAACCGTGGAAACAAAGAGGTCTGCATATTTCTCTCCAGCTGAACTTGACGTGCTGCTGCAGAGTTACAGTGAATATGAGCACATATTCCAGAAGAAAAGCAACACCGCTGCATCTGCAGAACAGAGACAGTTAGCGTGGGAAAACAGAGCTGCTCGAGGTAATGCGTAAGTTAGCATTTAAATCATTGTTATAAAATATTGGCTGTAATAACTTTTTAAATAGCGTAAGGTGTGAAATTAAAAAATGGCGATATTTCGGTGTACTTTTGAAGTATTATTCCTGCTGTAATTGCATGAAATGCTGCATAATGTACAGAACCAATCGGGGGGAAAAATGCATTTAACGTCTGTAATGTTTAGAGGACTTTTTTGTTAACCTTCCCCTCTAGCAAACGTTGGTCAGTTTAATATTAATATTTTAATATTATTATAATTTTAATATTAATACATTGTGTTTTTAAAAGTGAACTTTTGTCTACCCTTGTATTGATCAAGGGGTATAGGTTTATATGGGATTAAGAAAGTAAGCAGTACTAGCAAATTGTGTTTCCAAAAAGTAATTGTTACATTAATTTAATTCAATGTCCCTGATTTCATTTTCATGTAGATGCAATCCTGCAGGAAGTAAAAGAACATGGCAGCTGCTAAAAATGAAGTATAAAACATAATTCACTCAGGTAAAATTAGAGCATGTCATAGGAGGTGGAGGAGGAGGAGGAGGAGGAGGAGCAGGAGGAGGGTCCATCAAACTCCTCTGCACGGATGAACACAGTTCAGTGACGTACAGTAAATGGCAGAGTGTTATTCTATGGAATTCATGTTGAATGAACAGGATTTAACCCCACACTACTGTATTAAACAAATAGAGAAAACTGATACAGAGATGTCCTACTTAGATGGACAGATCCTTAAGTCAGATCTGGAAATTGAGATCCTAGAACACAAGCTACAGGTATGGTGTGTATTGTGATTGGTGAATTCTAGAAAGGTTTTGGGAGAATATTGAATTCTTACTGTTGCTTTTCAATTTGTAGGAAATAAGGAAGACCAAATAAATTGTGACTTGAATGTATTCATTGTGGGATTCTTTTTTATTTATCTTTTTTTTTTCTTGTTGTGGTAATTCTCTATGAATTAATGCAGCCTCCTCGTCTATTGGGTCCTCCAAAAAAGAACAAGTCATTCTTGTCTCTTAGATCGTCTCTGTGTAACGGAATTGTGAGCAATGAAGGTTAAAGCGAAAAATATCACTTTGTCTTTAAAAAGGGGAGGGGACCGTCAGAAACCTTGAGTTTAGAGAATAAAACCTGCTCCCGACCAGGTTAGGTTCACAGCATAAGTAACCATGGACACTGACTCCAAGTATAAGTTACCTCTCTTTCAGAAACGGGTTTGACTTACTCTGCTTACTCTGGTTTAACAAACCTCCCATTCTGAAACGGAAAACCCAGAGTTTCCCTGATTTCAGGGTTAACTCACTCAGAGTTTACACTTAACCTCCTTTCTGAAACAGGCCCTTGAACTAGTGTTACCTACTACACTGCAGGGCTCTCTTCAGAACATCTGAAACAGACTAGAGCAGATTTAACTTTGATATGGTCCGTTTTCAGTCTTTGAAAAGAGTAGAAATAAGTCCTAGATGTCACCAGAATGCACCAAAATACACCACATTAAGATTTTCTGGGAACCCCCCTAAAGTTGTCCATCCCCCTAAAGTTGCGGCGTCCAGTCCCTTGGGTGCCGCCTGTGGCAGTGGGTTGCACTGTGTGCGTCGCTGGGCCAGTAACCGTCAGGCAGGGCCAGTAACCGTCAGGCAGGGCCAGTAACTTTCAGGCAGGGCCAGTAACTTTCAGGCAGGGCCAGTAACTTTCAGGCAGGGCCAGTAACTTTCAGGCAGGGCCAGTAACTTTCAGGCAGGGCCAGTAACTGTCAGGCAGGGCCAGTAACTGTCAGGCAGGGCCAGTAACTTTCAAAAGCTACTGGCCCTGTGGGCCAGTGCAGATTTCTGGGCTCTGCCAACCCCTGCAATATATATTTGTTTGAAAGTAAAACTGATTCTTATCCTTTTCTACATTTAAACATAAAGGAGAAACATTTTTCCAAAGGAAAAAGTTCTTTCAATGTTAAAAGCAGTTTTAAAGACAGGACTACAAATCGTGTACTTTATTTCTTGATGCTTCCGTTTATTCAAAATGAAGTTAAAATGATCAGAATGAGGAAATGTATATCTGAAATGGAAACACTCATTTCGCAGCAGATCTTCCTCTCTCTAAAGCCGGTCAGCCTCACCATGATCTCAGCTTCTTGTGTAGACCAGGACAAAGAAACTTGTGGGAAAATGAGCGTCTGCTCAGATTCTACCCACCTGTACCTCAGACTCCGCCCTAACCAGCTCCTGAGCCTTCTGGACCCGCCCTTCGATGTAGTGCTGCTCCTCTGGGTTCTCAGGAGCCTCGTCTGGGTTCATGTCCACAGAGAACATCAGGTCGTGGTCAGAGATGCCGAACATCTCCATGGTGTGGAGGTGGGCGATGTGCTGGTCCAGCTGGGGGTCCGTCTGGCGGTGCCGCGAGTGCAGCGCCTGCAGCTGAAGCTGTGTGGAGGATGAGCGCGTGTCCTCCAGCGTGAAGAGCTCCTTTAGCTCCTGCTTGCTGAAGTACCTGAATGGGTTCTTCTTGTCCCCCGTGTTCTGTCGGATCAGGGAGTCTTTGAAGACCTGCCGCCTGTAGATCTTCTCCTCCACCGTGCCGCAGGTGATCAGCCTGTAGATGACCACGTTCTCAGTCTGGCCGATGCGGTACGCCCTGTCCACGGCCTGGGCGTCTGTGGCCGGGTTCCAGCTGGGGTCGTAGATGACCACCCTGTTTGCAGCAGTCAGTGTGATGCCGACGCCCCCCACCTGGGTGGTGAGCAGGAAGACGGAGTAGCTCCGGTCTCTCTGGAACAGAGAGATGAGCCGCTCCCTCTCCGTTATCTGCGTTATGGTTCCATCCAGCCGGAGAACTTTAAAGCCTTGGTTGTTGAGGATGCGCTCGATGATGTCCAGAACCTTCCTGTAATGAGCGAAGATGAGGGTGCGCTGACCTTCCTCTCTGAGCCTCTGCAGCAACGCCACAAGGAAAGCCAGTTTTCCAGACTCTGAAATCAGCGTGTGGTCCGGCACATCTGCGATACCGTGAGCAGCGGCGTCCGCGTCGTTTCCCTCCAGACCCAGCCTCGCTAAGGCGTCCGTAGAGAGCAGTCTGGGGTGGTCGCACAGCTTCTTCAAAATGGTGAGCTCAGCCAGAGGAGACCGGGTGGTGAGGAGCAGCTCCTTGATGCAGTCCAAGTCGATGAACTGCCTGTAGATTTCCTCCTGAACGGCGCTCAGGTAAGTCCAGACAATCAGGTCATTTTTCCGCTTCAGTTGGGGCATAGCTGCGGCGGGGTCAGGTTGGTCCTCCTGGTTCTCTGCACTGCTGCGCAGCTTCTCCTTCTCACACAACTCATTCCTCTGCACTTCAGCCTTTGTCCTCCGGAGGAAGTATGGCTTAATTATGGCCATGAGGTTATCGGACATCCGCGAGCCCAAGGCCTTCTCCCCCGGGGTGGCGTCCTTCTCTCTGGCTCGGGTGATGGGGTTCTCATACTCCGTCTTGAAGGTCTTACCTGTCCCCAGGAGAGTGCCTTGGCAAGCAAAGTCAAACAGAGCCCACATCTCCCGCAGATTGTTCTGGACTGGCGTTCCTGTCAGCAGAACCCTGTTCTTTGACGGGATGGCGTAGGCGCTTTTGGCCGTCTTGCTGGACGTATTTTTGATTTTGTGTGCTTCGTCCAGGATCACGTAGTCCCAGCAGAACTCCTTTCCCTGGTAAGAGGACAGCTGCTGCCAGTTGTTCAGCAGCATGTTGTATGTGGTGATGACAACGCCGCTCCTCCTTTGAACCTTCTCCAAGCTCCTGGTCCGTTCTGCTTTGCTGGCGCCATGAAACTCCTTGACCCTCATACCAGGAGTCCACCTGGAGAACTCCTTGATCCAGTTAGTGATGAGCGATGTGGGCATGATGAGCAACGTGTGTTTGATCAGCTCATTGTCATACATGCCAGAGAGGAAGGAGATGACCTGGATGGTTTTACCAAGTCCCATGTCGTCGGCTAGAATCCCGCCTTTGCGTCCGTCTCTGTACAGCCCGTACAGGAAGGACACGCCCTCCCTCTGGTAGCCGTACAGCTTGTCATGCAGCTCCTTGTAGAGCATGAAACCGCTGTTGTTCACGTTGACAAACTCGTCATCCTCATCCTCAGAGTCATTCTGGGACAGAAGGTCTTGGATTTTCTTTATCCTGTTCTCCAGCTTGGGAGTCTGGTGGATGCTGAAGGCCAGTTTAAAGAGCTCCAGCGCTTTCCCGATGTCCCCTTGTTTGGCAGCATCTTTACCTTCAGAAATCAGCCTGAAACAAACCACTGAATATCAGCCTCTTTCCTTTAAACATGCTTTCAAATTATTGTTGTTTAAATGGAGCCACAGAGAAAAATCCTCTGAGCTTCTAGACTTTTAAATATTCATGAGTGACATAACATTGTCTTTGCACAGCCCAGATGTTACAGACATAGCAGAAATGGACGTCTTTATGCAGCAAAACATCACTTTATGAATGAAGACAATGTCTTTGTCATTAAAGATTCTATTACCACTTTTAACTCATGGAGTGAACTAAAAGGTTTAGTTTTATTTGCTAAGCAAAAAACTGTCATTTCTGGTTTGGAGCTTCAGGTTCTCTTCACTTAAAAAATTTGTGTAGAAATAAAATCCAGACATTTAGATGAGCAAAAACAAAAAGAGAAGCATTTTCACACAACCTCTTAATTAATTCAGATCATTTCAGTTGATGTTTTACCATCTCCATGTGATGTATTGAGACACTTAAATCTATTGGCACATTTAATCAAGAGTCTGTTTAATACCTCTGATACTTTTCCATCTCATCATCATCATCTTCATCAGCAGGAGCCCTGATAGACAAAGACCTGCAAGGCAAAGAAAACATTCCATAAACTATCAAACGGGAGGTGAAGCTTCATCCAAAGCAACTTAAACGTACACGACGACGAGACAAAGTTATTAAAACGTTATAAAAAGTTATAAAAGTCATATAAGCATGATTGAAAAGCAGAAATAAAAGGATCCAAACAAAATCACAATAAAAAGTAAAACAAATAAAGATTCATTAAGTATCTATTTATCTGTCTGACCTTTAATCGCCCTTCATGTTTATTTTCTGGTCACGTTTTCTGATGTTTCACTAGTTTGTCTCATCACCGACTGACGTTCTGCTGGTTAGTTTGACGCAGACACATTTCGAAGTTTCTCTTTTGAATTCAAATGGTCTCCTGAGACCAGGACTGACGCTGCTGGAGTCCTTCACATCAGAACCTTTAGCCCACACGGTTCCGCTGGAGTCCTTCACATCAGAACCTTTAGCCCACACGGTTCCGCTGAACCCAATCTGGTCTGTGAGTTTTAAAAGCAGAGCTCTACTTTGCTAAGCTAGCTCACACTGAGGCTAGCCGCTAGGCTAAACGTTTACGGAAGTCTTTCTCTGGTCGATATACTCACGTTTCCAACTTTTCGGAGACCTCCGTAACGTCCCGGTTGTTTTCCGGACGGTCCATGGCGCCGTTAGTGCTCACCCCGGGAGAATAGAAGCGGAAATCCTGCGTTTCAGGAGCGGAGGAGCCCGATAAAAACATCGCTCTGGTCTCAGCGGGGCGAACGTCTCAAAAGACAGGCTTCCTCCCGCCAATTTCTGAGCCAATCACAGAGCACGCTGTCGACACGCTGATCATGTTTTATCCAATCGTGCTTTGTTGACCCAGAAAAAGAGGCGGGGCCACGGTGAACTTCCGCTAGTTCTAGATTTTTTCCCCCAATAAACTTTATTGCACATTCTTAAGTTGACAGAAATTCACTTTCAGTTGCACAATAAAGAAACAATTGTTAATATCAAACATACATTTAAGACCAAACAACAATAAGAGTAATAAGCCCTGTGTGTGTCTTTTTATTTTTTATAAATGCTCGTATACAAACCAAGTTAGGGTGAACAAATGTTATAAATGCACATGTAGAAAAAACAAAACAAAAATAAAAAAATAGGCAAAGGCAAGGCAACAAACAGTTTAAAATAAGAATAATTTTGACATATTTTGATAAATTACTGTAGTTTTGTTTGGAATGCATTTAAGACACTTATAATAATCAGAAAAATAATTTAAAAAAAAATTCTAAACAAAGGGAATGTATTTTTCCATTTACATAAATGAATGAAATGTTTGCATAAAATAATAACAACATTGATGACATCAGAGATTCCCAGGTCCAGATTTTCCATATAGAAAAGAACATCAGGTTAAAAAAAAGGAATACTTAAAACTTTGAGTGACAACCAATTGTGAATTTAAGTCTGAAATATTTTTATCTGCTTGCAACTGTAAAAGAGATGTTCTAACATTTCAGTTTCAGTTTCGGTTTCATATGATTTATGTTTCTAAATAATCTCTGATTTTGTGTCCTATTATTAAAACCATAAATGTTAACAAGAATGTATTTAGTGTCGTCCACCTCAATGTTAACCATTAACCAATGACCTTCTGTGTCACTTTTATGATCAACAATTTTACCATCAAAATGATGTAAGAACATTGCCACTCCTGCTGAACGAGGACTGCATGAGATAAATAATTGTTTCCACTGAGATTTCCAAAAATCTAAATCTTCTTCACTGCTGTGTGTCTCTTGAAAGAAAAACAGTTAACGTTAACTTGTGCCTTGCAGTAAAGAAAAATTGCCTTGCGCTTTGTTACATTCTTAAAACCACGAACATTTAAAGATAACAAAGAAAAAACCATAAAGAACAGCTAGAAAGCAATTCACTCCATAAAGGACTAGAATGCAATTTCACATTTTTTAATCTGTAATAACATTCAACACAATAACATACCAGCTTTGGATTTCTCCGTAAGGAAGATGTCTCATTCAGTCTGGATGAAGGAGTGTTGGTTTCATGCTGTGACCTGATGACCATGATGGTCAGTCGATGACCATCATGGTCATTGATGACCATCATGACCATCGATGAGCGTGTAGCCGTCCTTTAAGAAGGCCTTGAGTCCTCTCTTCCTCCACTCTTGGCCAAAGACGCTGACGAGTCTCCCTGTCTTCTTTGCAAAAGTCTTCTTGAAGCGAATAATCAGATCTTTGCAGATTTTTGCATTTTTTGACATTCTCCAGACTTGGTCTCGAACAATTCTCATTCCAAACTGGATGAGAATCTGCCTGGGTTGGTTGTTTTTTCCTTCCTGTCCCAGCCGGTGCTCTGTGTCCACTGTGTTGCCGTTCCTCTGTTGACCGACATCACTTTGGGAAGGATCTTGAGAGTTTCATCTCGTGTGATTTCCCCTTCTTTCTCAGGAAGGCTAATAAGTTGCAAAGCCCATCTTCATTTCTATCTTGCATGTTCCAGACACATTTCAGGGAGAGAAGGAAGCATTTTCATTTTGCAGAGACACCATCTGCAGTTTGAGGCGGTTCACATCCTCCACAACACTTTGAACAGCTGCTGTATTTGCATCAACAGACTCTGTCACTTGTTTAACAGCATCTGTGTTCTCTTGCAGTTGAAACTCAAATCTTTTCAGATATTCACTCTGAGTATCAAACCTGGTTGTCGGGGTTTGAATTGCGTTGAGGACACTGTTGGATATTTCCTCCCTGCGTTCTTGTGGAGCATTCTTTTTCATCTTTTTGTTCTTTTATAGGTGTGTGGAGTCTGTTGACTCTCGGCTGGTCTTGTGGGGGGGTCTTCCTGCTCATCCATCCATCCACTCCTCCTCTCCCTCGCTGCGTGTCTGTCCTGAAGCCACTAGGTGGTGCTCATGGTCTTAGTGCTGTTAGCCGTTTCCTTTATCCAAACAGAAGGACAACGGAGGTAAACAAACGTCTTTCAAGCTGAATGGGGTTGAAAGTTCTTTGCTGGTGTTTTCTTGTATTTTCTTTAGCTTTGATTGAACTTCTCACATGGAAAGAGTTTTTAATTAAGAGTTAATTAAGCCCTAAAATATCCTCATAGATTTGATTTACTTTGTTCTTCAAAGAACGTTTAGTAACAGCTGACTTACATAGAACAGCAACAACATGAACATGACACAGATGGACTGATGGTGGAAATTCTAGTCGTTGCTAAACTGGAAAAACGTTCAATCTTCCAGAAAAGGTCTTGTTGGGCTATTTTAGTGACAACATGGACTTTATTTGTATGACACAACTGAATTTGTCTTAGAGGACATTTCATTTTCATAAAAGGAAGTGTCAACAAATGTAGTGTTTGTTAGAAACTGCAGCTCATGGTTACTTTTTTTATTTAACCAGGAAAGTCCCACTGAGATGAAAAAAAACCTCTTTTCCAAGGGAGTCCTGGCAAACTACTACTACTAACTACTACTACTAACTACTACTACTAACTACCAACTACTAACTACTACTACTAACTACCAACTACTAACTACTACTACTAACTACTACTACTAACTACCAACTACTAACTAACTACTAGCTACTCCAGTTTTTGTTATGTGATGCTTCTGTACTCAGACTGCATAAAGTCAGCATTGATGTCTTTAGTTCAACTTTAGCTAAAAAAGTGTTTTTTGAATAAAGTTTGACATTATAAAAAACACATGGGGGGGGGGGGGTGACACACACATCCACACACACACATATCCTTTGGTAGCATAAACACACATGCATGTTCACACTCACACATTACAGATCAACACACATGCATTCTACATCCTGGTGAGCAGGCACCTGTGCTCAGGTGGGTGTCTGTTCTATTCTGGACGCTGGTATTATGGGATGCAGGGAATAAAACATTAGCGAGCACCCAAACCACACCCAGCCCCAGCAGAGGGCGGGGCGGCAGGAGCCCTGACCCCCCAGAAAACAGATGTTCATTTAGTTGAGAGGATAAATGTGTTTATTACCATCTAACAAACATCAGTTCTGCTGCAATGAGACCAGAATCTTCATCTTTATTGGAACGAGGCCAGACGTGAAACTGCTGCTGCAGACGATTAGGATGACGTAAAAAACCTTCAATCAGATACAAATATGGGATGAACTTTGAACTGATCTACAAAAGCAGAGAGGAGCCGATGGATCCAGTAGCAGGACTGTGAAACCTGGACGGCCCTCAGGGTTTACCAGAGAGGAGCCGTCTGCAGAGCTCTGACCCGAGCAGCAAAAACCTCGACATTTTTCTGAACCTCTGCGTTGATCTGGGCCTGCGAGGCCCGCGGGTTCTGCTGGAGGAACTGCACGATGTTCAGGATACACGCTTTCTGAGGAGACAGAAATGACAACGCCTTTAGACTGCTGGCGCTCTGCAGAAACGACGTCCTGGAAACGACAGGCACAACTGTAGCTCCGCCCTTCATCCTGGCTGTCCTTTGCTCTGCCCAAGAACACGCCCTCCTCCTCTCCTTCTTCCACCAACAGTGGTCCGGTTTACAGCAGCACCGGTGCCGGTTGTTGTTAATTTGGGCCTGGGTCCTAAATCATACCCCCCCATTGCTGCTACAGGAGCCCCTCTGAGGATCAGAGTTCTGCAGCTGCTTTAGCACCTTGTAAGCATCCACTTTGTCCTGGCCGGTGATCCGGTTCAGCAGCTCCCCACCGACCCGTAACCCGGTCACCACAGCCAGAGCCCGGCGATCCTCCTCCGTCTGAGAGGTCAGGTACCGAAGGAAGGCCACCTGCAGGAGACAGAACCTTACTTCAGAGGAATCCATCCGTGCAACCGCCCTCCCCAAGAGAACCGGAGTGCTGGCATGAAGCAGAGGCTCTGGGCGCAGGTTCTGACGGACCCACGGGTTCTGTTAGGGTCTGTGGGTCACATGGAACATCATCCAACTGTGTTCATGTGGTACTCTTGAAGAACTTCCTGTTTCCAGTCCAGGTTCATTTCTGTCTGTTTCACCATAACGTTCTGGTTCAGATCTGCCTCCTCAGAACCAGTTCTGGACCTAAACTCTTCTGAGGAGCTTCAGTCCAGAACCAGAACCAGAACCAAAAGCAGGACCTGGACGGGAACTGACCCACCCGAGTCCACAGTGGATCATGAGTGAGTTCCTGTCCTTAAGCGCAGAAGTAACGCGTTACATTCAGTCACGTGACTAACAACCGCATCGTTACCTGACCGTGAAATGATTCTACCGGAAGTGTCCATTTCTAATCCCACACCTGGACCACACGACCCTCTGCTCGGTTCGTCCCGAACCCGATCAGAACCTTTAGCAGTGAATTCGGGTCGTTAGAGTCCCGGGTCCACTGTGACCCGTCCGTTCGTTCTCCTCACCTGCTGAAAAAACTCCGCGCTGTTCATGACCGCAGACACACGTTTCCCGCCAAACACGACTCGACCCTGGCGTCCACGGGTGAGTTTTAGAACCACGGAGGAAAACAGACTACTTCCTGTTTACTTCCGCCTCCGTGGAGCACAGCGCCCCCAGCGGCGGTTACCGGGACTGACCGCAGTCTGGGTCGCTGCTGACGAGTTCTAGGCTTTTGGTGCGTGATGGTTTTCTGGCTTATGACGGCCTCCGGGCTTCCGGGCGCCCAATGAAAGACGGTTCTGAGCAGAGACCAGAACACCTGAGGTTCACAGAGAACCGAACCTGCAGGCCAGAGTTCAGCAGGGGTTCTCCTGAGCCGAAGAACCATGGGATGAGAAGCAGAACTTTGGACCTCTGACAGTACGGTTCTGGAAGTTATGACATTCACTGCATTACAGAACCCTGAACAGCTGTTTCTAAACTCCCCATCCACCCGTCCGTCATCTGGGGTTAGGTCATGGGGGGCAGCAGTCTAAGCTCCCCGGACTCTTCCTCCAGCTCCTCTGGGGACCCCGAGGCGTTCCCAGGCCAGCCGAGGGATGGAGCCCCCCCATCGAGTCCTGGGTCTTCCGCAGGCCTCCTCCAAGTGGGACGTGCCCGGAACACCTCCCCAGGGAGGCGTCCACATGCTGAGCCACATGGAGGAGCCGCAGCTCTACTTGAGCTCCTCCCCCTTTCTCTAAGGCAGCGCCGCCCATTTGTTTGTGTAAAAGACAAAGAAGATCTTAAAAATGACATTTGTCAGAAAGTTGTTAAATATATTATTTTTGAAGACGTGAAGGCAGTTAAAGGTTCCTGTGTGTTTGACCCGTTTGTTCTACATGCAGCAGAAATGGAACCTCAGGACAGAATCGGGTTTTTATTTGTTGAAGCACATCTTGGTTTTTCCTGCAGAAAACGTCTTTACAGGGATTCTGCTGACGCCTCGGCCCCCCGCCTCCTCTCCTGTAAAGGACCGTTCGTTCTCGACTGTCTGACTCTGAAGGCCGCCGGACTTGAGCCGGACTTCAGCCGGACCCTTTGGGTTTGGAGAAGGAGCCCAGCTGCTTGGTGTTGGCGTCCCGGAGCTGCTCCAGCTGCCTCTGGCCCCGCCGGAACAGGTACTCGATGTGCATCACGTCCGTCTTCTTGATGCGGGCGTTCTCCCTGAACTCGTCACGGATCCGTGGGATGAAGCCGGGCTTGTTCTCGGCGGCTCGCAGAAACTGTCGGTACAGAACCAGGACCTGCCGCTGCAGCTTGCTGTGCCGCATCGTGGCTGGACCTCGTGGAGAAGAACCGACCTGCAGGTCAGTACCAGCACCTGTGAGCAGAGCGCCTGCAGGTCCACCGCTGAGGAGCTGCTTCTGTCTGCAGGTGGGGCATCACGGCCCCCCAGGCACACTGCAGCTTCCTGCCCACAGAAACAACAAAACCTCATTTTAGGTTCCGGCCTGAGGACAGACAGCTGGATCAGGAGGTTCTGGAAAGCGTTTGAGGACAAACACCGGCGAGCGTGAGGTCCGTGACCCTCTGCAGCATCAACATGTGGGGCCATGGGGGGGCTGGGCGTGGTCTCGGTTAAAGAAATACTGCCACAAGGTTCAGGTGCTAAACGACAGCCCCCCGCTTGTAAAGTGACAGTTTGACAGCAATATTTTTGGTTATTTAGCAGGTTTTATTTTTCAAATCCAGATTTTCACCTTTTAATTACTAAACAAAATGTTTAATTCTAAAAGAAAATACTTTAACTATTTAGCTTGCAAACTAAATATTGAGTTAGTAAATGCAACTTTAATAAATACATGTATCAAAATGTGAAAACATGCATTTAAAAATGAAACCTGCTAAATATCCAAAAATATTACTGTCACTTTGCAAACAGCACCCATACTTAACAAAACAAAAGACATGAAAAAGTCAAAACATGAACAGAAAGAGACTAAATGAAGACAAATAAACAGACATGAAGCTGCAGATCATGATGGATGGAGGGAACCCGCCTCTTCTGACCAGAACCCCCCCAGCTGCTGAAAGCTGCCTGGAGGTCAGAACAAGAAGTCCAGAAAACTCACGAGTGCAGCGTCAACCCCCCCACAGGAAAAACGGAGGGTTTTCAGCCCGGTTAGCCCCAACCGGTAAATCACTGCAGACACGCGGTTTCAGCGCTTACAGCCTTCAGGCCCGTACACACCGGGACGAATTTCGCCGGCGATTTTCGTCGGCGAAATTCGCCTCGTGACTAAACAAAGGGCACCAATGTGAGTGTGCACACCGACGCGAAAAAACGCCACGCGTCAAAGCGTCAAAAAAAACAAAACGCCTCGGGTTCGTTTTTTCTTTTTGACGCCTCGCGTCGAAATCCATTCAACCAATGAGAATGGCGCTTTTGCTCACGTGTCTGGAGCTTCTGAAGTTACAGTAAAACACAACTTGGGGGCGCTCAAACACAACACTGCATAGCTGAGCACACATACCAGCGAAGAAGATAGACGCCAAGTAGCGGCTACACTGCCGCAAAGAAATAATGACAGACATTCTAAAATATCCCCGAAAACGCTCATGAGACATTTTCAGCTCTTGTACCAGGCGATAAAACTCACCATGTTCTTCTGACAAGCGCGTAAATAGTGGCTCTCTTCTTCTGAGTGACAAGCGACTACCTTGTGTACAGCGCCATCTAATGTCAGGGAATGAAATTGCATGTTCAGTCGGCTCATCGTCAGCGAAAATCGCCTGGGTGTGAACACAAAAGACGTGGCGAAAAACGCTGGCGAATAACGCCTGGCGAATATTCGTCCCGGTGTGTACGGGCCTTTCGTCTGACCTTACAGCGTTATAACACGCGGAAGCGGAAAATGAAAACCGGAAGCTGAGAATCTGTTCTGCCACAGATTTCACAATAAAGGCCGTTTAGTTAAGAAAAATCCCACTACACTAATACAAAGATGTAAACAACTTAAATTCAAATTTCAAAATATATATAAACGTAGAATAGTCTTTACAAATGTAAAATAAATGAGAATATGTTGCAATTTTAAAAAGTCTAAGCTGAAGCTTGAAACTCCCACCGGAAGTTAAAGACAGTGCACTTCCTGTTTTGTTTGCAGTAGACAAGTGTGTGAAGAGTTGCGGAGACCAAGCAGAAAAAGGTTCGCTTTTTATAATAAAAAAAAAGATGGCGCTTATGATGGATTCATGTGCGAGATTCCCAGTTTGCACTAAACGGAAAGAAGAACTCAAATAGTTTGCGTTCCGTTAGCTGTTGTGCTAGCTAGCAGCTACCGCAGAGAGCTCAGTTCTGAAGTACCGAGGCGCTGAAGGTTCTGCTTCATCCAGGTGACGAAGGAGAACCTTCTCCTCAGGGTTTCACAGGAGAAGATCTCTGAGTCTCACCTGTCAGGCAGACCTGGACTTTATTCGCGACGTGTTTCTTCAGAGGACAGATTCACAGAACTGCAGGAGGGTCCTGGTCCGGAAGATCCCGGTTCGTGACTCCGGTCCACAGACGCTCAAAGCTGCACGTGCCGTTTCAACACCGATCACAACCAGATTCCTCTTCAGAAACAATAGTGTTTATGAAACAGAGGCAGACTGGTAAGCCCCGCCCCCCACGTCATCATCACACCTATCAGAACCCCAAAGTAGACAAATAAACGCAGGGAGAACCAATCGGAACCCAATCTTTAGGCTGAGAAAAGCCCAGCAGTGGATGAAGGTCTGCTGGGATCTCCAGGCCTCCTCTCTGTGACACAGGAGGGTCCGGTTACAAATGGAGGGTCTCTCAGGGTTCTGGTTCTGGTTCTGCTGGGACTTTATTAAAGCAGCTCCTCACTTAAGCCTGAACATGAAGCAGAATCACACGGATTGTTCTGGATGTAACTAGAACCCATTTTTCCCCGTGTCTAGGCAGACATGGAGATGACATCAGAGCGGCGGCTGGTGGAAGAGCAGGTGGAGCGGCTGCTGAGTGGCCAGGGGTCAGAGGTCAGCGTCTGTGATGTCGGCATGGAGCAGAGCAAGCCGGCGGCGCTGAGGAAGAACATTACCTACATCGTCTGCGCCGTCATCTTCAATGAGAAGGCAAGCACAGAACGCCATGAGAGCGGCCGCCGCTCCTCCACGTGTTGAAGCATGTTCCTGTGGCTCCTTTAGGAGGAGGTGCTGATGGTGCAGGAGGCCAAACAGGACTGCTATAAGCAGTGGTACCTTCCTGCAGGGAGGGTGGAGGTGGGGGAGAGCCTGGAGGAGGCGCTCAAGAGGGAGGTGAGGCATGCAGGAGTGATGCTTTTTCTCCACCCACTTCCTGGCTTACCTGTGCTGCGCCTGTCTGCAGGTGAAGGAGGAGGCGGGGTTTGACTGTGAGCCAATCACCATGTTGCTCATCCAGGAGCAAGGGCCACAATGGATCCGCTTCATCTTCCTCGCCAGGACCTCAGGTGGTGTCAGAGCGACCCGGGGTGCTCTTTGGGGCGGAGCAGGTGGGGGGGAACCTCAGTGAACCTGGGTCTCCTCTTCTCCAGGTGGTAGTTTGAAGAGTCTGGCAGCAGCGGATCAGGAGTCTCTGCAGGCCTCCTGGTGGGACAGACAGTCCCCCCTCCCCCTCAGAGGACGAGACATCCTCCGCCTCATCGACAACGGACTCAAGTAAACACCAACCGTTCACCAAACATCACTTCTGTGGAGGTTTTCCTGCTTTCTAGACTGACTGTGCTGCCTTCAGGTACCGCAGGAATCCCTGGCATCCAGTCACTCTGCCAGTTGACCTGAGCTGTCGTCACGTGGTGCAGAGGATGGTCCTGGTCTTTGTTGGTGCCGGAGATCAGATCTGGATCCTACTGGTCCGAGGTACAACCCCCAACACACAGTCTGATGTCAGTCCTGAAGCATGATGGGAAAATGGTTCCAACCCTCCTGCCTTACAAACCTTCACGCCGTCTTCAAACCTTCACTGGTTCCTCCGGAATCAAAGTCTACCACCGACCACGGTCTCCTCCACCAGGGGGGAGGAGTTTGGCTCCTCCCCCCTGGTGGAGGAGAGCGGAGCAAAGCTTCTCTGCATTTTTCTGACGGTTTTCTTATTTTCCTTTTTCAGCAGAATGACTGCTTTTATTTTGAAAATCTTGTTGACCTCCTCCTGACCTGCAGGCTCGGCCCCCCATCTCCCCACCGCCGCGGCGGTGAAAACCCATGCGGTGACCTGGGCTGCCAACATGGTGGTGCAGGAGGCCCTGCCGTCGTCCTACTACGACCACGACGTGACCACGCTGGGCGTCTGCGGCCTGCAGCACAACGGGCGGCAGCACGGGCGCACCGACGGCGTCTGCTTCAACACGCTGGTGGCGCTCGTTCCCGACCGCGCGCAACGTGATGAGGACGGACTGAAGGTGGAGCTCCCGCCTGCGGGGAGGCCCCCGCCCATAGAGAACCCCCGATACGTCTGGTTTGAGGTTCAGAATCTGGATCTCAGAGAGAAACTTCTGGAAAAAACCAGAAACACGTCCCTGCTGCCCATTCACAGCCTGTACTGAGCGCGCTCAGTGACAGCAAGCGGTGACCCCACGACCTCAGATGGAGGGAAAGTATTTGCCCCCTGAGAGGTATTGTGATGTTGTGTCAGTTTTTAACGTGAAGCTTTGAGACCAGATCGTCTGAGGACGTTCTCCTCCCAGAACGGTCCGTTTGTGTCTCACCAGAACATCCAGATGTTCCTCTGGGTTCTTGTTCCTCAGCCGTGTCTTTCTCCTTCATGGATCCGTGCTTGTTCTTCTGACTGTTGGATCAGGAACCCGTCTTCTACTGCTTTTAGGATGAGATCTCTTTGTGGACCCGTTTTGATTGATGCTTCCTCCCAAGGTTCTCTGGTGGATCTGTCTGAAGCTGTAAGGCTGCAGGAACGTCCGTGTGAATCCTCGGAAACACGTCACAGACCGTGGGCGTCAGATCTGCGTCATCCAGCCTCCAGATTCCGGTCTGAGCGTGGCGGAGAACCTGGAGATGTTCAGGACATTCCGGACTTCAGATCCACATCTCTGTTCCTTCAGCTGATGAGGAACACAGAGCTTCAATGTGTGATGAAGAAAACGTTTCTCAGGGAGGGGGGCAAAGACTTTCATTGAGGGGTTTTTGAGTGTGGATCGTGGGGTTAAAGGTCGTGTTTGAAGGAAGTTTTGTCCAGGAAATAATGACAAACGTTTGGACTGAAATGTGTCTGAATGACAGCATTGATGCACTATAACGGCGTTCTGTTCCAGAGAAAAGCTGTTCATGTAAATATATAAAAACCAAGAATAAGATGCAGAATCCACAGGACTCTTCACGCGTTTTTATTCCAACCTCAACTTGTTCTAACGTTCCAACACTGTTCGTGACAGAAAGGTTCCAGAGATTCAAGTCTAAAACAGAAAAACCAAAATGTGGCCTAAAATACGCGACGCTAACGTTTAACCCTTGTTCTATCCCATGACCCCCCCCCTTCCATTGAGGTGTTCTCCTACCATGACAAAGGTGGATGAAGGTGGAGAGGATTTCATGTAATCCATGGACACCAGTGAAGATCACAAACCATTGAAGAACAAAGGTTCAGAGCTCTGTCTAGTGGGTCTAGATGACCCCACTGTCTAGTGGGTCTAGATGACCCCACTCCCAATGGGGTCTAGGATAGAACAAGGGTTCCAGGATATTTTGATGCCGTTTGAATGACAGGAGTGTTTCATCTTCAGCTGCTGCTCTGCGTTACGTTTTTGAGAACGTTGGCGTTTCACCTGAAGCTGAAACATAAAGTTGTCCTGCAGAAGCTTCAGTGGATGCAGAACCAGTCGGGTTCTGACTTCCGCAGCCCAGAACGTTCTGACGCAAATGTTCTCAATCTGACCGAGAAGAGTGTTTTCTGAAAGTGTCCGGGTTTCTGGGTTCAGGACTTCTCTGGGTTCTGTGTGTGAATCCACAGACGGGTTTCATCACAGAACATCAATCGTCACTGAACGCAGTGTATTTCTGCTTGAGCAGCAGAACCTCTGGATGTGGGCCTCCATCACTGCTGGCCGGCCTTCTTCTCCATCGACATCCTGGTCAGGAAGTTCTCATTGAGGTTCTTCAGGTGTTTGGTTCGGTTCTCCAGACGGACCAGCCACTCCTGCCTCAGCCTGAAAGCACAAACAGGAAGTGAGAAGCGCTCAGTGACTGGAGGCCGGTGGATCTGTGACGATGTTCTGATCCGATGCTTCACTCTTTGAAGAGGTTCCACTGGCAGAACCAGCATTAGCAGAGTTCTAGAACGGTTAGTTTCTGATCCTTCATGATTCCTGCTGCTTCATCTCCCCCTTTCAAGATTTCCTTCAGTCAGAGTCTCCGTGGGAAGAACCGAGCTGGCCTACAGACCGTCGGGTTCTGAGATAAAGACACGTGATTGGAGGGAATCCTGACCAATCAGCAGGAACCCTCTTCCCTGTGATTGGCTGGTTTGGTGGCAAATTTGTAAAATAACAAATGACATCATATTAACCATCATACATAAAAGAATATATTTTATAACCAAAGAAAGAGATTTTAAAAACAAACATTTTATTTTTTCATTATATTCTAAAACTTTGCAGTTTTGAAGTTTTTAATTCCAAACTTTTGTTCTCATTTTAGTTGCATGAATAACATTTCATAATTCTGCTCCTCTCTTTGGAAAGTCTGTCTGCATTCACACTGAAGTGAACCGCACCAGAGTTCATCTGCAAGTGAACACAGACCCCAGCAGCAGTGTGTGTCTGTGTGCGTGTGTGTGTGTGTGTCTGTGTGTGTGTGTGCGTCTGTGTGTGTGTGTCTGTGTGTGTGTGTGCGTGTGTGTCTGTGTCTGTGTGTGTCTGTGTGTGTGTATGTGTGTGTGTGTGTGTGTGTGTGTATGTGTGTCTGTGTGTGTGTATGTGTGTGTGTGTGTGTGTGTCTCTGTGTGTGTGTGTGTGTGTGTGTGTGTCTGTGTGTGTGTATGTGTGTGTGTGTGTGTGTGTCTCTGTGTGTGTGTGTGTGTGTGTGTGTGTCTGTGTGTGTGTATGTGTGTGTGTGTGTGTCTCTGTGTGTGTGTGTGTGTGTGTCTGTGTGTGTGTATGTGTGTGTGTGTGTCTCTGTGTGTGACTGCAAAGCGTTTGGACCTTGAACAAAGAAACACAAGGCTACCCTTTTTACCAGAACCAAGTGGACCATAAGAGAGAACCGGTTCTGGTAAAAAGGGTAGCCTGCGGATCGGTTTCCTTGAAAGCTCCCTAAGACTTGTGTTATTGTGCACAAATGTGACACAAACACACAAATGATACACAAATTGCTGA
The DNA here is from genome assembly GCA_023969325.1 of Oryzias curvinotus. Classification (NCBI taxonomy): domain Eukaryota; kingdom Metazoa; phylum Chordata; class Actinopteri; order Beloniformes; family Adrianichthyidae; genus Oryzias; species Oryzias curvinotus. The sequence goes on from CM043714.1 coordinate 33,490,854, forward strand.
CATTATGTGGTGTAGTGACCACATGACTGACGGGGGACCTGGAGGACATGGTGGGTCAGGCGTGTCGTCAGCTCTGCATACAGATGACCGTGGTGGAGGCGTCAAACACGGCTGACTTTGGGGTCAAATGCGTGTCCGTCTGTCTGCAGATGATGGAGGAACACGTGTTCACTGGTGTGAAACCCGACTCTGGCCTTCAGCCGTGGTCCTCAGCGGCTCCCTGACGGGCTCTCCGGATTATTCCATTTGTTGTTTCAGCGGCGATAATCTGATGTCAGGGGGGCGGCGGCCTCTAACCAAACAGACTGACGGACACGTAAACAAAGGCTTTGTGCGCTTTGTCGTCACCCCAACGTCTGAGTCCCTCAAAGCCCCCCCAACAGCTGCCCCATTAACAAATGGGGAGGGGGGACCATGAGCAGAACTGTGGTAATGAGCCGCATTATGGGATGCAGAAAAACTCCTGTCTGCCCCCCAGCCAGTAAACACGGGAAACATCGAATATCTTCTTCCTGGAGCTTCATGCAGAGAAAGACCTGAAAGACCCGACGACCTGAAGGACCTGGAAGACCTGAAAGACCCGAAGGACCTGAAAGACCCGAAGGACCTGAAAGACCCGAAGGACCTGAAAGACCCGAAGGACCTGAAAGACCCGAAGGACCTGAAAGACCCGAAGGACCTGCAAGACCTGAAAGACCTGAAAGACCCGAAGGACCTGAAAGACCCAAAGGACCTGAAAGACCTGACGACCTGAAGGACCTGGAAGACCTGAATGACCTAAAGGACCTGAAAGAACCCGAAAGACCCAAAGGACCTGAAAGACCCAAAGGACCTGAAAGACCTGAAAGACCAGGGGGACAAGAAAGACCTGAATGACCTGAAAGACCTGAAGGACCTGAAAGACCTGGAAGATCTGAAAGAAATGAAAAGACCTGAAAGACCAGGGGGACAAGAAAGACCTGAAGGACCTGACGACCTGAAGGATGTGAAAGACCTGAAAGACTTGAGAGACCTAAAAGACCTGAATGACCGAAAGACCTGAAGACCTGAAAGTCATGAATTCACAGCGGTTCATGAGACAAACTATCACACACATGAATATTTGGAAGAAAAACGATTGAGATCCATAAAAAGCTGTAAGAACCAATGAGACGAGCGTCTCTGGTTGGAGTCAGTTCAGGTCAGAGTTCACGATCCAACAGTCAGAAAGACGTCTGGTCCAACATGGATCCATGGAGAGATCACTGCTGAGGAGCAAGAGGAACATCTGGATGAGCCACAACACCTCTGGACTGATGGAACATAACGAGAACGTCCTGAAACGTCTGGTCTCAAACGAACACAGTCAGAAGCAGGCACGGAGGCGGGAGTGTGATGTGTGGGGCCGCTGCAGTGACTGATGCATCTGTGAGTTCATTACATTTTCTACCAGATTTCAACCATCAGCTCATGCTGAAGAGCACTTGGGTTCTGCGGCATGTAACGCTTCTAAGATTATGGACTAGACGCAATAATCAGAGTTCGTCTCAGGGAGCCCAAGGTATGTAAATGAAAACAAGACAGCGATGAAAGTAAAATGCAATCGATTGTATTAACAGAAAATAGACATTTGAACAATACAAAAAAAACAACAACAAAAAGGAACCGGGATATGGGTCTGAGTCCTATTGAGTGGTTTCCAAAAGTCTATTGGTTGGGATGTAGTTGAGGTTTGCTGCAGCTGATGAGTTGTTATTGAAGATGGCAGTATCAGGATCTCAGATCATGTAGTTGGGTAGCTCACCATCAAGTTGGAGATCAAAGAAAATACACACAAAAAACCTGACCTGGAAAGGGTCAGAAAAAACAGAAATCAAGAATTTAACAAAAGCAAACTAGTCATTTCACTGGGTGTACTGAAATGGATCATATTAACCATCATTGTAGAAAGCAAAACAGGAGAAACAATATTCTTAGCAAAAATCAAATAGCTGTTTCAAATTGAATTCAAAGTGTGTGTACACAAGTCAAACAATTCAATGTGTCAAGGTTCAAGGTTTCTAAGTTTCAAATCTTAAATCAAAATGTACTTTAAAGTTACAAATTAACTTTATTCCATTATTAATCAAAGTAGAATAATTATAAACAAATTAAACATTCAAATTTCAAATGTTGCGCAACATGGTTTTTCATTCCATTATCTAATTCAAAGACAGTGGCCATTTTGGCATCATGGAAATAAAAGTAACTAAAACAGTTCAAAGTGTTCAATTAACACAAAAGAAGGAAAGCGACTTAACAAACATGCTTCAGCTTGAATTCAGCCGATTAAATTAAAACAAATCAAACAAGAACCATTAAATAAAACAAAGTCTCAAATGTGAGGGCAGCATTAGCTTAGCTTTGTGACTAGGATAAAGCTCTTTTCTGTTTTCGGTGTCGCGACCGCAAAAAACTCACCAATGAGCAGGTATGTTTGGGGTTAGTTAGTGTCCAAAAGTAAATGCTGAGGTTTCCAAATATGTTTGTATCAATAAAATTTTTCAGGCGTCCTGGTGTGGCCACAGCAGCAGCAACAGCTGAGAGCAAGAAGCACCCAACAGGAAGCAGGAAACAGGAAGCAGGAAGTAGCAACCAGCAAGCAGGAAGTGCACCAGCTGACCAGGAACTTATATACACACACTGGCCCTTCCATAATAAGGGCGGGGCCAGGTGTTCACAGTTAGTCTGATGGCTAGTCTGATGCCAAGGGGTTACACTTCCCCCCCCTTATCCCATGAACGTCCTCGTTCATGTGAAAATTGCTCAGGCTGACGAGTGCAACAGGATGATGCTTCAGGCTGGTCATCATCCTGGAGGGCAAAGAAAAAGGCAGAGCTTAACCCATGGAGCACGGTCTGGATACTTTGCAAAAGGGGTCTCCCCGGTTTCTGATACTGAAGGCGGACTGGTTGTGTTCTGACACGTTGTCCCCTTCGCACTTGCGGTTCCTCCGGACTTTCCGACTCAGACGTCACAGGCGAGGTTGGCTCCTCTTTTAATTGTGTAGGATCCGCAGACACTGGGACAGATTCGACTGATGAGTCTGGTCCCGCTTCAGCTTGAACTGGTCCAGGAGTCTTTGGTGTTGTAGCTGACACAACTCCAGAACCTCTGCTGGCATGCGATGTCACAGATGCGGGACTGGATTCAACAGCACCCACCAGTTCCTGGTGGAGGATAGTATCCTCTTGGGTTTCTCCCTTTTCAGCGTCATCCACATCAGCAGCGGTAGTGACAGCCGGTGGAGCTGGGAGAGGGGTTTCACATTGGGTGGTAGGATCTGGTTGACGTACTGCAGGCAAGACAAAGGTAGAGGTGAAACTCACAGGTTCAGTAGGTGATGGAATATACACCTGTTCATCTTCATCCACTGAGGAATCTGTTGCAGTAGGTGGCGTAGGCAACACAGGAGAACTGTCGTCCTTCAGTGGTTTCTTTCTGGAAACTGGATCCCCTGGAGGTATTGATGAGAAGGCACAAGGTAAGAGAAGGTCTCTATGTAATGTCCTCAACGGCTTATCACAGTGCTCTGGTCGAACGGTGTATACTGGTAGATGGCCGGCCTTACTCACAACAATATACACTGATTGTTCCCATTTGTCCGCCAGCTTGTGCTTTCCCCGTTGTCGCACATTCCTGACCAGGACCCGTTCTCCAACATCCAGATCTGCAGCTATGACATGACGATCAAACCTATCTTTGTTCTTCTTCATGGCTTTTGCTGCATTAGTGATGGCTGCCCGCCTATTCTCCTCCAAGTGGGAGGTCAACTTCTGAACATACTCCCTGTAAGAGGGTGATCGGTCCTCTTTCAAGGGAAGCCCAAAAGCGAGATCTATCGGTAGGCGGGGTTGGCGGCCAAACATTAACTCATAGGGCGAGAATCCGGTTACATCATTCTTTGTGCAGTTGTAGGCGTGGACGAGGGGTTTTACATAATCTTTCCAGTGTTTCTTTTCCTGTTCGGAGAGCGTACCCAGCATGTTCAACAGGGTACGGTTGAACCGTTCCACTGGATTTCCTCTTGGATGATAGGGTGTTGTCCTTATTTTCTGTACCCCAGCCAGACCACAAAGCTTACGGATGGTTTTGGATTCAAAATCGGTGCCTTGGTCACTATGCAATTTTGCAGGGATCCCGTAGTGGACAAAGAAGTTTTCCCAAAGGCATTTCGCGACAGTTCCTGCTCTCTGGTTTGGTGTTGGCACAGCTACGGCATATTTGGTGAAGTGGTCAGTCATCACTAGAATGTCTTTTGTTTTTCCATCCGGTTCAACAGATAGAAAATCCATACAAACAAGTTCCAAAGGATGGGATGTCTTGATGTTGACTAGTGGTGCAGCTCGTTCTGGTGGAGTTTTACGCTTAACGCACCTCTCACAGCTCTTTATTTTGTTGACTATGTCGATGGTCATCTTGGGCCAGTAGAACCGGGAACGAATGAGATCCAAAGTTCTCTCAATGCCTAAGTGGCCCATTTGGTTGTGTAGCTGATGCATGACCACAGGTCTGTACTCTTCTGGCAGAACCAACTGATAGGCGACATCCTCTCCAACCTGCCTTCGCCTCACCAGAAGGTTGTTATGGAGCTCCAATTTGTTGACTTCTCGGAGGAGGAAGGGCAGGTTAGGTAGTTGTTCCCTCACGGCTGGGGGTGGTGTTTCTCCCCGCTCAAGCTGAGTAATCACATGTCCAATGACTGGGTCGGCTCGCTGCTTGGCTGAGAGATCAGCTATTGAGAGTCGAGGGAGAGCAGAAGAGGTGAACTGGGTGTCATCTTTAAAACCGTCAGGCAGGCTGTCAACATCTGTAGATATTGAGAGAACAAGGGCATGAGCAGGATCAGGGAATGAGCTGTACACCAAGTGACGATCACAGATTGCTCTTGTAGTTGACTGGTCAAGTGTGGTGACTGTTTTTAGGTGTTGCTGTGCAAATCTTTGGATTCGTTCTTGTTCTTTGATAGAGACAGCATCATTGGACAGCTCATGCGGTCGACGTGACAGGCCATCGGCATCAAAATTTCGCTTGCCAGCCCGATAGACGATCTTGAAGTCAAAGGTGGACAAGGCAGAAAGCCATCGGTAACTGGTAGCATCAAGTTTGGCCGATGACAGGATGTACGTCAGAGGATTGCTGTCTGTAACCACAGTGAACTGTGCACCATACAGATAGTCATAAAACTTCTCAGTCACTGCCCATTTGAGAGCCAGGAATTCCAACTTGTGGGCAGGATACCTTGTTTCGCTTCTGGAGAGTCCCCGGCTGGCATAGGCAACCACTCTGTCTTTTTCTTCATGTTTCTGATACAACACTGCACCCAAACCAGTTGAGCTGGCATCAGTATGGAGCGTGTATGGCTTTTGGGGATCTGCAAATGCCAGGACAGGGGCAGTAGTGAGTTTTTCTATTATCTTGTTGAAGGCTTGTTGGCAAATCGGTGTCCATCGTTCTCTAAACGGCTGTTTAGGATCCAGATAGGCCCCTGGTTTGACTAGTGGTTTCATGTTCTTTTGAGTTGGTGGATATCCTGCGGTCAGATCGTGCAATGGCTTTGTGATAGTGGAGAATCCCTGGACAAACCGTCTGTAATATCCAACAAAACCAAGGAAGGATCTGAGTTCTTTGAGGGTCTTGGGGACAGGCCAGGTGAGGAGCGCGGAGATCTTGTCAGGATCGGTCTTAACTCCCTCCTGTGACACCACATGTCCGAGATATTTTACTTCGGTCTGGAAGAACACACATTTCTCCAATGAGAGTTTGAGGCCAAACTCCTTCAGTTTATTCAAAACTCTCATGAGTCGTGCTTCATGTTCCTCCAAAGTGGGTGCGAACACAATGATGTCATCAATGAAGACCAATACTTCCTTTAAATTTAAGTCTCCCATACACTTCTCCATGAGCCTCTGGAAAGTGCTTGGTGCATTTGTCACACCTTGTGGCATTCTGTTAAACTCCCAAAATCCAAGAGGGCACACAAATGCAGTTTTTGCTTTGTCCTTTTCCTCCATTTCTATCTGGTAGTAGCCAGATTTCAGGTCCAGGACAGAGAACCACTTTGATCCAGATAAGGCAGAGAAGGCATCTTCAAGTTTGGGCAGGGCATAAGCATCTTTTATTGTCTGGAGGTTCAACTTCCTGTAGTCAATGCATAATCGCACTCCTCCATCCTTTTTGCGAACAACAACAATGGGGGATGCAAATGGCGAGTCAGACTCACGGATGATCCCGGAGTCAAGGAGATCTTGAAGGTGTTTTCTAACAGCATCAATGTCTTGAGGATGAATGGGTCTGGACCTTTGCTTGAATGGAGTAGGGTCTGCAAGCTTAATTTCATGCTTAACTTTGTCAGTTCTGCCAAAGTCTAGGTCATGTGTGGCGAAAACCTCAGGGATGCTGTTTAGCTTCTGGGTTATCCTTTGTCTCCATTCAGCAGACATGGGTGACTTTCCAAAATCATATTGCAGGTGGGGAGGTTGCGCTGTATCTGGTTCTTTGATGCTTTGTTCTTTTGCAATTATAGTCTGAAAGGAACTGACTTCTGCGACTAGGGCTCCTGCAGGGATCTGGATTTGGTGGTCAGACTCATTACACACCACAACTGGCAGGTGACATGGCCGTTTTTGTGGTAGGTTGACAAGACAGCTTTTCACGAGTAGACCACCAGGCAGAGAGCCGGACTGTGGATGCTCGATGATTACAGTCTTTTCACCCTGCAGCCTTGCGACCAGGCTCCCCTCTATAACAGTGGTTTGTCCAGCCAGTATAGTTTGAGGCTGGTTGGATCGTAGAGTGGCGATTTGGCTTTTTGAGTTGCAATTTGAGCGATGTTGGAGGATCTTGTACAAAGCCGAATAACCAGAAGCAGCAGGCTGAAATCTTTTCTTGGTCTTGTGATGCTTGTGATAGGCAACATCTAAGGTATTGGTGCCTATGAGGATCTGAGGGTTTGACTGGTTTTGATCTGGTACAACAAGTGCCAGAGTATCAACATTTATGGGTTGACCAAGGATGTCAGCCGGAAAGGTCAAGTTCAGTTCAATAAACCCTAGGTAGGGCACGGCTTGCCCGTTTGCACCTTCGATTTCCAGTAAATCTGTGATTGGTTTGATGGTATGATCTGAGAGGTGGGCTTTATGGAAGGAGTGTGGTATTGTTGTTACTTGAGAACCAGAATCAAGAAGACAGTTGTATGATTGATTGTTTATTTTAACTTCTCCAGTAGTCTTTGTTCCGATTAGGCCTCTTGGCAGTTGCAGGGGTTCTTTGGGACTCTTTGGGAAAACAGCTGCTGAGCGTCCCACCACAGAAGCTGGCTTCAGTTTAACTGATGCTTTGTTTCCCATGCTGCTTGTTTTTGACGTAGCAGTGTCTTTTTCTGTTGCACCAGAATTGGATTGGCTCCATTGGTGCAAGTGGAAGAAACGTGACCGTCTTCTCCACAGTTGAAGCAATACCAAGGCTTGGGCTTGGCGGATGACTTTTGAGGAGGGCTTTGTTTGAGACGTTGTGTGGTGGATTTGGACTCTGCTGCCAGATTTCGGGTCAGAAGCTGTGACATCTGCTTATGGAGTCTTTGGAGTTGTTCTTTCATCTCCTTCAGCTCTCTGTTTGGAGGTGGACTGTGGCCACATGAACAGGCGCTGTGGGATTGAATGGTTGCTTTCTGTTTAGCTGCACCGATGTGTTGCTTCATCAATGACTCCTTGGCAAGTTGTCTGTCCTCTTCTGTCCTGAGCTGAAGCAACAGGTCAGAAAACGATGGTGGATTTGGTTTTTGCTGTTCCAGTTGCAGCTTCATTATCAAAGAATTGTCCCAACACCCACGGCAGAACTGCTTCAAAAGATGTCTGTCAACTTCAGACGGTGAAACACCCCCTTGCTTGACAACTGAACTGAGTGCTAGCTGCAGCCTCTGGAGGTATGCGGATGGTCGTTCCCCAGAGGTTTGGAGGGTATTCAGGAACTGGGCAAACAGTTCTTCTCCATCTTGAACAGTTCCAAAAGCTGCATCAAGGGTATTCAGGAACACTGCTGGCAACGTGTCTGGCTTTAGCCCTTTCACCAGGTCAGCTGCAGGTGAGAGAAGGCTCTCCATGATCCTTCGAGTGACTTGCAGGGCGGACAGGCTGGGATCAGTCAATAGGAGAGCTATCTGGCCACGCCAGGAATCATAATCTGCTTCGTTGCTTTGCTTGGGCGTCTTCCCTGAAAAGGGTCGCAGACGTGGAAATGAAGCAAGTAGGTCAGTGTTCCGAACCACATGTTCCACAACCACCTTCTGGACCTGGGGTGGATTTAGTTGGTCAGGAGACAGCGATGTTCTTTGCCTTGCTCCAGGCTGACGGGGTAGCGCCTCCTGCTGGAAAGGTGGTGCAGGTTGTGGTTGTTCTGAGCCAGTGTCAACTCCTCTTGCTTCCTCTTCATCTTCATCTTCGTCACTGTCCTCATCGTCATCATCCTCATAGTCATCTTCATGCTTAAGAGTTGCATCCTTTGCTGCTGCTGCTGCTGAATCCAAGTGGTGGCCAATCTGAGTCATCACTGACTTCAGAACATTATCAAAATCGCAGCCACTTCGATCTGCAATCTTCTTCAATTCGGCCAGATAGTCGGGGGGGCTGCTGTTACTGTCTGCTGTGGCAACACATTCGGAGGCTAGAGGTGTTAAGCAGAACTCTAGCTCATCATCTGCCGATGTATGAGTGCGCGGCAACAGTGGCTCTAAAGCAGCGAATGAATTTTCGTCTGCGAACTCAATGATCAGGTTTTTGTGTAGTGCGCTCGTGGGATCGTTTACGTACAACACACGGCTTAGGTTCCCGTAATTACGCAAACAGTCAATAACATCATTATCTGCTTTAGTGTTTGTTACCCCTGTAATCAAAACAGACTTATTAACATTAAGTCCTGATTGTGTCACAAACTCCATTGTTTTTGACAATTAATGGGGTAGAACGCAAACTAATTACGGAAAAACATTTACACACCAGGGCTCCTAGCTAGCTCACCAAGTGTAACGCTTCTAAGATTATGGGACTAGACGCAATAATCAGAGTTCGTCTCAGGGAGCCCAAGGTATGTAAATGAAAACAAGACAGCGATGAAAGTAAAATGCAATCGATTGTATTAACAGAAAATAGACATTTGAACAATACAAAAAAAAACAACAACAAAAGGAACCGGGATATGGGTCTGAGTCCTATTGAGTGGTTTCCAAAAGTCTATTGGTTGGGATGTAGTTGAGGTTTGCTGCAGCTGATGAGTCGTTATTGAAGATGGCAGTATCAGGATCTCAGATCATGTAGTTGGGTAGCTCACCATCAAGTTGGAGATCAAAGAAAATACACACAAAAAACCTGACCTGGAAAGGGTCAGAGAAAACAGAAATCAAGAATTTAACAAAAGCAAACTAGTCATTTCACTGGGTGTACTGAAATGGATCATATTAACCATCATTGTAGAAAGCAAAACAGGAGAAACAATATTCTTAGCAAAAATCAAATAGCTGTTTCAAATTGAATTCAAAGTGTGTGTACACAAGTCAAACAATTCAATGTGTCAAGGTTCAAGGTTTCTAAGTTTCAAATCTTAAATCAAAATGTACTTTAAAGTTACAAATTAACTTTATTCCATTATTAATCAAAGTAGAATAATTATAAACAAATTAAACATTCAAATTTCAAATGTTGCGCAACATGGTTTTTCATTCCATTATCTAATTCAAAGACAGTGGCCATTTTGGCATCATGGAAATAAAAGTAACTAAAACAGTTCAAAGTGTTCAATTAACACAAAAGAAGGAAAGCGACTTAACAAACATGCTTCAGCTTGAATTCAGCCGATTAAATTAAAACAAATCAAACAAGAACCATTAAATAAAACAAAGTCTCAAATGTGAGGGCAGCATTAGCTTAGCTTTGTGACTAGGATAAAGCTCTTTTCTGTTTTCGGTGTCGCGACCGCAAAAAACTCACCAATGAGCAGGTATGTTTGGGGTTAGTTAGTGTCCAAAAGTAAATGCTGAGGTTTCCAAATATGTTTGTATCAATAAAATTTTTCAGGCGTCCTGGTGTGGCCACAGCAGCAGCAACAGCTGAGAGCAAGAAGCACCCAACAGGAAGCAGGAAACAGGAAGCAGGAAGTAGCAACCAGCAAGCAGGAAGTGCACCAGCTGACCAGGAACTTATATACACACACTGGCCCTTCCATAATAAGGGCGGGGCCAGGTGTTCACAGTTAGTCTGATGGCTAGTCTGATGCCAAGGGGTTACAGGCAGAACAAGGGTCCAAAAACAATGGAGGTTTTGGGTTCTGGTTCGCAGGCTGAATGGAGGTTCTGGTTCATCTCCTTAGACATCCCTTCATGATGGAAACATCTGAACGTCAGCAGTGGCGTCCTGCACAGACTCACCACAGAGGGGCGCCACTCACAGCTGATCGCTGGGGTCAACTACTGTTTCTGGCTGAAGTATTAGGATGAAAGTTCGGTTCCACCCACATGCCCCACCCACATGCCCCACCCACACGCTCCACCCACACACAGTAGCTCCAATGTCCCATTCACGTTCTAACCTGTAACCTGCAGGAACAATGTGGGGTTCAGGGTCCTTCAGGACACTTGGACCTCGGCTCCCACAGTTTTCACAGCCCCCCCCCCCCCCCCCCCCCCCATCTAAATGCAGCCCGTCTGCTTTCATTACGCTCTGTGACTTTCATCACTCATCACGGCAGGATTATCGCCTCGCTTCCCACAGACGCGTTTTTCCAGCCTCTGACCGGGTCGCACAATTACTGCTGGGGGGGGGGGGGGGCTGGCAGTAACAGATAGTCGGGGGATTAGGGGGGACACGGCATTGATAGGAGAGGGGATTAGGGAACAGGGTAATGGATAGCCGCCGATCAAGTGTGTGGGGCAGCTGGGGGGGTCTGGAATCAGGAAGGGGGGGGCTGAAACCTGGTCCAACACCTAGACATGAAAACTTAATCAGAGTCTGGAAAGTCCAAGATCAGAGCTGACAGGACACTACTTCACAGCCTGCGGTTACCATGGCAACGTGACTGAACCGCAGTTACATGACCTTCAAAGGGCGAGCTCATTTCTTCATCATCATCATCTTCACACTGAAGAGTCATTTTCATTTAATGTTCATAAACTTAAATGAAAAAGACTCTGGTTCCCCTGGTTCCAGTTCAGCTGGTCCCTGTCCGGCTGGTTCCTGGTTCCGGCTGGTTCCTGGTTCCGGTCTGGCTGGGTTCTGGTTCTGGTCCGGCTGGTTCCTGGTTCTGGTCTGGCTGGTTCCTGGTTCCGGTCTGGCTGGTTCCTGGTTCTGGTCTGGCTGGTTCCTGGTTCCGGTCTGGCTGGTTCCTGGTTCTGGTCTGGCTGGTTCCTGGTTCCGGTCTGGCTGGTTCCTGGTTTGGCGGCTCCGAGCTAAACTCTGACATCGATGTGGAGTTTTTGGTTTTGGAGCTTCATGAAGCTGAGTCATCTGCATAAAAGTGATCTGACACTGTTAGAGAGAATGATCAGAGCCAGAGGGACCGGGACCACCGGGGGTCCAAGAATCAAACCCATTCCACTGCGCATCACATGAAGCCTTAGGTCAATGATCACCATGGAAATGGTGAAGCCCCTCCCTTCAAGATAAGTCAGTCATGAGCACAGACTGTTGTCGTTCTTGTATTGCTGAACAGTTTGGTGGGAGAAAAGCATCAGATCAGAGACTCACCTGTTTCAGTTTAAAAAATGTTCAAAGCTTTTATGTCAGGGGTCCCAAATGTAGGCCTGGGGGGCCGGTGTCCGACATGTTTTCCAACCAACCTGCCGTTGAAGCTCCTTACCCCTTGTGCTATCCTAGTCACGTTAACATTGGGAGTGGGGTCATCTAGACCCACTAGACAGAGCTCTGAACCTTTGTTCTTCAATGATTTGTGATCTTCACTGGTGTCCATGGATTACATGAAATCCTCTCCACCTTTATCCACCTTTGTCATGGTAGGAGAACACCTCAATGGAAGGGGGGGGGGGGGGTCATAGGATAGAACAAGGGTTATAGCTAAACACACCTGATCCAGGTAACCATCAGCAGGTAAGGCAGGGTTTCTGGAAAACCAGCAGGAGGCCTGCCCTCCAGGCCTGGATTTGGCCCCCCCTGGTTCATGTGAAACGCGATGAAGGTTGGGCTGAACCTTTGAGATGTTGGACTTTTTTCCTGAGGCTGCAGGATTCTCCCGATCCGTTCATCTGACCCAAACACAACACAGGCATGATGGGAGGAGCGGCGGGCGCTGAGGTTTCCTGGACGGAGTCCTCCCTGCTGTGGGTCAGTTTGATGATGTCCTGCTCCTGGAGGCCATCATGTCTCCGTCTTCAGCTGCAGGACGGTCATGAGCACCGGCTCCGCCTCTTCTGGCGTCCCCTGCAGCTCGCTGACAGAAGAGGCCGTGTGTAATAAGGCGGTCTGTTTTTAGACGTGTCTATTCGCCGGATGCTCACATGTCTACAAGAATGAAGCAGCATTCATTCTCCATGCTGTAAGCCCCCAGGTCTGAAGATGTGGGCGGAGCCTGATGGAGTGATCCCGGCTCCAGGCTAAAGCTGGCACAGCGACGCACCCAGGAACCAGGTGTTTATAGGTATCTAGACGCGGCGCTCTGACAGCTGCAGCCTGCAGAAAGATGGACGTGATAATTGTGAAAACGCGCGGTGAACATTGTCGGACATTCGTGGGCTGGCATGTGTTGTGCACGTGACATTTGAAATGTCTCACACTTGTTTAGGTGCTCAGTTTGATCACAGTGCTGACTGCATCATGTCAGGGTGCCAGACCCCAGTCGTTGTGCTTCAGATGCTCCGGACATACCAACCAAAGGTTCTGCCAAAAAGAGGAAGTCACTGATGAGGCCGGACTGCAGGTATGGAGTCCACAAACGTCCTGCAGCCGGTTCTTCTCAGCGGTCCTGCTCAGCAGTTCTGCTCAGCGGTCCTGCTCAGCGGTTGGAGTTCAACAGAATCCCCTCTGACCACTAGGTGGCGCTGTGTGGGTGTGGCTCAGATACGAAGACGAACCGTTCTGACCCCCACAGATTCTACGGTGACTGTGTCAGGTGACGGCCAGGTGAGGGGGGAGGAGCTAACTGTGGATGGAGCTCTGCCGCACGCTGAAACGTTCCCCCACAGGTTATGAGACAATCACAAAGAAGTACACTTTTATTCTGATTTATCTTTTCATTGAAATGAAGATTAAGGTTAGGATTAACATTAGTAATGAAATTAGACAGCAGGATTTGTATTGTGGGGTGTGTGTGATAAAAGGTTTAGCTTGAATTGGAAAATCCTGTAGACGTCTGCAGACAAACAAACAGGTGTTACTCCGTTCTGTTGGTCAGAAGAACCGCTCTGGACCTGATACCTTTATCTAACATCTTCTTGATAATCCTCATTTTATGATCACATTTTTTCTGTAGTTCAAGTTATTTAAGTTATAAACTGACCAATCAGACGCGGTCTCACACATTTGTCACGTAGAAAACACGCTGAGCGGGCCACAAGCTGCCTGGTCAGAGCTCTTAGCAAAGGTGAAGGGAAGGGGGACGGAGTGGTTCTGTGCCGACAGTCCCGCCCACGGCCCAGAGGTGAATTTCTACGGATGTCCCGCTGCTCTGCAGAAGCTATGTCCCAGAAAATGACACAGGTTTTTGGATTGCAAGCGTCTGAAAGCGTCATCATCATAAAAAGACGACTTTGGAAACCGATCAGGAGATGATCGGATCAGAACTTCAGCGCAGAAGCTGAAATCCACACGCCAACTTCAGCAGAATCTGACTCTGACGGAACGCCGGCTTTCACCTCCAAAATCATGTCGTCATGGTAACAGCAGGGCTTTGCCGAGTCACTTACTTCTGGAGCGCGCTCCTGTTCATCCTCTGCTGCTCCTTCTCAACATGGCGACTCTCGGCGTGGATCTTGGATTCCCAGAAGGACTTGATGTGCTGCCGATCGTGGACCAGAGCCAGGTTCATCTGCAACAACAACAGCTCCTCACAGCAGCCATCTTTTTGTCTTCTACATCATCTTTTTCAGGACAGTTTTTCTGTCGGTCGAGCTAAAAACTGGCCAATCAGGTGCCTCAGTAAAAGTAGGTCAAGCGTTTGATTGACAGATTCTTCCGAACCCGCTTTCAAGTGGTAGGGGTGTGGCCCTCTAACAAGCTTGCTCCTGGTTGGAGAGAGTGGTTGCCATAGAAATAGTGGACTCGGACCAATCACTGCTTCCTGACAACGTCTGGCTCCAACATGGCAGCGTTGGTATCTTAATAAAATGCCGCCTGAATTGACTTCATTTGGTTGGAGCCAGAATAAGAAAAGTTTGATTTCAGTTCCAGTTGAAAACATAAGCTGTTCAATAGCATGAACCCTTCTCTAACAACGGTAGAGGAAACATTCTCCTGCAGTCGGTTCCTTCTACACAATCACTCAACAACAACAACATCTTTCCTGATCCACTCTCCCATCCCTCCTGACCGTCCTGCGTCCGTCCTCCCTGGTTGTATTTGTCTACTGTCCTGTTTTAAAATACTCTCAGACCACCGCTGGACTCCATGAACAGGGGGGTGTTCCAGACAGCAGGTTCTGCTAGCTCCCACGGTAAGTTTGAGGCTAAGGAAGTGGATAACCTCAGCTTTCAGTTCCAGAAATGGAGGTATGTTTCAGTTGCCATAGCAACTCATGCTCTGAACATAACCTGGTCTGGAGCAGGTTTAGTTGAAGGTTAGTTTGTTTTCAGAGAGGTGCAGCAGCATGGCGTGTCCATTTGAAGATGATTTAGTGGACGAAGAAGCTCAGATAATACTTTTTCCACCATGAGAGGCTGATAAGACCATATATGGATGTTTAAAGAGAAACTTTTTACTTTGATCTAACTTCATTATTTGCTTCATAAGTCAGGTTTAAATAACACGTAGTTTTCAGACAGTTATTTTACCTTTATTCAAATTAATTTAATTAAGTAGGTGTAACTTTGGTGCTGCTGTTAGATCGGTACTGCAAGGGATTGTGGGATATCATTCCCTTTGCCTGTCTGGACGGATTTGGGTTTAAGTGTGGGTTTTTGACCAAATGAGTTTAGTTGTTTAGATGTTTTACTGAGTTATTTTGTCCTGTTATGTTTAATTCTTTCTGCACCATGAGGAAGAGGAGGAAGAGGAGGAAGAGGAGGATGTAGCACCACTAGTGTAAGTTCATGTCAATAGAACTGCAGTTAAACTCAGAGTCCTGTTAATTCACTATTTGTTGTAGCTAGTCCACATATTATCAGTGTTCTGAAACTATACTAGTTAGTCTCTAATGACTTATTGGCCTCAGAAAAGGAACTGGTCTCTATTCTGGACCTGTTCTGCTTTTTTTGGATTACTTTTGCTGCTTTCAGTTACTCTGGAAAATCCTCTGATTGTTTTGACAAACTGCTAAAAGAGTCTGTGGTTCTTTCCAGCGTCGTCGTATCAAGTCCATCATAGTCTGGATGTTTTGTTTCATGTTTCCTTCCAATGGTCGACATTTCCTCCATGACTCATAAACCAGGATTTCTCTCTCAGAGTTTTTAGAATCATTCCATGAATTTGCTATTTAGGCTCCTATGACCAACAAAACTGTGTTGAGCTGATGAGTGACCACTTTGCTGTTGTCATCATATTGTTCCTGGAGGTAACAGACACACACACACACACACACACACACACACACACATGGACACACAAACACACATGGACGCACACCCACACATCAAACCTAATATCATGACACTATAACAATCTCCTCCAGAACGCCGCCCCTCTTTGGTCACAGCTTGGTTCCTGCTGTTATGGGACGGCGTCCGTGTTCGGCAGCGGAGCCGCCATCAGTGCGTTTCTGCATGAACGGGCCTGTGACCCTGAACGGTACAACGGTACAGTCTAACCGGATCCGGTCGACGGTACAGTCTAACCGGATCCGGTCAACGGTACAGTCTAACTGGTCAACGGTACAGTCTTGGAACAGAACAGAACTGGTTCTCCACATTAAAAGGAAGAAAAGGATTCAGACAAACCTTCAGTCACAGCAGCGTCCGACCCCGTCTAACGGTGGACGTGTGAGTCCAGGCGGACAGTAATCTGCTGGAGGGGCTCAGCTGGGCTTTAACTGGACCTGAGGGAGGCGGGTGTGCTGATGGTCCTGGATGGGCAGGGGAGGGAGGGGTGGGGGGAGCTGTCATTTATGGACACTTTTCATTCCTTTATGGAGTTAATCAGCTTCACAAGTCATTTGCCCCCCATGGGGCAGGAATCTGCCGGCCGTCACACTTCTGTCAGACTCCCATCGATGTGACAGCAGGAACCCTCAGAAAGGCAGCAGGAGGAACAACCTGCATGCTCCGCTCAGGGCTGAGGGTTCATTTGTGTCTGAAGACAAAGTGTCAACTCCTCCGTGCACGCTCCCGTGCACAGAAACATGAGGTAAGGTCTCAGGAATGCATCCTGGCAGCAGCTCATGCAGACGCAGGAATGCGTCCGACAGCCGGCGGCGGTGTCCAAGGCGTCCCGAGAGGCCTGAAACATGAAGCACGTGTCGAAACCCCCATCTCACACACCTGAACCCCCCATCTGACCCACAGCAGCTACATGCTGGAGTCACAATCTGATAACAGAGCAGGAGAGATGTGACTGAGAACCTGAAGAACCAGACATGAAGAACGACTTCATCACCCTCAACTTCAGGAACGAGGCGGAGGAGAGGAAGACAGAGCTGTGGAGGAGCAGAGAAGAAGAAGCTGGAGGACTGGAAGTTCTCAGGGCGAACAGTCCAGAGGTGGAGACACGTGGGAAGCAGGTTGGAGCAGGTGGAGGAAGGCTTCAGGTATGACCAATGGACAGGTAGAGCAGACTGTGGGGACAACAGCCAGAGACTCTGAGGCAGAGACAGGAGGAAGAGGAGGAGGCAGCAGGGATGAAGATGCTGAGGTACTTCCTAAGAGTGATGCTGAAAAACTCATCCATGCATTTGTTACGTCGAGGCTGGATTACTGTAACTCCTTGTTAGCAGCGTGTCCTAAGAGTTCCTGAAGAAGTCTCCAGCTTGTTCAGAACGCAGCAGCTAGATTGTTAGCAGGAACTAGCAGAAGAGATCACATCACTCCTGTGTTAGTTTACCTTCACTGGATCCCAGTTGATTCTAGAATCCAGTTCCAGATCCTCCTGTTAACCTATAAGGCCTTACATGGAATGGCCCCGTCCTATATTAATGACCTCATAGTCCCTTACCATCCAATCAGAACACTTCACTCACTAAATGCAGGACTGCTTGTGGTTCCTAGAATTAGTAAAAGTACGGTTGGAGGTAGAGCGTTTAGCCACCAAGCCCCTGTTTTATGGAATAAACTCCCAGCTCATGGAAGAGAGGCAGATTCAGTTTCTACATTCAAAGTTAGACTGAAAACATTCCTCTGTGGACAGGATTATTGTCAGACTAGTTAGTATTCAGAGATTATTTAACTTAATGTTAATGTGTTTAAATTAAACTTAATAATAATAACTATTATTTTAAAAGGCTGCTAGAAGTTGAAGCTGGGGTAACTATGGTGCACTGGGGCTCTGTCCTCTTTTCTGTCCTCTTTTATCATCTACCTCTACCCTTCCTCTCTTCTCTATTCTTGATCATCATTTATCATTTAGTTCTCCATGCCTCTGTTTGGTGCAGTGATTCATGTATTGTTCCTCTTTCCCTCTCCCCTCCTGGGGAGTGGGAGTGCTTCCAGACTCCAGTTGGTTCATCCGTGCTCCTGTTCCTGACTGTGTACCTCCTCTCTGCTCCTGCTCCTACACCTGGCTGTGGTTCCTGTCTCCGGCTCGACTCGCGCCCCTGACTGTCCCCAACCCCGGCTGGATGAAGCTCGTCTGCTGGAGTTTAAATATGTAGATGTAGAGTTAGATAAGTTCATTCTTCTCTAAGAGTTCTGGTACGTCACCTGTCCGTCCTGGGGGAGGATCCCTCCTTCATGTGGACACCCCTGAGGTTTCTTTGTTTTTTCTAGAATCCGTTTTTTAGGAGTTTTTCTTCACCGTGAAGGGGGGTCTAAGGGCAGAGATGTTAGTTTAGCTTAGTCAGTTTGTTAGTTCAATTTATTTTCCTACTGAATTCTATGTATTCATGATCCTTTTGTTTTATGTTTCACTTCTTCAATTACCGTTACGAAGCCCATCGAGACGACTGTTGTTGTGATTTTGGGCTATACAATAAAATTGAATTGAATTGAATTGAATTCTCTTTGGGATCAGGAATGAATCCATCAGATCATGGATGTTCTGGAGATTCATGCAGGGAAGCAGGTGGAGGAACAGTGATGATGATGATGGTGAACGGATGCTGAAGGTGGAGCTACCAGGAAAGAGGAGGAAGACCAAAGAGGAGGTTGATGGGTGAGGAGGACGTGAGGGGGGAGGATGGAGACAGAGAGGGAGGGTTGACTGTGGCGCCCCCTCAAGGAGGCAGCAGGAAGACAAATATCTGTTTGATCAAAAGGCAGAACCGAAAGGTTTGTTGTGTGAAACAAAAAGCGAGGTGGTGATTCTGGACTACAGCGCCCTCATGTGGACATGAGCAGAACTGCAGGGAGGTGACATGAATATTCTGCTAAATTTCTGATCATTTTTTTGACACGTTAATGAAAATGATTGTGTTTATGAGTAAACTCAGTGCTGATTGATAATGTTTCGATCCAGAATGACTGAGTTCTGACCGGTTCTGAAAGCTTCTAATTCTGGAGGTTTCAAACTAAACTCACCAAGTAAATCTGTTTTTAATGTATATTTTAACTCTCATGTCAAACTTTGACCAACAGCAAATTTAAATTCATTGGGGGGGGGGGGATATAGTGAATGAAAGCAAAAGTCGTTCATGATTTAATTAAATCTATTTCTTAAACTAAAAGAATTTTTTAAAATTAATTGTAAATCACAGTCAAAAGTTGAAAAAACAAATATTTTTCTCTGATTTCTATGGAAACAAATTAATATCAAACCAAATCTAAACTTTTATTTTCCCACCAGAACAAATAAAATTTCTAACATTTAAGCAAAAAAAGAAACGTGTCAACAAAATTCTGTCATTCCATGGTTGAATTCACATTAACATGGATGAATGGAGCTTGAAGGTCAAAGGTCAGAGACACGGGATTGGTAGGTTCTGGGGTAGAAGAGCCTTTTTTCCTTTGATCTTTTCTCTGGGGGGGCTGTTAAAGGGTTAAAGGGAACTTTTTTTAATCGACTGACATCAATGCCACGCCCCCTTTTCCTCATGATGCCAACGATCTGTGATGCCGCTGTGGGGGCGGGGCACACGACGCATTCGAGGTAAAAATAGCCCCTCAGGTCACAGTTCTGTCTGTAAACAAGCAGAGGACGGCGGGGCAGGTAGGGGGTCCGGACTGTGTTCTGCAGTCCTTTCAGCGTTTTGTCTGATTTCTATGAACTGGTTTAAGTGGATTCTGGTCCACCGGGTTTGTTGGTTCTGGTTCAGAACCAGCTGAGTTCTGCTTCAGCTCATTCACCCTTCAGGAACCTGAAGGTCTGCGGTTCTTACTTCACAGAAGAACCGATTCTTCTGGGTCCAAACCGTCCACCTCTGATGTGGTTCTGTGTGTGAGAGGGGGGTCTGTTCAGGTAAGCTCACCTGGTTCCCCCTCACCCCCCAGTGAAGATGGCTCCAGCGAAGAGGCTGGACGTCCCGGTTCAGGATCTGTCCCTGATCAGAGGAATCTGGGAGGTCCGGGTCAAGAGGCACCGACAGAAACAGAAGAAGGAGCAGGAGAGGATGGAGAACAGCGCCCTCACCAGGTGAGGGAGGACACCCCCACATTCTGCACCTTCTTCCACTGTGGTTAGCTCCGCCCACATCGACATGAAAAACCACTTCTGGAACCCTAACCCAGACTCTATTCTGGTACGTCTGGTAGTTCGGTACGTCCTGATGTTGAACAGGCTAGGTAAGGGGGGGTGAACTTTCTACTTTCATTTTTATTTTTTTATTTTTGCGTCTCAGCTTTTCAACAAACCACACGGTCACATGTCATTCCCGTCACGGCCTGTAGGGGTCAGCGTGGGTCACTGTAGGGCAAGGTAAGGTCAGCAGAGTTTCAGTCCAGTTTGAATAAAACTAAGGACAGAGCCCCCACCCACCCACCCAAGGTGGCATTGATGGGAGGAGCAACAGGAGATTGTTGAAACACGGCATCACATGCAGCAGTGAGGGGGGGCTGTGGGGACTGTGGTAGTATTTATACCCCGACGTTGGTGCCGCTCAGTCGGGCTGCAGGGGTCAGAAAGGTCACGACTCAGACTCGATGCCCGTCTCTGCAGGATTGACCAGCAGTGGCAGTACCGCATCTACTGCAAGAGCCTGAAGACCAAAGACCTGCAGCGGCACCTGGACCCGCCCACACCGTGCACAGGTACACAGGGCACCACCCAGCCCAGCCCACACCTGCAGGTCTTCAGTGGGGTGGCACCGGGGGGCGGGGCCTGGCCTTCACCCTGGGACCGGTTCTTTCTTGGCTCCTGTCTCTTTGTGTGTTAAAGGGGGGTGGGCCTGGGGAGTCGGCTCTCTCTGCGATGGGGCCCCAAAGCCGGGGAGACTTTGGGTCCATTGCAGGGGGGGGGCAGATGATTCACCCCCTGAACTGCCCCCCTCCTGTTCACCAACTTCCTGTTTCCTGTGGCGAGTCTCCAAACTGGTTCTAACGGTACGGGTTCCTGTGGTTCTGATGTCAGGAGCCCAGCAGGAGGATCTGACAGTCCAGACGGACTCTGACAGGCTGATCTTCAGGTTGGAGGGAGACCGCTGGATGGTAGGTGAGGCAGCCGGCAGACATCTTGTCCACAAAGTCCTTTTGAGGAACTGTGGTTCTGTAGGACTTTCCCAGGGAGCTGCAGTGGATGACGTACCTGCAGGAGTGGTGCGTTCGAGGAACCAGGATCCAGCAGCTGCCGGACTTCCTGTCCCTCTTCACCCAGCTCACCGTGCTGGACATCCCCAAAAACGCCATCAGGGAGCTGCCGCCGGACGTCGGTGAGACTGAAGGCGGCGTCACCTGCAGTTCACCTTTGCTCCGCCCACCATGGCTCCAAACATTCACCTGCTCCAACTGCACTTTCAGGCCGACTGAGCGAGCTCCGCCGGCTGAACGCCAGCTACAACCGTCTGCTGCAGCGTTCCGCCGGAGCTGGGGAGCTGCGAGAAGCTGCAGAAACTGGAACTGGCGGGAAACCGCAGCCTGTCTGAGCTGCCCTTTGAGGTGAGGCAGGGCGGGGTGTGTACCTGGGGGGCGGGGCACGCTCTCTGACGGCCGTCCTCTTCTGCAGCTCAGCGGCCTAAAGCAGCTGCTTCACCTGGATCTTGCAGAAAACAGCTTCGTCTCCATCCCTGTCTGCGCTCTGAGGATGACCAACCTGCAGCTGCTGGACCTGAGCGCAAACGGCCTGACCGACCTCCCGCAGGACATGGACAGGTGAGGGCTGTCACACCTGGGGGCGGGACATGGACATGTGCGGGCTGTCACATCTGGGGGCGGGACATGGAAAGGTGAGGGCTGTCACACCTGGGGGCGGGGCATGGAAAGGTGAGGGCTGTCACACCTGGGGGCGGGACATGGACATGAGCGGGCTGTCACACCTGGGGGCGGGACATGGACAGGTGAGGGCTGTTGCACCTGGGGGCGGGACATGGACATGTGCGGGCTGTCACATCTGGGGGCGGGACATGGACATGAGCGGGCTGTCACACCTGGGGGCGGGGCATGGAAAGGTGAGGGCTGTCACACCTGGGGGCGGGGCATGGAAAGGTGAGGGCTGTCACACCTGGGGGCGGGACATGGACATGAGCGGGCTGTCACACCTGGGGGCGGGACATGGACAGGTGAGGGCTGTTACACCTGGGGGCGGGGCATGGACATGTGAGGGCTGTCACACCTGGGGGCGGGGGATGGACAGGTGAGGGCTGTCACACCTGGGGGCGGGGCATGGACATGAGCGGGCTGTCACACCTGGGGGCGGGACATGGACAGGTGAGGGCTGTTACACCTGGGGGCGGGGCATGGAAAGGTGAGGGCTGTCACACCTGGGGGCGGGACATGGACATGAGCGGGCTGTCACACCTGGGGGCGGGGCATGGAAAGGTGAGGGCTGTCACACCTGGGGCGGGGCATGAAGGAGGGGCTGTCACAACTGGGGGCGGGACATGGACAGGAGGGCTGTCACAACCTGGGGGCGGGCATGGACAGGTGAGGGCTGTCACACCTGGGGGGCGGGGCATGGACAATGTGAGGGCTGTCACACCTGGGGGCGGGCATGGACATGTGAGGGCTGTCACACCTGGGGGCGGGGCATGGAAAGTGAGGGCTGTCACACCTGGGGGCGGGGCATGGACATGTGAGGGCTGTCACACCTGGGGGCGGGGCATGGACATGTGAGGGCTGTCACACCTGGGGGCGGGCATGGAAAGGTGAGGGCTGTCACACCTGGGGGCGGGACATGGACATGAGCGGGCTGTCACACCTGGGGGCGGGGCATGGACAGGTGAGGGCTGTCACACCGGGGGGCGGGGCATGGACATGTGAGGGCTGTCACACCTGGGGGCGGGGCATGGACATGTGAGGGCTGTCACACCTGGGGGCGGGGCATGGACATGTGCGGGCTGTCACACCTGGGGGCGGGGCTCTCAGCAGCTTTCTCCACTGTCTCACTGTCTTCTACTCCCCAGACTGGAGAACCTCAGCACCCTCTTCATTCACCGGAACAATCTATCCTACCTGCCCATGTGTCTGCCCCACATCCCCTCCCTGAGGATGGTCGTCGTCAGCGGCGACTGGCTCACCTCCATCCCTACTAAACTCTGCAGCAACCCAGACATCAAGTAATCAAATGGACACAACTGCAAATGTGAGTTTTTTATGGTTGAAGAAACATTTAGGTCCCAACAGGTTCATCCGCCTCTACGACAAACCCATCAGTGAAGACCGGAGGAGAAAGGAGGAGGAGGGAAGGAGGTGGAGGGAGCAGAGGGATGAGGAGCAGGACAGCAGTGACAAAGAGTTTATGGAGGCGTACCTGAGCTCACTGCAGGACCGAGGTGAGGAACATGAGCAGATAGTGGCAGGAATGCTGGGAGATCCTCCTCCTCCAGGTTCCATCTGCATCCTGGGGGGAGGGGGGCATAGACCCAGCAGATATCCATTCAGCCCCTGTTCTTCTCCTGATGGATTTGACAACAACTCCCAGATTTTTGACATGTTCTAGCTTTGATGCTGATGGTTGATCTGTTGTCTGAAGCTAGAACAGCCTGGAGACGGATCTGTAGCTTAACAGCTCCATCAGCAGGAACGTCCAGCAGAACCACCAATCGGCAGAACGTCCAGCAGAACCACCTACCGGAAGGAACGTCCAGCAGAACCACCAATCGGCAGGAAAGTCCAGCAGAACCAACAATCGGCAGGAACGTCCAGCAGAACCACCTACCAGCAGGAACGTCCAGCAGAACCAACAATCGGCAGGAACGTCCAACAGAACCACCAACTGGCAGAACGTCCAGCAGAACCACCTACCGGAAGGAACGTCCAGCAGAACCACCAATCGGCAGGAAAGTCCAGCAGAACCAACAATCGGCAGGAACGTCCAGCAGAACCACCTATCAGCAGGAACGTCCAGCAGAACCAACAATCGGCAGGAACGTCCAACAGAACCACCAACTGGCAGGAACGCCTAGCAGAACCACCAATCGGCAGAACGTCCAGCAGAACCACCAATTGGCAGGAACGTCCAACAGAACCACCAACCGGAGGGAACACCTAGCAGAACCACCAATCGGCAGGAACGTCCAACAGAACCACCAACTGGCAGAACGTCCAGCAGAACCACCTACCGGAAGGAACGTCCAGCAGAACCACCAAATGGCAGGAAAGTCCAGCAGAACCAACAATCGGCAGGAACGTCCAGCAGAACCACCTATCAGCAGGAACGTCCAGCAGAACCAACAATCGGCAGGAACGTCCAACAGAACCACCAACCGGAGGGAACACCTAGCAGAACCACCAATCGGAAGGAACGTCCAGCAGAACAACCTACCGGAAGGAACGTCCAGCAGAACCACCAAACGGCAGGAAAGTCCAGCAGAACCAACAATCGGCAGGAACGTCCAGCAGAACCACCAATTGGCAGAAACGTCCAACAGAACCACCAACCGGAGGGAACACCTAGCAGAACCACCTACCGTAAGGAACGTCCAGCAGAACCACCAATCGGCAGGAACATCAACAAGAACCACTAACCGGCAGAAACGTCCAGCAGAACCACCAATCGGCAGACACGTCCAGCAGAACCAACAATCGGCAGGAACGTCCAACAGAGCCACCAACCGGCAGAAACGTCCAGCAGAACCACCAATTGGCAGGAACGCCTAGCAGGACCACCAATCGGCAGAACGTCCAGCAGAACCACCTATCGGCAGGAACGTCAAGCAGAACCACCTATCGGCAGAACGTCCAGCAGAACCAACAATCGGCAGGAACGTCCAGCAGAACCACCAACCGGCAGAAACGTCCAGCAGAACCACCAATCGGCAGGAACGTCCAGCAGAACCACCAACCGGAGGGAACACCTAGCAGAACCACCAATAGGGAGGAACGTCCAGCAGAACCACCTACCGTAAGGAACGTCCAGCAGAACCACCAATCGGCAGGAACATCAACAAGAACCACCAATCGGCAGGAACGTCCAACAGAACCACCAACCGGAGGGAACACCTAGCAGAACCACCAATCGGGAGGAATGTCCAGCAGAACCACCTATCGGCAGAACGTCCAGCAGAACCACCTATCAGCAGAACGTCCAACAGAACCAACAATCAGCAGGAACATCCAGCAGAACCACCTATCTGCAGGAACGTCCAGCAGAACCACCTATTGGCAGGAACGTCCAGCAGAACCACCTATCGGCAGGAACGTCCAGCAGAACCACCTATCAGCAGGAACGCCTAGCAGAACCACCAACCGGCAGAAACGTCCAGCAGAACCACCAATGGCAGGAACGCCTAGCAGAACCACCAACCGGCAGAAACGTCCAGCAGAACCACCTATTGGCAGGAACGTCCAGCAGAACCACCAATTGGCAGGAACGCCTAGCAGAACCACCAACCGGCAGAAACGTCCAGCAGAACCACCTATTGGCAGGAACGTCCAGCAGAACCACCAATTGACAGGAAGGTCCAGCAGGACCACCAATTGGCAGAACGTCCAGCAGAACCACCATTTGGCAGGAACGTCCAGCAGAACCACCAATTGGCAGGAACGTCCAGCAGAACCACCAATTGGCAGGAACGTCCAGCAGAACCACCTATTGGCAGGAACGTCCAGCAGAACCACCTATCGGCAGGAACGTCCAGCAGAACCACCTATCAGCAGGAACGCCTAGCAGAACCACCAACCGGCAGAAACGTCCAGCAGAACCACCAATGGCAGGAACGCCTAGCAGAACCACCAACCGGCAGGAACGTCCAGCAGAACCACCAATTGGCAGGAACGCCTAGCAGAACCACCAACCGGCAGAAACGTCCAGCAGAACCACCTATTGGCAGGAACGTCCAGCAGAACCACCAATTGACAGGAACGTCCAGCAGGACCACCAATTGGCAGAACGTCCAGCAGAACCACCATTTGGCAGGAACGCCCAGCAGAACCACCAATTGGCAGGAACGTCCAGCAGAACCACCAATTGGCAGGAACGTCCAGCAGAACCACCAATTGGCA
Source organism: Oryzias curvinotus (assembly GCA_023969325.1). Taxonomy (NCBI): domain Eukaryota; kingdom Metazoa; phylum Chordata; class Actinopteri; order Beloniformes; family Adrianichthyidae; genus Oryzias; species Oryzias curvinotus. The sequence goes on from CM043714.1 coordinate 33,516,700, forward strand.
GGAACGTCCAGCAGAACCACCTATTGGCAGGAATTAGCTGGAGATCCGTCTCCAGGCTGTTGTAGCTTCAGACCACAGCTCAACCATCAGCATCAAGCTAGAACATGTTAAAAATCTGGGAGTTGTTTTTAAATCCTTTAGGAGAAGAACAGCAGCAAATCTGACTGAAGCTTTTTGTCCCTCATCAGACACCATCCCCTGCTCCACCACCAAGGTCTCCTTCTCCTGTCGGCTGTGAGGAGGATGAAGATGAAGGCTGAACTCCAACGGCATCAGAATTTTTGACGTCTTCCGTTGTAACAAACCTGCTTAGAACGACGACCCGTGTTCTAGAGTGTTCTAGATCGGGCAGCTTGACGCTCTGACACCAGATCGGGACGTCAGACTTCACTAGAACGTCCAGGCTTGTGTTGTGAGATCCAACAAGGCTTTGCCAAAGAGACAAAAAAATCAGGTTTCAGACGCAGACAGCGCCACCTTCAGTCAGTGAGGCATTATGATGCTCTGATCTCTGACATCCCACTGGATCTCCACCTGCTGATAGAAACAACCACCTGTGTAAAACCGCTGATAACACGCATCTGACATGACCAGAACTCCCCGCAGTCATCACGATGGAGAAAAACAGCAGCGACACCGTCCCATCTGAACCAGACGTCATTTTCAGGGTACATATGAGGTAAAAAGCTCCTGTACTGCAACCAGCCTCTGGTGGTGGATGGAGGAACTGCGACGTCTGGTTCTTTCTGGTTAGGGTCAGACAGAAGGGGGCGGGGCTACAGCTTCAATTTACAGTTCTTTAATCTGAAACAGAAAAAGCACCTTTGAAACCATAGAAACCCACTTTCTTTACTGAATACAACTCATCTGTAACTCTCTATCTGTTAAACTAAACAGTAGAGTTCATTTAGAAAACATTTTAAAAACAGTTTTTCTCCTCGAGGCAACAAGCAGCAGAAAAAACATTTTCATGTGGTTTGTCTTGTTATGGTGGTTAAAGGGTTCAATGTTGCAGAAATGCCGTTTAAACTGACCTTTATGGTGAAGTCAAGCTTTCATCATATCCTCATGTGAATAAACCTGCTGTTGCCATGGAAACATACCCAACTATAGCATGTGACCAAACAGAAAAAGGTGAGAAAGCGGCACGTCTCTGCAGAGGCTTCATGCAGCACTAAATGTTTGTTTCAACTTTGTGTTCCTGTAATAAACCTCACATTTGAAATAACAGCTTTCCTTCTAAATGAAATTTCACCTGATTTACAGCAAAGTTTTAGGAAGTATCTTGTAGTTTTTCACATCTTATCCAGTTTCCTCTCACCGTCCTCTGTTGAAGGTAAATACTTTAAAAAAATCCATTAATTTCAATAAGAAGATTCCAAGAGGAAAGAAGCTTCAAAACCTCCAGTTCTTCAGTTTGAGAATCTTTGAGTAAAAAATAGACTTGAAATAAAAAAAAAGCAACAAACGTTTAAATCTTCTTTATTATTGATCCTTAAACTCAGGTTATTAAAAATACATCTTAATGTTCAGATCCTCCATGTTTCAAAAACAGATGAACATGAAGAGGATTCAGAGGCACCAGAAACACAAATTAAAGTGCTGCAACTGTTCTGCATGGAGGAGGAGCAGGAGGAGGAGCAAGGGGAGCAGGAGGAGGAGGAGGAGCAGGAGGAGGAGCAGGAGCAGGAGGACGAGCAGGAGGAGGAGCAAGGGGAGCAGGAGGAGGAGGAGCAAGAGGAGGAGCAGGAGGAGGAGGAGCAGGAGGAGGAACAGGAGGAGGAGCAGGAGGAGGAACAGGAGGAGGAGCAGGAGGAGCAAGAGGAGGAGCAAGAGGAGGAGCAGGAGGAGGAGGAGCAGGAGGAGGAGCAAGAGGAGGAGCAGGAGCAGGAGGACGAGCAGGAGGAGGAGCAAGGGGAGCAGGAGGAGGAGGAGCAGGAGGAGGAACAGGAGGAGGAGCAGGAGGAGGAACAGGAGGAGCAAGAGGAGGAGCAAGAGGAGGAGCAGGAGGAGGAGGAGCAGGAGGAGGAGCAAGAGGAGGAGCAGGAGCAGGAGGAGGAACAGGAGGAGGAGCAGGAGGAGGAACAGGAGGAGGAGCAGGAGGAGCAAGAGGAGGAGCAAGAGGAGGAGCAGGAGGAGGAGGAGCAGGAGGAGGAGCAAGAGGAGGAGCAAGAGGAGGAGCAAGAGGAGGAGCAGGAGGAGCAGGAGGAGGAGCAAGAGGAGGAGCAGGAGGAGGAGGAGCAGGAGGCGGAGCAAGAGGAGGAGCAAGAGGAGGAGCAGGAGGAGGAGCAAGAGGAGGAGCAGGAGGAGGAACAGGAGGAGGAGGAGGGGACTTCCTGTGAATATCAGCTTCAGAAGCTTCATTCAAATGAAAGTTTGTCAAATATTTTTGTAAAAAACTTCTTTGCAGAAAAATAGATTTTTGCTTGTAAAGCAGCTTTAAGTTGTTTGTCAAACATTATCAGTTTAAAGCTTAAAACCAGCCGGTAAATCAGAAAACCAGCCGGTAAACCAAAAGACCAGAGCGGTCTTTAAACCCACACGGGCACAGCAGCACCAACAGCAGGTGGTGCTTCAGTTCAGAAGCTGCTAACGCCCCGCCCACGCACCGGGAGGCCGGTTTTCCAGACGGTCATTGAAGAGCTTCTCGATTGGTCAATGTTTGCAGACAATGATGCGCTTTTAAAATGAAGTCATTCAGACTTTTTCCAAATACTCACAAATACTCTAACCAAAATCAACTCTAACCTCTAGGTATAAATAATGTCCACGACTGCACCCAAACACATCCTGTTGCCAGGCAACCACACCAGCACAGTCATCACCACAGACGGAAGAAATCCTTAAGGTTACAACATATTCTTTAGAGGTGACCTCCGACCTTTGAGAAGGGTCAAGTAAAAAAAGATTGTGATCTTCTCAGAAACTATGGCAGCTCCTCTGGACGCAGGTGGCGGCACGCTAGTACATGAAAGCAGATATGAAGCAGACATGAAGCTGATGTGAAGCAGACACGAAGCAGACATGAAAGCAGACTGATGAAGATGACAGAGCAGTAGGAAAAACTAATCCAAGGACCTAAGTGCTGTTGCCATGGTAACAGTGGCTCTGCCAGTCCTGTTTCACCGTATGGAAGGCAGTTTGATCTACTGATCTCTGCACTCCTGCCGGGTGGAGACATTTTTAAACCCATTGAACCAAAGTAAAACAAATCTGGTCCATGAAATGCTGAACATCCACACTGGAGCTGAAGAGCCGCGAAGCAGAAAAATGTTGTCCCCATAGCAGTGAGACGTGGCTGCACACTGAGGAGGAGTCGTCACGATGTCCTCCTGGGCAGCAGGAGGCTCTTCTGGGGTCAGAGTGGATCCTGGACTTGTCGATCGTTTCTGAACTTGCGGGTTTCTGGTCTGACCCAGAAGGGCAGGGAGTCATAGCATGGTGTGGTCACATGATGCTGTCCTGCAGGAGAGGCTCGATGTCCTCCGTGTCACTGGTGGGTGTGGTCAGGGAGATGCCGTTCTGAGCGTGTGCAGAGGAGGTGGTGGTGGACTTCTGCGTTTCCCCACCGTCCTCCAGACGTTGCTGTGTAGGGATGAAGATGGCGACCAGCAGGGCGAGCAGGACAGCACACGCTCCGAAGAGGAAGGGCGGTCCGGGGATGACCGACTTCTGCAGGACAGACAGGATGTTGACTCGGCTGATGTAAACAACAACAAACATCGTCTGAACTGTGCTTTATTTGTCTATATCCACATTCTGGGGGCTGAAGAGACGCTCCCTGCAGTCCCAGGACCACCCCAACCTATCCTGAGCAGCAGGCAGGAAATTGGGCCAGTCTGTGTGTTTGTGTGTCTGTGGGTGTGTGTGTGTATGTGTGTGTCTGTACCTCCATGGTCGAGGGTCGTCCTTCAGCCGGCGGTAAATCGCTGAGCTCCACGTTGAAGAGGAAGAAGATAAATCCGTAGAGAGCCGGACCCAAACCGTTACAGAGACCTCTGATACCCGTGATCATTCCCTGAGCCACGCCTGCACGCACACACACACGCACACACACGCACACACACGCACACACGTATGGAGTAAACACATGACTGTAGTCATCAGCTGGGTTTCTGGCAGGAAACTACATTTCCCACTGAGGCCCATCAGACTTCCTGAGGACGTCTTCCTGTCACAACCCAAACATGTTCCTTCCGTCAGCGGCAGGCGCTCTGGCCCGCCGGCCTCACCTTGTTGGTCAGGTGACGCGCTGTGTGACACCAGAGCAGAGACTGCTGGGAAGGTGATGGAGGACATGGCTGCCACCGTTCCTGCAGCCCACATCATCCTGCAGGAACGGAGAACGCAGTGAAAACAGCGAAAGAGGCGATGACGCCCACTTGCCACGCCCACTCACCACGGCTCCGAGCCAAACCCGTACCAGGCCAGCTGGAGGAGCTGAAAGCCCAGACCCAACAGAACCGTGTTCTTGTTCCCGATGGTCCTCATCAAAACGCTGAGGAGGAGGGTCTGATGAAGGAGAACAGTCAGTGACAGCTCTGGGTCCCAGAACCTCCTGAAGTTCTAAACGCCCTCCACCCGTACCTGTGCTACGATGGAGAGGATTCCCACCATGGCGATGAAGGCGGCTATAGCCTCAGGAGAAAACTCGATCACCTGGAACAGAACCCCCCACCCCAAGAGTAAAACACCAGAACTGACCATGCTCTCTGACAGAACCTGAACCTTTGCAGGTAAATGCAGCGTTCATATCAAAACGCCGTTCAAACAAAAGACTCAAAATAAAAGTTCAGATAAAAATCCAAACACTGAATAGAAGGAGCTTGAACTAAAGCTTCTACAGGAAGACGGAGGTTTCTGCACCGCGCAGTCCAAACCCAGTTTGTTCTTCTGACCCATCTGAAGCCGAGGTCTGAGCTCCGCCATCCATAGCTCCGACCCGTTTCCAAAGAACCCATCTTCCAGGACCTTCAGGTTTTCGGATCTCCAGCAGGTCACCTGTGTGTCTCACCTGTTTCAGGTAGAGGAAGAAGCTGGAGTACTGTCCAGCTTCAGGTAGGTAGGACAGGAAGACGGTGACGCAGATCAGCAGGACGGTCGTGTCTTTTCCAACTCGCCGCAGGGACTGAAGAAAAACCAGAGTGAGAATGAGTTCCTTTGGGTTCACAGGTGATGGTTTGATCCGACCCTGATGAGGGGCTGTCATTAGAAGTCTGGTCCAGACATCCCACCTCCAGAGCTCTGCTCATTTCAGAGTCTGAGGTTGTGAGAACCTCCGGTTCTGGGATCTGGATCTGCTCCTGCATCATGTCTGTTACTAGGGACTATCACCATCCATCGCTCCACCTGTGCCTGTTGGTCCTGCAGCCGTTTTCTCTGAACTGTCTCCTGGTTGATCAGGTTCTTCTCTAATGACTCTGCAGTTTCTTTATTGTACCCTTTAGATGTGTTTATGAATAAAAACATGAAGCTGCGTTTAGAAATCTGGTCCAACTCACAGCGAAGGGGTCGGCCTGCTTCCAGGAGATGGGGAGCCCCCACGACAACAGCCGACTCTTGTTTGGGAGCGACTCCGGGACGACGAAGAACACAAAAGCAATGTCCACCACGGCAATCACCGTGGCAACAAGGACCACCAGACTGTCCCCGTATTTGGCCGACAGGAAGGCCCCGATGGCCGGGCTGGTCACCAGGCTGGCTGCGAAGGTGGCAGACACCTGAGGCGGAACGCAGACGTTTGAGGAGGAGGAGACTGAAGCTGCTTCATCACTGATAGAAATGTTGAAATCTTTTGCTGCTTCAACATTTTTAAAAGTAATTTCAAAGATAAGAAGAACATCAAAGAATTTAACCTTATAGGTTTTATCTTTAATCGGAAATTATCTTTAATTCACTTCAAGTCTATTGACTAAAGAAGACTTCCTCAGTTCTTTCTGGGCGTCAGTTGCTGCTTTGTCTGGTTTAGCACTAGAACCGTGCCTTAGCATCGTTCCCTAGCATTGTTCCCTAGCATCAATCCTTAGCATCATTCCCTAGCATCATTCCCTAGCATCAATCCTTAGCATCGTTCCTTAGCATCGTTCCCTAGCATCATTCCCTAGCATCAATCCTTAGCATCATTCCCTAGCATCATTCCCTAGCATCAATCCTTAGCATCATTCCTTAGCATCGTTCCTTAGCCTCGTTCCCTAGCATTGTTTCTTAGCATTGTTTTCTTAGCATTGTTCCCTAGCATCAATCCTTAGCATCATTCCTTAGCCTCGTTCTCTAGCATCGTTCCTTAGTATCGTTCCCTAGCATCAATCCTTAGCATCATTCCTTATCATCGTTCCTTAGCCTCGTTCCCTAGCATTGTTCCCTAGCATCAATCCTTAGCATCAATCCTTAGCCTCGTTCCCTAGCATCGTTCCTTAGTATCGTTCCCTAGCATCATTCCCTAGCATCAATCCTTAGCATCATTCCTTAGCATCATTCCTTAGCATCGTTCCTTAGCATCGTTCCTTAACCTCGTTCCCTAGCATCGTTTCTTAGCATCCTTTCCTAGCATTGTTCCCTAGCATCAATCCTTAGCATCATTCCTTATCATCGTTCCTTAGCCTCGTTCCCTAGCATTGTTCCCTAGCATCAATCCTTAGCATCATTCCTTAGCATCATTCCTTAGCATTGTTCCTTAGCATCGTTCCTTAACCTCGTTCCCTAGCATCGTTTCTTAGCATCCATCCCTAGCATCATTCCCTAGCATCGTTCCTTAGCATCGTTCCCTAGCATCGTTCCCTAGCATTGTTTCTTAGCATCGTTTTCTTAGCATTGTTCCCTAGCATCAATCCTTAGCATCATTCCTTAGCATCATTCCTTAGCATTGTTCCTTAGCATCGTTCCTTAACCTCGTTCCCTAGCATCGTTTCTTAGCATCCATCCCTAGCATCATTCCCTAGCATCGTTCCTTAGCATCGTTCCCTAGCATCGTTCCCTAGCATTGTTTCTTAGCATCGTTTTCTTAGCATTGTTCCCTAGCATCAATCCTTAGCATCATTACTTAGCATCCTTTCCTAGCATCATTCCCTAGCATCAATCCTTAGCATCGTTCCTTAACCTCGTTCCCTAGCATCGTTCCCTAGCATCCTTTCCTAGCATTGTTCCCTAGCATTGTTCCTTAGCATCATTCCTCAGCATCATTCCTTAGCATCATTCCCTAGCATCATTTCCTTAGCATCGTTCCCTAGCATCCTTTCCTAGCATTGTTCCCTAGCATCAATTCTTAGCATCATTCCTTAGCATCATTTCCTTAGCATCATTCCCTAGCATCCTTTCCTAGCATTGTTCCCTAGCATTGTTCCTTAGCATCATTCCTTAGCATCATTCCCTAGCATCATTTCCTTAGCATCGTTCCCTAGCATCCTTTCCTAGCATTGTTCCCTAGCATCAATCCTTAGCATCATTCCTTAGCATCATTCCCTAGCATCATTTCCTTAGCATCGTTCCCTAGCATCCTTTCCTAGCATTGTTCCCTAGCATAATTCCCTAGCATCATTTCCTTAGCATCGTTCCCTAGCATCCTTTCCTAGCATTGTTCCCTAGCATCATTCCCTAGCATCATTCCTTAGCATCGTTCCCTAGCATCCTTTCCTAGCATTGTTCCCTAGCATCATTCCCTAGCATCATTTCCTTAGAATCGTTCCCTAGCATCCTTTCCTAGCATTGTTCCCTAGCATCAATCCTTAGCATCATTCCCTAGCATCATTTCCTTAGCATCGTTCCCTAGCATCCTTTCCTAGCATTGTTCCCTAGCATCGTTCCTTAGCATCATTCCTTAGCATCATTCCTTAGCATCATTCCCTAGCATCCTTTTCCTAGCATTGTTCCCTAGCATCTAAGTTTTGTTCCTTAGTATCGTTCCTAAGCATCGTTCCTAAGAATAGTTTCCTAGCATTTTTCCCTAGCATCAATCCTTAGCATCATTCCTTAGCATCATTCCCTAGCATCATTCCCTAGCATCATTCCCTAGCATCATTTCCTTAGCATCGTTCCCTAGCATCCTTTCCTAGCATTGTTCCCTAGCATAATTCCCTAGCATCATTTCCTTAGCATCGTTCCCTAGCATCCTTTCCTAGCATTGTTCCCTAGCATCATTCCCTAGCATCATTCCCTAGCATCATTCCTTAGCATCGTTCCCTAGCATCCTTTCCTAGCATTGTTCCCTAGCATCATTCCCTAGCATCATTTCCTTAGCATCGTTCCTTAGCATCATTCCCTAGCATCATTCCCTAGCATCATTCCCTAGCATCATTTCCTTAGCATCGTTCCCTAGCATCCTTTCCTAGCATTGTTCCCTAGCATCAATCCTTAGCATCATTCCTTAGCATCATTCCCTAGCATCCTTTTCCTAGCATTGTTCCCTAGCATCTAAGTTTTGTTCCTTAGTATCGTTCCTAAGCATCGTTCCTAAGAATAGTTTCCTAGCATCGTTTCGTAGCATTGTTCCTTATCATCGTTTCCTTATTAGCGTTCCTTAGCAGAATTAGAAAAATGGATGCTTTAATAAACCATCAATGTTCAGCTTCTCTCTATTTTCTCTAAGACTTTATCATGTGGTCTGGGTCATTCTGACCCTCTTCCACACATGTCCTGAGCTTGACTGGGGATGGGGTCACAAAAGCAGCACATTGTGAAGATGCGGGACGGGCGTGGCTGCAGTTACCAGGCCGTAGGCAGTGCTTCTCTCATCTTCCTCTGTGATGTCAGCGACATAGGCGAAGATCACAGAAAAGGTCACGGAGAAAACGCCGGAGACTGAGATCAGAGCAAAGTACCACCTGCACACACAGGTGAGAACGGGTCAGACTTCACAGAACACTGGGAGGAAGGGGTTTCTGGAGGAAACATCTCAGAGTTTGGTTTACACAATCAAACACCGATACACACGCACACACCCATATACTCACAGAAACACACACACACATCCCGATACACACACACACAAATGCACAGATTTTCTGTTATGCTGTAGAATCTGCAGAAACACACACACACACACACCCTGATATACACAATGAAACACACACAGATACACACAAACACACCCAGATACACATAGATATACACACATACAGCAGATGTTCTGCTACATCGTAGCATCCACAGAAGCTGAGCTGAACTTTGAAACTGGAATAGAATCAAACGCTCAGAGTCCAAAGCTGCGTTTTCTGGCCCTGTGGAGCGGCGCGTGACGGATCATCAGCTGACTCGCGCGGCTCTTCCTGCCTGAAGCAGCTCCGCCCCTTTTCGGACCGACACAGAAACATGAGGACCAGCGGATCCATGTCTAGTTTCTCTGTAATCCAGGGAGTCCGACCAGCACCGTGACAGACGACCTTCAGACGGTCACATGAGACACGTGTGACTGAACTCCAACAGGATCCAGACCAGAGCAGAAACGGGGTGGGGGGGCAGATGACTGGAGCTCAGTCCATAATACATGAGGGCGTCACATTTTCCAGCACATCACCAGCAAAACTTCTGAGAAACAATTCCCAGAAGCCCCTGGCCTTCACTTCCTGCTCCTCGTTTAATTTTAATGTGTCACTGCAGACACCAAGGACAGAGGAGGAGGAGGACCTGTGGAAATGTGATGAAGATGCAGCAGCAGAGCTCCCACAAACGGATCTGATCACCGTATCTTCCTCTTCAGGAGGAGGAGCAGGTCTGGCTCCATCCTTGTAGCTTTTCATGAAGGCTCCACTTCCACACTTGAACAGCAAGTCATCAGCATATTTTTAATGGACTTGCTTCATTCCGCCTGAGTACATAGTCTGTATTTTATTGGGTGTTGTTTTGATCTCTGAGTTCTACCAGCAAAGGAAGTTCCTACCGGGAAATCCGGTTTGTTGGTTTGACAGAGGAGGAGTGAGGAGTGGAGGCGTGAACTCACCAGGGGCTGATCCGCATGAAGGGGATGGGGGCGCAGGTGAAGAAGACGGTCATGAGGAGGAAGGACTTCCTTCCCCAGATGTCTGACAGAGCACCAATCAGAGGAGCCGACAGAAACGACAGAAAACCCTGCAAAGAAAACCAACAGGCGTTTGCGACCGAAGGTTCTCCGGGTATGCAGCCTCATAGGGGGCGGGGCTTCTGATCTGACCCAACCTGGTCAAAGAGAACCTCAACATCTTCATCTCTGCATCATGGCTGTTCTCACCACAGTCTTCTACCCCAGGCGGGGGCAGTTATTGTCCAGCATTCCATGCAGGTCTCTGCTACAAACGTTGTTCTGATGTGACCCCCCCCTCAGCCATCCAAAGGTCTTACCTTGACCCCCTGCACCAGACCGTTCATCAGGAAGGTGTGCTGAGGAAACGTCTCACGAAGGACCTGCAGCAGCCATGAGGGGGAGGGGTTATAGGCGTTTGATAAAAAAGAACCTGACCAGCTAACAAAGCAGTCTGTGTGGTCTTGGGGGGGGGGACTCACAGTCAGCATGGGCGTGGTCAGAAGTCCCCAGGCGAAGAACTCCAGGAAGATGACGACCACGGCGTGGGTCACTTGCGCTCGGCACTGCGACGGGAAAAGGGCAAAGACATGAAGCTTCCTCCTCCGTGCTTAAGCAGCTGCAGCTACAGATCCTCAGTTCCACGAGCGGTGACACGGCGAGGGGAGGAGCTTAACTTCATTTACAGTAAAACGATTCATCAGCTGTTCTTTCTCCCCCTGCATCCATGTCCCTTCATCACATTTACAGCCCATCTGCATGGATGAATTTAGGAAACGCCTCGGTTGCTCTTGTACCAATGAGCTGCGGCGTGCGAAGCTTCATCACGTCTGAACAGTTCTACAGTATTCGTCTTACTGCAGGACTCCTTTGTGATGCTGACGCTTCTGTCCATTCTACCTTAGAGATGACCCCCCCCCCCCCCCCCCCCCCCCAGGTGAAAGCTCAGCGCAGAGGAGCACTGAATGCGTACCATGATCCTCATCTCATGACATGGAAACAGGATCCAGACTTTGATCAAAGTTTAACGCAGAACCAGCAAACTGGAAACCAGCAAATGGGACCATCGACTGTATCCAGAACTGGACGGAGCGAGAGAGACTGGCGTTCTGCTCTCTGGACTTAAAGGTCCTCCAGAACGCTGCTGCTGCTCGGGGCCTGGCTAGAACCAGGAGCTCCATCAGTCCCATTCTCAGGTCAGGATTCCTGTCACTCAGCAAACAAACAAAAGAGTTTGGGTTCGAGTCTCTGGTTCATGTGAACCGGCTCAGATGTCCTGCTGGTCTCCAGAGTCTGGACTGAACCTGCTGAAGTCTCAGGTTCATGCATACCTTTGTTGACCAATCGCATGGAGCCCTTTATGTTAGACGCTCGCCTCCGATGTAGACGGGGGTCATTAGGAGTGTAGCTTGAGTTGTTTTGTCTGCTATTTAAATCAAACTGTTGCAGTGAAATGGAAATTATGCTTTTGGGTGTTTTGATTTGTCTTCGTGTATCGCAAGTTACATTGACATTGCAATGTTGATCACTAATATCACACATCCGAGCGTTCCTCATGTCATACAGCCCCAGTCAGGAGCATCTGATGATGGTTTGTGGCGTGTGGCGGCATCACCGCGGCCGGGCAGCGACACTAAGACCAGATGGGTTTCTGTAGTTAAAGGGCTGCTGGGTCTTAGTTCTGAGCTGCAGAAACACCAGAGGTGGAAGGTTTCCACCAGATGTTCAGAGGCGGCCTTTTCAGCACCTGTCCGTGTTAGAAAGGTGAGCGTGGAGCCATTCAGCCCCGCTGTCTGAATTCCTCTGAGGAAACACGACAGAAGAGGAAGACAAACCGGAAACAGTTTCCCTTTCAGATTAAATGGGGTTTATTTGTTGGGATTCATCCTTTTTATTGTGTTTTATTTTAACGTTTGGGGCTGTGTTTATAATTATTATAGTATTGTACTTCTCAGAAACCTTGTTTAGTTCATGACTTGTAAAGTTGTACAGAAACCAGCATAACTCTGTGTTCATCTTCCACACCGGAACCCGCAGAAAGTCTGATTTATGAATAATCTCCCCAAAAACCTCACATTCACTAAACAAAAGACATCATTTAATCTCCATAAACCCGCCCCTCTGTGTTCATTTTACGATAAGTCCAAACATGTTTCCAATGTTTTGAGGCGCAAAACGACGGACGATCCAGGAGGACGTGAAGCTAACAGACGGCTAGCTAACAGCTAACCGCCGCAGCTAGCTGCTCCTTTCCCCCACAGGTCCGGTGTACACCGGCGGGCGCTCCGGGGCCGTCTGCGGCCTCGGCGCTCTGACTTCCCGGCTCTGCGGCTCTGGGCGAAACGCAAATATGAGCATGACAACCTCCCAGAACTCACCGAGCCGCGGACCATCATGTCGCCGGTCTCGGAAGCTAGTCTTTCCGGCTCCGGCTCCGGCTCAATTCTTGCGGGGACAAACTGTAAGTCCGGTCCTCGGTTCTGGACATCCTCCAATGATCTCTGTGTCTTTTCCAGGGTTTCCGGCCGTTAAACTAAAGGACAACCTCTGCTGATCAATCGGAAACGCCGTCTTACTCCACAGTTTACTGTAGCAACACGGTCAGTCGACTGACAATCACTCTGATTTTAACTTTAGTTTGTCACATTGGTTTCATCGTCCTGACACACCAGCAAAGCGGTGCAGATAATTTGAGAGTAACGACCTATGATGTGGAATAAACACCGCCTCTATGGACTGTATTCAGCATCAAAAGAAGCATACCCTTATAGATCAGCTACAATGCAGCTCCTCCCTTTAAACGGTCCAAGAACTGATCCTGAGTCAGCCGACAGAGTAAGGGCCACGCCCACCTCGACTTAAAGCCAGAGACCGGAGCCGTTTCCAGCGCCGTGTGAAACGGAAACTAGATGCATAACAAAAGCAGACAAACAGTATCAAACACGCAACGCCAATCTCCCAAACGGTTTGCGCGGCACAACAAACAGGTAAACAAAACAGTCAGAATTTGGCAGGAAGACCCGGCAGCGACATTTCTCAGGGATGACTATTTTTCAGGGCAGAGAAAGGCGGGACTCCACCGTGCAAGAATTTCTGCTGCTGCACATGCTCCATTACAAGGCAGCGCGCGTGAAGACCCACACTTCCTGTTACCAGTTTTCAGATTAAAAGTACGAATAGAAACAGTAAAAAATATCGTTAGTTGGTCCAGAATTAAATTATTTGGTTCGGTTCTTTATAATTATGTCAATACTGCACAACACAATTAAAACCATTGTAACATTGACCTCCTAGTCACTAGAATGTAATATAAAACGAAAACGGGCCCAAACAATAGCATAACAGTTACTAAAAAGAAATGTGGTTGTATCCAGTGTTTCTAGGTAAAGGTGATATCAATGGAAACATACAAATAAGAATAAATCAAAGAAAAATCCAAGCTGAAGAAAAGACAAAGAAAACGAGAGTCTCTGCAGGAATCTACCGTGTCTCTCCTCAGGGGGACACCAGAGTCTGAACCCCTTCCAGACCTGAAAGGTCTGTGGGGCCCCCGCTGATGTGAACCTGCCTGAAAATCAGAGACATCCTCGTGTGGAGCTGCTGCAGCCTGGAGCAGTATTCATGGTCAGAGGCCTCAGTCAGACCGTATAGAAAGACAAAGCGGGGGCTTGATAGTACGGGGGTTCCACTTCTCACCTCAAAGTCCGGCATAAACTATGACAATTTTGTTTTCACTTGTTTAAAAAGCAAATGCCCCTAAATGTTTAGGACAGAAGAGATTGAATGGTTGAAGGTTTGGGAAAACTTTTCGACAAACACTGGCATGATAAATGTTACTTGACCGGACATCCTCTGATACGTGATTGGGCCAAACTGCAGGAACGGAGAGTTTGCTCCAATGAGTTATATCATACATAACTCATTGCTCATCCTGGACCGACAGAAGTGGCATGCTTTTATTCTGAAGGGCAGTCCCGTTCCCGCCTTTCTTAGGGCTGAGGGCGGCGGGTTTGACGCAGCGGAGCCCCGACGGACGCAGAGCGGATCAACCTGCGGCGGAGAGCGGGATTATGCGACGCTGATCGCTGTGCGGGTAAGTGGCCGCGTCCCCGAGCCCGTTACCGACACGTTTGTCCGGTTTTCCCCACAAAACAGCGACCTGCGCGTGCTCCACCCCGCCCCCTCCCTCCTTTGTTCGTTTGCGCCTTTTCGCAGCAGCGTTTGTAAACACTGGCGCAATATGGCCACCGTCTGCGGAAGGAACGCCGCTTCTGCGCACATTTTCGCTTATTTAGCGTCCGTGCCGAGGTCACCGAGCGAGCCACGACCTCCGTCTGCGCACCGTCATCCCAGTGAGTCACGCGGCGACTATTCCCGCCGCCCTTAACATAAACCGCGAGCACGCAGAGGAGGAAAATCCCAACGGAGCCCAGCACGGCCGGCTCCAACCCGCACAGGGCCGCGGGCGGGGAGAGACAGCCCCCCGGGGATCCCTTGCAGGAGTCTGGAACCGGTTTTCCTCATTGCGACCATTCAGTCCGTCCACCTTCTGGCCCTGCAGTCCCTTTGGGGTCACGGGGTTGCTGGAGCCTATCCCACTGAGGGGCGAGGGTCACAGACGGTGGAACCACTGCTTTAGAATCACCGGTCAACCCATGCGGGAGGGTCTGGACTGTGAGGAACCCATGAACCAGGAGATCATGCACACAGGAAGAACCCAGCTGGGATTTGAACCGAAAGATTACAGACCACTACACCACAGAGCAGCCCTTTTTATAGGGGTCCAACTATGTCAAATTCATTGGATTGCCCTGATCTTTATGGGAAAGGGCTTAAAGAAACCTTTCCATTGGTCTAAGGATCATGCAGAAGGGTCAGAAAAGAAGTGATGGTGTTTGAAGTGACTATGTGGGCCTGATTTCATTCATCCTCTAAACCCTCTTGTCCCATTTGGGGTCACAGGGCTGCTGGAGCCTATCCCGGCCGCTCGTGGGCGGAGTTTAAATCCTGAATAAAAAGCAAAACAACAAAATGTTTGTGACCTGAAGCAGAGATGAGAGTTCTTAGAGTCAGAACTTTCTCATTACTGTCTGATCAAAGAAAGGAAGCATCATTGCAAAGCTAGTTCAAAGAACAAGAATTCAAGTTCATTTCAAATCCTTTTGTTTTCGTATGAAATAATAAGTAATTAAGAATCTAATTAAGAAAATGGAACAGTCCAATTTGGAGCTACACCGATGCTGTGAGGTAACACTGACATCTTCAGCATAACATAATGTTTCTAAAACGATTTAGTATAAAACCAGCTTATTTAGACTGGATCAGCTTTTACACCTAAAGTCAACAATATAGATTCCAGACTTTCATTTCCTGGGTTAGAACTACATGCAGCAGCAATCCCAGCATCCCCAAAACATTCTACGTCTTTAGAGCCATGGAGTCCAAAACTGAACGCAGAGGAAATAGAAATAGAAAAAAAAAAGGTTAAAACACACGATGAAAGTCAGGAAAAATAATATAAAAATAATATCTGCAAG
Source organism: Oryzias curvinotus (assembly GCA_023969325.1). Lineage (NCBI taxonomy): Eukaryota > Metazoa > Chordata > Actinopteri > Beloniformes > Adrianichthyidae > Oryzias > Oryzias curvinotus. The sequence goes on from CM043714.1 coordinate 33,532,225, forward strand.
TTCTGCAAAAATATTAAACTAAAGGATAAAATAATATGACATACTTTATAAAAGTTTTTAAAAGTTATTTTTTGAATATATAAAACAATAATAAAAACTTGTTTTATTGAAAATACCACCTTCTAAAGTATTTCTTTAAGCCACATCTGCTGCTTTATGTTTGTGGACGTTGGCTGCAGCCAATCAGCTTACTCAAAACCGGTCACATGACCACATGTCCTCTGTTGGACACAGAGGCTCGCAAACACAAAAACAGTACCTGCTAATGGTTTTTTCTCATGAAAGTTGCAGGAGGTGAAGAATAAAACAACAAAAATGGACTCGTATCCAAAGTAGACACTAACTATCTTACCTTAGACGAGAGGTTTGAACCACAAACTTCATCCAGAAAATGTCCTAACATGGATTTAAAAAAAATCAAGAAGCAGGTTAAAGACAAAACTGGATTATTTTATCACAAGGTTTGTATGCATAGATACTACCACTGATCTAGTGATGCTAATTCTAAAACGGAGAGGACGCTGCAGCGTAGGTCAGACAGAACGTTCTAGTAGCTAAGCTAGGTCACGCGCGGCGTTCATGCCTACTTTACCGTCAATAATACTCTTAAATATTCCACGTTTGACATTTTCTTCTCATCCTGCTGGTCTTAGTCCTCAAAGACCCTCTGATGGTCAGAGGTCACCAACCCATTTTTTAAAGCTTAACGGTAGTGAATTGTTTTCAATCTTTCAATTTGCTCCCGTCATCGGAGGCCACGCCCACTCTGCTCATCCGACGCAGCGAGCTACACACCTTATTTTCCCTGTAATAACTGCCCCCAGCCCTAGAACTGGAGGGGTAGACATTAGATGGATTCCATTAGTGGAGTTTCATAGCTCCAAGCAGAGATGTCAACACATTTCAGTGTTTCAGTGAATTTACCTGTGAGTGATGAACTCCTTCATCACCTGTGACTCAGGATGAGCTGAGAGCAGATCCACCTGCCCCACGTCACCTGGGCGGGTGGCCTCATCCGCCCCTCAGGTGTTGGTGGTCTTCATGTTCTGCTGACACCTGAAGGATGTTGGATTCCTGCCTCAGTGGTTGATTTCAGTTCCTGTTGAGCTTTTTTGATGAAGAACGCTGTGCTTTGAAAGAAGGGACACCAGGGGGGGGCCACTGCTGTCTGCACAGCCACGCATCACTTCCTGTTGTCATCGTCAGCAGCACACTGGTCAAATGTGGAGCAGAAGCAGGAAACACCTGTGGAAGTTCAGCCTGGTCCAAGGCGGTGGGATCCTGGGCCCACCAGAGTCCGTAGGTTCTGATCAGGTCCGACCTGGAGACCTGTTCCACAGCAGGTCTGGAACGCTGCAGCTGCTTCAGCCACGCCCCCCCCACCCACTCTGAGGACCTCAGAGTTCTGCCGCCTCTTTAGGTGCAGAACTAAAACCTGATCTCAGATCAGCGTGTTTTTCAGGATATGGAGTTAAAGCAGATTTCTGGTGGTTCTTTTACAAAGCTGGTCAGTCTTCTGCCTGCTCCGTCACCTGCAGTCCCTCACAACACCAGAGGAGGTTCAACAGAAATGTCAGGACCTCCTTCAGGTGAACCGAAGCCTTCATGGTCTGGACCTGCATCGGCTCCAGAAGACTTTGGACTAAACGGCTATGCTTGACTAACCCCCGATGTTCCTTCTCAGGGTCAGAACTCTGTGGGCCGGCGCTTTTGTTCCTGCTGCTGGTCCATACCTGTCCTGGCGGCACACCTTCAGGAGCTCAGCATAAGCCCCACCTCCTCCCTCCTTACCCCACCCTTCCCTTGTCTCCTGCCCCCACCCTTTTATCCTCCGCTCTGTTGGCTGGTGAGGATTTCCTCCAAGAAGCTGCTACAGCTGCATGAATGAAGACGCCCTTCAGGAGCCCGTCAGCCTCAGGGGGTAAGTACCCCCCCGCCTGTTTTCTGCATAGAGAGGTCCTCCATGGATCAGACGTTCAGACAGCTGAATGTTGGGCTTCAGCTCACGGATCGGCGCTGAAGGCCTCTTGTGTTGGACAGCTGTTACTGTTCCAGCGGGTTTATCTTCTGACACAGGAGGGTTTGGATGAACCCCTTTTGGATTTGAGGCTAAACTTTATATTAATTATGCTTGGATGCATTTTTTGTTGGGCCGGTTCAGGGTGCCCAGTTCCGGGCCCTTCCTGCTGGTAAGCCCTCCAGCCCGGACAGGCGGCCCACCGCCACCCATGGTTTCTGGGCAACCCCCCACCCCAAGTCCTGGCACGGACCGGTGCATCCCAAGGGAGACCTGCCTCACGCTCCAAGCAGCCACTTGGGAAGGGGCCACTCCCTCCTGCCCAAGAGGAGGGCCCCCAAGAGAAGTGGGGGTCCCTCCCCCTGCATGAAAAAACCACCAAGCCCAAAAAGTCAGCACCCAGGCGCTGCCCCGGCAGAGCTCGGTCAGGCACCGACAGGATCGAGGCAGCTGACCGGTCAGGTCTGCCCGTGATTGTCTCAGTGAAGACCCCAAAAATGTTTTCTGGGGCCACACCCCTCATCATGACGACATGCGTGGCCACGCCCCCCATGGTCATGACGCATGTGGCAGCACCCGGCTGACATCATTTGTTTGTGTTTCAGGACACCCAGGCGTTTCTGCGAACATGATGAAGAAGAAGAACCCGCACAAGTACGTAGTTCAGCTGTTCGTAGCTCAGCTGTCCGTAGCTTAGCTGTTCGTAGTTCAGCTGTTCGTAGCTCAGCTGTTCGTAGCTCAGCTGTCCGTAGTTCAGCTGTTTGTAGCTCAGCTGTTCGTAGCTCAGCTGTTCGTAGCTAAGCTGTTCGTAGCTAAGCTGTTCGTAGCTCGGCTGTCCGTAGCTCGGCTGTCCGTAGCTCAGCTGTCCGTAGCTCGGCTGTCCGTAGCTCGGCTGTCCGTAGCTCGGCTGTCCGTAGCTCGGCTGTTCGTAGCTCAGCTGTTCGTAGCTCAGCTGTTCGTAGCTCAGCTGTCCGTAGCTCAGCTGTTCGTAGCTAAGCTGTTCGTAGCTCAGCTGTTCGTAGCTCAGCTGTTCGTAGCTCAGCTGTTCGTAGCTCAGCTGTTCGTAGCTCAGCTGTTCGTAGCTCAGCTGTTCGTAGCTCAGCTGTTCGTAGCTAAGCTGTTCGTAGCTCAGCTGTTCGTAGCTCGGCTGTTCGTAGCTCGGCTGTTCGTAGCTCGGCTGTTCGTAGCTCGGCTGTTCGTAGTTCGGCTGTTTGTAGCTCAGCTGTTCGTAGCTCGGCTGTCCGTAGCTCAGCTGTTCGTAGCTCGGCTGTCCGTAGCTCAGCTGTTCGTAGTTCGGCTGTTTGTAGCTCAGCTGTCCGTAGCTCAGCTGTTCGTTGTCTTCTGGCAACCATCAGCTGTCGGTTAAACGAGCAGCTGAGATCCGGCAGCAGAAAGGAATTCTGGGAGGGTTTGTTATAATTCAGGCATCTGGAAAAACGTGAACTACATCCACTGTTTTTTGGGAGGTCTGTACCAATAAAAGAGACAGTTTCCCTCCATGACCCAAACTCAAAAGGAAGATGAAGAGTAGTTTGTAAAGTAACACATCCGGGGCTGAAGGTGTAAGGAAGGCGGTGCCAGAGCAGGTTGTGGTGACGCTGCTCCTTCAGCTCACATTTGAAACGTGAGCTCTGTTCACACAAAAGCCTGGATTCCATTGCAGCATCTGCTTCTTCCTCCGTCTTTTAGGAAGCTCAGGACCAGCGTTGGTCCCAGTAAGACTCTGGCTGCGCCCAGAGGGAACCTGGTCGGCTGCAGGATCCAGCACACCTGGAGGGAGGGCAGTAAGTGGCTTAGAGTATTTCACCTGAAACTGTCGTGGAGACAGAAAACCTGCTAAAGACCATTTCTCTGTTTAGCAAAGTCTTCCCAGTGGAAGGGAATGGTCCTGGACCAGGTCCCGGTCAACCCTTCCCTCTACCTGATCAAATACGACGGTTTTGACTGCATCTACGGCCTGGAGCTGTACAGCGACGTGCGGGTGGTGGGGCTGGAGGTGCTGCCCGACAGAGCGGGTGAGGCGTAGACCACGTTCTGCTGTTGGTCATGAACTGGACAGCTGCTCAGATCTGTGTCTTCAAGTAAAAATGATTTGATCCTCGTCTTTATTTGACTTTTGGCCACACCCCTCTGTCTGTGTGTGATTGGCCCAGCTCCGGCCCGTGTGACTGACTCGCTGCTGGCAGAGACGATGATCGGAAAGGCAGTGGAGCACATGTTTGAGACAGAGGAGGGGCCAAAAGAGGAGTGGAGAGGGATGGTTCTGGCCCGAGCCCCCATCATGACCTCCTGGTTCTACATCACCTACGAGAAGGATCCGGTTCTCTACATGTACCAGCTGCTGGACGACTACAAGGAGGGCGACCTGCGCATCATGCCCGACTCCAGTGAGTGTCAGTAGGGCTGGCTGGAAAATCCAAAGTGATGGACCAAAAACAAACCACCATGGACCAAAAACTGATGGTCTAGTTTAAGGTTATTTATCCAACAACTGACCCAAACCTGACTGACAGCAGGCAGAATACAGACCGAACCCAGACCAAAAACACCCTCAAAGTAGACTGGAAGCAGGCTGACGACAGACCAGTGGACAACCGACCAACAACTGAGCTACAACAGGCAGAAACCTGAGCCTTTAGGTTCCTGAGCAGCTCTAACCATCTCCCTGTCTTTGTCCACAGATGAGGGTGGGGGGGCAGAGCGGGAGCCCGGCGAGGTGGTGGACAGTCTGGTGGGCAAACAGGTGGAGTACGCCAAAGAGGATGGGGGGAAGCGCTCGGGGATGGTCATCCACCAGGTGGAAGCCAAGCCGTCGGTTTACTTCATCAAGTTTGACGACGACTTCCACATCTACGTCTACGACCTGGTGAAAACCTCCTAGAGAACTGCTGTGGGCGGGGTTGGAGACGGGCCACTCCCCCAACCGCCTGTTTGGGGAGGGGCCTGTGGAGGTTCCCACCCGTCCTCTGGAGAACCAAACTTGTCGGGGCTCCGCAGCACCTGAACTCAATGTGGTTCTGACTCTGGTGGGTGTCTGTGGAAGCCGGTGCACCCCCTCCCCCCAAAGGTGCCAAGAACATTGTTGAACAAAGTTCCACGTCAGCCTTCTGTTATCCGTCTGAGGGTCCTGAGTTTCTGCAGAACCCTGACACCCCCATGAGGCAGAGGCAGCTGAGCACATCCCGTCCTTGCTTTTCTTTGCTGGGGGGCTGAGCTACCCCATGTCATGTGGACTTTCTGCAAATGCTGGGATCTTACAGCAGGGTGCGTTTGGGGGTCTTCTGGCTCCTCTGGCTTCCTGTCTTCAAATGTTTCCACAAATCTTCCGGTCGCCTCCTTTCTTGGAAAGCCTTTCCAGGTGTCTCGGTTCTAGAACGGCCTCTGGTGGTTTCCAGATTTTTGATCCCAAACTTTGTTTCTTTTTTCTCCGTTTTGGATCTAGAGCCCAGAATCTGGAGTTTTCTGTCCAGATCCAGAACTGGAACCTGCTTTGCATATGTGTGTTCTCTCTGGACTGGAAGCTCATTTATCTGGATGTTTTTGTTTTTTCTGAGTAGAGGCGGTCATTTCCAGGTCTGAAGGGGTCTCTGGACGTTTTCAGGATCCGAGGAGCTCGAATAAAAGCGAACATTCATTTGTGGTTTATTGACAAACATGCACCCTGAATAAATATCTGAAGTCTGGAACTGAAGCTCTGACGTTGTTTTCCTGAACGCTCAACATTATCAGACCTACAGGTCGGGTTTAGTTCTGGAGGACCGGTTCCCTTCAGAGGAAACATCACAGCTGATCAGGGAGTTCAAGAACCATTGAAAGGCCGTTTCATGGAAATTCAGCCTTTTGAGCTTTGAAGTGTTTGAAATGTTCGTTCCTCACTAAAAACCGCCTACAGTGGTGTTTTGGCTTCTGTAGCGCTGTTCTACCTACAGGCCCAAAGCGCTTTACAGTCACACACTGGCGGCTCCGCTGCCAAACAGGCGCCCGCCTACCACCAGAGGCAAGGTGGGGTTCAGTGTCTTGCCCAAGGACGCAAAGACTCATGGGCGTGCAAGGCGGGAATCGAACCTGCAATCTTACAATCGTGGGTCGACCGCCCTTCTGTTGCACCACGGCCGCCCCATGTTGATCCATTCATGCACCCCCGACTGACACACTCCCACTTTCTCTAGCGGTGATCAGCTCAACGCTTTCGTTTTGAACAATATGAACGTCCGTCTTTGGAAAAGTTCCGATGTTTGTTTTCGTGGGAGAATCGCAGACACGCTGCCGAGGCCGACTCTAGGATGACGTCATGAAATGGGCGGAGCCTCAGATATCAAGTTCTTTTACTTCCAGGTAGAAAATAAGCTGCAAAAAGACCTTGTCATAAAACAGTTCTTTTGGGTTCCAAAGGTCCTAAATGTAGACATAGTTCACTCTGAAAGACTAAATAAAAGCAGGATGTTATAAAACCTTCAGTCTGGATCATCAGAAGAGTCCCTCATCTTCACGTGTGGACTCTGGAACATTAAGAGTCAAAGAGCATCCGTCTTTATGTTAAACCTTCTTGCTGCTCTAGAATCTGCCTCAGTCCAGGTTTTCCAATGACAGGAAACCACAACAGGATGCAGAACACGTCCAGGAGAATAAAGACTAACTGTTGTCACATAAACAGACTGTCTCCAACAGGGACTTCTCTGGTCTGGGTCATCTCTGGAACCTTCCAGTGAGATCCAGGATCTGCAGAACCGTTCTGTCGTGGACTGTTCTCAGTGCATCTGTGTGGAGATGAACCTCGATGAGCGTCTGAGCTGCACCGGTACCATCTCCTTCCTGCTCTCTGGAGCTAGCTTTGTAGTGTTCTGGAACCCGGGTTCTGTCTCTGTTTCTGGAACACAGGCCTGTATGTGGTTCTGGAAGACGAGTTCTGTCTGGTTCTGGTACTGGGACAGTTCCTGTTCCCTCACATTGTTGTTGTCGGTACTTTAATGGGACTTCATGGGTTTCACCTGGAAGAAACGGACAGAAACAAAAGCAGGTACCGCCGTGACAGGCGGGGGGCGTGGCCATTCGCAGTTCATAAACATATGTATATAAATATAATGTCTGTGGTTCAGGTAGTTTTGGTGAAAGTAGACAAACCTTCAGCACACTGAATCAACAATGATTTTTTGTCATTTAGTTTATCTAAATAATATGTTTAATCTACCAAACTGAGGTTATTATAATTTTCTGACTTTCATGATGATCATTTTCTATCGTTTTGTGGCATTTTTTTTATATTGTATTTAAAAAATGTTTTTTCTAAAACGTCTAAAAAACTCAAAGGTTAGTTGAAGGATTTTGTACAGTAAACGTTTCCGTCGACCCGGTAAATGAAAGTCATTATTTTGTGGCCGCTGGGTGTCGCTGCTGCTCTGCAGTACCGGTGTTTCCCAGAATGCACCTCTGTTGGGCCCTGGGAACTTTAGATCGTTGATCAAATCGTCTTAAAAACTCAAATTAAGAAAAAAAAAACGTTCGAGGACGGTCGTGTTCTTTCCTCCTCCTCGTGACTCAAACCGCGGTGTTTGCATAAAACCGTGGGTGAGAAACCCACTCCGTCAGGACATGAGCCGCAGCGCTGCGTTCACGGACCGATCCTTCGGTTCATGAAAATGATGATCGGTGCGTTCACGGCCCTCCGTGAAAGGTGCTGCCTTCACTTGTTACGCTTATGCGCCTCAGCCCATCTGATCCTGAACCGAGACGATCATCCACAGCAAGAACTATGATTAAGAAGATGAGGAAGTGGGAGTCAGAGCTGCTGAACTCGGAACCGTTAATATCCGAATCATTAACATGTGAGAAATCAATACACCACACATTAGATCAAATTAAAACAAAATCATCAAAAGGGAATATTATTGTGTTTGTTGTTAAAATCAAATGTACGTTCAACAGTTCATACTAGTGAATCTAATAATGTCTGTGGATGACTGGAGCTGAACATCAACATGTCTGTGACACGGAGTAGCTGTTCAACCTTTAACTGCAGCTTTTCTTCTTAGTTTGATGAGCAGATGACGTCAGAGTCCAGCCTGTTTGTAGTTCTTAAACAATATTAGATCAAAAGAACATTAACACCGTTTTTATACGCAGAACTTTAGAACGAAGATCACCCAGTTTTTTTTTTCTTTTATATATATATATACGGCTCCTCTTTGGTGGAACTATGGACGTGGAACATTCTGGTAATTCTTAGTGGCCTATAACGATGCTTTTAGGCTTCTGCTACAGTTGCCCAGGTGGTCCAGAACCAGTCAGCTGTTTGTGGATGCTCACACCCCCACCTGTGAAGCTCTACTGCGGAAGCTAACATGCAGTCTCAGGGGACGCCTGGACAAAGCTGAGAACTCAGTTATCATGTCTCTGATCCCAAAAGAAGCTCCTGCCGCTACACTTCCGCCATGAGGAAACACTGGATACAGCCATTATACTCTTTTGAAAATTTACTCTATTTTATTTGTTTCTCTTATTATGTATGTTGTATTTGTATCTTTTTCTATGGACCGCATCTGTCTGAAATAACGTGAATTATTTAATGCAAATGTGAAAAAAAACTTTGTAGGCACGTCTTCCGCTACGTCACTTCCGCCTAAACAAAGATGGCGGCCCTCGTTTTGTACATGTGTTTCTGAAACCCTTTAAACTGTTTTTGACATTTTTTTTATCAGTTTATCTTTAAGGAAAATTCATCAAACGTTTCATTTCTCTGAGTGAAAACGTGACAGGAAGCGGAAATGCAGCACGACGACGTAAGTCTGGCGAGAAAGGCGCGAACGGACGACGTAGCAAAAACCCAGAACTCGGAGTTCGGTGTCAATGTTAACCCTTCACTAAAAGTTTAAATGACGTTTTAGCAAAATAAATACAATAAAAATACGATCAAGAAAGTTGAATGTTTATTGTCCAAGAGATGGATCAAAAGAGTTCAGACAGAAGAAATCTGTGTTTTTGTGGTTTTTAACATGTTCTGATAAAATGTCCTTCATGTTTCTGATGGACATTTAGAAAGAAAATAAGATGAAGGTTGCGTTTCTACGTATTGTGAATCAGGAGCAGATGAAAACAATGCCTTTTAAAAAAGATCATAAATGTTACGTAGAAAATACTCTGGGCGGGGCCACGAGCTCCTTGCTCCGCCCCATTCTGATGTCCACTGTCAGACAAAGTCTGTTTCCCCTCGTCTGAGCTGAAACCGCCATTTTTGTTAAGGTGGGGTCGTGAGGGGTTGTAAGCTAGCAGGAGTGTGAGTAAACAGATGGGTGATGGGAAGTGTGGGCGGGGTTTCCATTCCCCAACAGTCCCGCCCAAAAACCCGAAGGTGAATTTCTGATGAACTCCTGCTGCTCTGCAGAAACTGTCCTAGAAAACGACACAGGTTTAGGATTCTGGCAGAAAACATCCTCATCGTCATTAAAACACGACCGGAACACTTTGGAAATGGATCAGAAGATGACGGGAGTGGAAGTTTAAGCTTTAGGGGGTGGGGTGTGTGTTATGGGGTAACTTTAAAAAGTGTAACCTTTGTGTGTGTGTGTGTTTGTGTGTGCCCCAGGTCATCTGGGACATCATTGGAAACAAGCAGTTCTGCTCATTCAAAGTCAAGTCAGTGATTTCACCATGACTCAGCTTTAAACCCCAACCTTTGTCTGACCTCCTTCATCTTCCTCTCTGACCTTCATCTTCCTCTCTGACCTCCATTATCTTCCTCTCTGACCTCCTTCATCTTCCTCTCTGACCTTCATCTTTTTCTGTCCAGGACCAAGAGCCAGAACTTCTGCAGGAACGAGTTCAACATCACGGGGTTGTGTAACCGCTCGTCCTGCCCCCTCGCCAACAGTCAATATGCCACCATCAGGGAGGAGAAAGGTGATGGCACGCCTCCACCTGCCGCTGCGCCTCCTGAGCTCCTCCCTAACTCCTGTTTGTGTTTCAGGTCAGTGCTTCCTCTACATGAAGGTGATCGAGCGAGCGGCTTTTCCCGCCAGGATGTGGGAGAAGGTGAGCTGGAGACGTTTATGGACAAAGTTGAAACGCGGATGAGGTTCTGTGAATAAAAAGGTCATCTGCAGCTGAGAGATGTCAGAAAAGTAAAATATCTGGAAAAACAGGAAGCAGAGATGAAGATGCTGAGGTTCAGGATGGATCAGGAATGAGGACATCAGAGGGACAGAACATGTTAGAGGTTCTGGAGATCCAGTCAGACTGAGATGGTTGGGACATGTCCAGAGGAGAGACTGAAGGATGCTGAGTCTAGAGGAAGACCAGAGAGGAGGATTCTGGATGATGAAGAGGAAGACATGAAGGTAGCTGCTGGTAGATGATGAAGACATGAAGGTAGCTGCTGGTAGATGATGAAGACATGAAGGTAGCTGCTGGTAGAGGATGATGAAGACATGAAGGTAGCTGCTGGTAGAGGATGATGAAGACATGAAGGTAGCTGCTGGTAGAAGATGATGAAGACATGAAGGTAGCTGCTGGTAGATGATGAAGACATGAAGGTAACTGCTGGTAGAAGATGATGAAGACATGAAGGTAGCTGCTGGTAGAAGATGATGAAGACATGAAGGTAGCTGCTGGTAGAGGATGAAGACATGAAGGTAGCTGCTGGTAGAGGATGAAGACATGAAGGTAGCTGCTGGTAGAGGATGATGAAGACATGAAGGTAGCTGCTGGTAGATGATGATGAAGACATGAAGGTAGCTGCTGGTAGATGATGATGAAGACATGAAGGTAGCTGCTGGTAGAGGATGATGAAGACATGAAGGTAGCTGCTGGTAGAAGATGATGAAGACATGAAGGTAGCTGCTGGTAGAGGATGATGAAGACATGAAGGTAGCTGCTGGTAGAAGATGATGAAGACATGAAGGTAGCTGCTGGTAGATGATGATGAAGACATGAAGGTAGCTGCTGGTAGATGATGAAGACATGAAGGTAGCTGCTGGTAGAGGATGATGAAGACATGAAGGTAGCTGCTGGTAGAAGATGATGAAGACATGAAGGTAGCTGCTGGTAGAGGATGATGAAGACATGAAGGTAGCTGCTGGTAGAAGATGATGAAGACATGAAGGTAGCTGCTGGTAGAAGATGAAGACATGAAGGTAGCTGCTGGTAGAAGATGATGAAGACATGAAGGTAGCTGCTGGTAGAGGATGATGAAGACATGAAGGTAGCTGCTGGTAGATGATGAAGACATGAAGGTAGCTGCTGGTAGAGGATGCAGAGGACAGACGGAGAAGCTGATTGGCTGTGGAGACTCTGAAGGGAAACGCGGTCGACCGCTCTTCGTCTGCTCCACAGCCCTCATTTAGTGTCATTTTAACTGGTTTCTAAACGACTAAACAATGATGAACAGTATCTGCAGTTCTATGTTAAAAATCTCTCTGATCGGATCAAAGAGCAGATTAGAATTGAACTGTGTCCAACTTTATGGATTCTAACAAACGTTTCAGTCACACTGTCAGTCAGAATGAATCACTGTGACATGCGCAGAATTCTCTAAAATACTGGAAACGACCGTAGAAGAAGAAACATGGAGTTCTGTTGTAAACAAACCTGCAGCATAGAGCAGACGATCTTCTAGCCGTGATTTCATTATTGCTAGGATCAGGCTAACACGTGCTAACAACAACATGCACTTCCACATGTGGGAATAACATCCGCCTTTGTTCTGTCTGGACTCGACTGGAAACATGAATCCCCAGGATTGTTTCCACGGTTTCTCAGCAGCATTGCTGCATTCAAAGGCGCCTCCGTCAGCTCACACACCGTCCCAGAGCCGCTCCTCTGCTCTGAGACCCGCTTCTCCTGAGTCCAGCAGCGCGCTTGCAGCGGTCCAAAGTCTCCTCTGGAGCCACACCGTGACCCCCCCGCCCGCAAACACCAAGCTACGAGTCCGGCTGCTCGGATCCAGAACATGGTTAGCTCACGTGGAGCGGGCGGCCGGTCCTGTTAGCGCTCCAAACCTCCTCTGGAGCCACACCGTCTATGCATGACCTAAACCAGAGCGGTAATCACCCCCCATCAGAATGAACGGTTTCTCTGCACCACCATTGATCAACAACCAGCAGAACCACCTATGTTGATCCGGATGAGTCTGATGGGCCAGAGGATTCTGGACGGCGTGTTCGCATTTTTATTCTGATCCGATTACTCTGGTCCACATAGACACAGCTACTGATGAGAGCAGCATGAAGGCTGCAGAACCTCCTGGTAGATTCTGGATCTGCTGACTCCAGCCTCCGTCTCCTCCTGCTGCTCCTCAAGTTCTGGGAGGAATTCTCCGGCTCTCCTGGTTGATGGTGCGCTTTCTCCTGCCAGACCTCCTGGACTCGGCCCTGGGTCCGATCCAGACTGAGAACGTGATGGGTCAGCAGACCTTTGCAGATGTGTGGAGTTCTGGATCTGATCAGGAAGTGACATCATCAGTTTCCACCTCCCAATGATTTCACAATATTTGTAGTTTTGGATTTTTATGATCTAGAAACTAAAATCAGGGAGAACACTACAGACGGTTCTGGTTAGTCCAAGGGTTCCATGTAGATGAAGTGAATCACTTTAAGACTAAATTTGTCCCAAAATTCTAACGATTAAATCTAGTTTTTAGTTTCTGGTCAAACCCTCAGAGGTTCTGGAGATGGCTGACCTCAGAACTCCTGCTGGTTCTTCTCCGCAGGTGAAGCTCAGTAAGAACTACGAAAAGGCTCTGGAACAGATCGACCAGAACCTGATTTACTGGTCTCGGTTCATTCGACACAAATGCAAGCAACGCTTCACCAAGATCACGCAGTACCTGATCCGGATGCGCAAACTGGTCCTGAAGAGGCAGTGAGTCCTGCGGCCCGGCCCGGCTCCGTTCTCCGATTCAGTTCTCCGTCTGACCCGTTTCTGTTTTCAGGAGAAAGCTGGTTCCTCTCAGCAGGAAGGTGGAGAGCAGGGAGAAAAGGAAGGAGGTGAGTGGTGTGGAATCCTGGCCCAGAACCGGGCCTGAGTGAAGCAGCGGGCGTGAACTTGTTCCTTCCTCTGCAGGAGAAAGCCCTGATCGCCGCTCAGCTGGACAACGCCATCGAGAAGGAGCTGCTGGAGCGTCTGAAACAGGGAACGGTACGACGACCCCTGAACGCCTCGCCGCCGGCATCGCCGCCGTCTCACGTCTCTTCTCGTTTCAGTACGGAGACATCTACAACTTCCCCGTCCACGCCTTCGACAAAGCCCTGGAGCAGCAGGACCACGAAAGCGAGTCCGAGTCTGAGGAGGAGGAGGCTGAGGAGGTGAGGAAGCTGCAGAGTCTGCCTCGTTGTTTGACCAGAGCTTTATTCTGAAAGGGTGTGACGTTTTTACAGGAAGTGGAGCAGCGGGAGTTTGTCGCGGAGGACGAGGTGGAGGAGAGTGACCTGAGCGACTTTGAGGTAAACCGATGGCATTCTGGTTTTTGGACCGAGTGAGGAAGTCCACAGACGGGTTCAGGCAGTTGTTCTGGAATCACGGGACCGTCGTCAGACGCCGAAGAACTTAGACCCTCCAGCTAACTCACAGTTCTTATTTCAGGACATGAACAAGCTCAAGACGAGCAGCGACGAGGAGGAGCAGGAGTCCAGTGAGGGAGAGGAGCAGCAGGAGGAGTCCAGCGATGAAGAAGAGGCGGCGGCCTCCACGTCCAAATCTGCGGCGCGTGGAAGGAAGAGGCGGGCGTTCGTGGAGATCGAGTATGAGCGGGAAATGGAGCCCGTCTCAAAGAGCAGGAACTTCTAGCTGTCAATCAAAGCATGGCTGCTGTAGACTCCACCCCCTCTTTTGGGTTACCATGGCATCAGATCCCAGCAGCATTCAGGTTCCTGCCTAGGGCGGAGCTGAGAGAACATGACCGTTTGGTTCCCATCCTCGCATTCAGACCTGGACGTTCCTCAGGTCTGAACCCAAACCGGCCTCTGGACCTCGGAACCCAAACGTTCTGCATCAAATACAAACTGAGGACCCGTTCAGGGGAAGAGTCTGATCTCTGATGTTCTCATGTTAGAATTGAAGATCTGTTGTCCAAAGTCTCTTTGCTGGTAAATAAAAATCTGATCTGGAAATGATGGAAACGTTCCTTCAGGTTCCTCGTCCTCTAGGGGGCGGTCCGTCCTGAGGTGGTTCTACGTCCTCTAGGGGGCGGTCCGTCCTGAGGTGGTTCTACGTCCTCTAGGGGGCGGTCCGTCCTGAGGTGGTTCTACGTCCTCTAGGGGGCGGTCCGTCCTGAGGTGGTTCTACGTCCTCTAGGGGACGGTCCGTCCTGAGGTGGTTCTACGTCCTCTAGGGGGCGGTCCGTCCTGAGGTGGTTCTACGTCCTCTAGGGCAGTGTTTTTCAACCTTTTCTGAGCCACGGCACACTTTAACCTTAAAAAAAATCCCGCGGCACACCAGGATCCAAAAATAAAAAAAAAACACACAAAAAAAAAAGGAGAAACTCATAGTCTGTATTGATCTACAGTCCCTCCACAATCTCACATGCATTTTTTGAGATAATTGTTGCAGAAAAAGCTGGAAACTGCAGCTGTTTTTTTCTAAAAGATGCAATAAAAGTTAAGTTAGAAGATTTGAAAACAGTTTGATGTGTGTTCGTTGGTTTCAAGGCGTTTAACAACAGATCTTGTGCGCGGTCATTCTCACAACCCAATGCATCATGGGAGATGTAGTGCATTAAACGGCCGGCGGAGATCGCGTCTGAGCTTCATGGTTTTGTTCACTTGTTCCACGGTCTGACACCGGATTCTGTGGAAAGCTACACCGCTAAAGACGAGCTTTAGCTGGTATTTTTGTTAGAACTGAGCGACTTTACGAGCTAAATCGGGACAAGGAAGTGAAGACTTTAACCACTTCTGATTGGTCAGACTGATGACATGTGATTAAGCCTTCAAGAATGATTGGTGGAGACAATTAAAGGGGCGGGACTTTTACAAAATACAGCCGGAGCTGCAGCTGAATCGCGGTACGTCATTCTTATCAAAATGTCTTTAATAAAATAAAATAAACGCAAAGAAAAAGTATTTTACAATCTTTTATATTCCTTACTCCTCAGTGTTTTATCAAGTCCTGTTTGGATGAACACAGAGCTGAAATCCTAGAGATGGAAAATGTTTGTAGATCAGTTAATGAGGGCAATTCCCCACGGCACACTTGACCATCTCCCACGGCACACTAGTGTGCCGCGGCACACTGGTTGAAAAACACTGCTCTAGGGGACGGTCGGTCCTGAGGTGGTTCTACGTCCTCTAGGGGACGGTCCATCGTGAGGTGGTTCTACGTCCTCTAGGAAGCGGTCGGTCCTGAGGTGGTTCTACGTCCTCTAGGGGGCGGTCCGTCCTGAGGTGGTTCTACGTCCTCTAGGAGGCGGTCGGTCCTGAGGTGGTTCTACGTCCTCTAGGGGGCGGTCCGTCCTGAGGTGGTTCTACGTCCTCTAGGGGGCTGTCCGTCCTGAGGTGGTTCTACGTCCTCTAGGGGGCGGTCCGTCCTGACTTGGTTCTACGTCCTTTAGGGGGCGGTCCGTCCTGATGTGGTTCTACGTCCTCAGGTGGTTCTACGTTCCTTCAGGTTCCTCGTCCTCTAGGGGGCGGTCCGTCCTGAGGTGGTTCTACGTCCTCTAGGGGACGGTCGGTCCTGAGGTGGTTCTACGTCCTCTAGGGAACGGTCGGTCCTGAGGTGGTTCTACGTCCTCCAGGGGGCGGTCCGTCCTGAGGTGGTTCTACGTCCTCTAGGGGACGGTCCGTCCTGAGGTGGTTCTACGTCCTCTAGGGGGCGGTCCGTCCTGAGGTGGTTCTACTTCCTCTAGGGGGCGGTCCGTCCTAAAGTGGTTCTACGACCTCAGGTGGTTCTACGTCCTCAGGTGGTTCTACGTCCTCTAGGGGGCGGTCCGTCCTGAGGGGGTTCTACGTCCTCTAGGGGACGGTCCGTCCTGAGGTGGTTCTACGTCCTCTAGGGGGACGGTCAATCCTGAGGTGGTTCTACTTCCTCTAGGGGGCGGTCCGTCCTGAGGTGGTTCTACGTCCTGAGGTGGTTCTACGTCCTCTAGGGGGCGGTCCGTCCTGAGGTGGTTCTATGTCCTCTAGGGGACGGTCGGTCCTGAGGTGGTTCTACGTCCTCTAGGGGGCAGTCCGTCCTGAGGTGGTTTTACGTCCTCTAGGGGACGGTCCGTCCTGAGGTGGTTCTACGTCCTCTAGGGGACGGTCGGTCCTGAGGTGGTTCTACGTCCTCTAGGGGACGGTCCGTCCTGAGGTGGTTCTACATCCTCTAGGGGACGGTCGGTCCTGAGGTGGTTCTACGTCCTCTAGGGGACGGTCCGTCCTGAGGTGGTTCTACGTCCTCTAGGGGGACGGTCAATCCTGAGGTGGTTCTACTTCCTCTAGGGGGCGGTCCGTCCTGAGGTGGTTCTACGTCCTGAGGTGGTTCTACGTCCTCTAGGGGGCGGTCCGTCCTGAGGTGGTTCTATGTCCTCTAGGGGACGGTCGGTCCTGAGGTGGTTCTACGTCCTCTAGGGGGCAGTCCGTCCTGAGGTGGTTCTACGTCCTCTAGGGGGCGGTCCGTCCCGAGGTGGTTCTACGTCCTCTAGGGGACGGTCCGTCCTGAGGTGGTTCTACGTCCTCTAGGGGACGGTCGGTCCTGAGGTGGTTCTACGTCCTCTAGGGGACGGTCCGTCCTGAGGTGGTTCTACGTCCTCTAGGGGGCGGTCCGTCCTGAGGTGGTTCTACGTCCTCTAGGGGGCGGTCTGTCCTGAGGTGGTTCTACGTCCTCCAGGGGACGGTCCGTCCTGAGATGGTTCTATGTCCTGAGGTGGTTCTACGTCCTCTAGGGGGCGGTCCGTCCTGAGGTGGTTCTACGTCCTCTAGGGGGCGGTCCGTCTTGAGGTGGTTCTACGTCCTTTAGGGGGCAGTCCGTCCTGAGGTGGTTCTACTTCCTCTAGGGGGCGGTCCGTCCTGAGGTGGTTCTACTTCCTCTAGGGGGCGGTCCGTCCTGAGGTTGTACTACGTCTTCAGGTGGTTCTACGTCCTCAGGTGGTTCTACGTCCTCTAGGGGGCGGTCCGTCCTGAGGTGGTTCTACGTCCTCTAGGGGACGGTCCGTCCTGAGGTGGTTCTATGTCCTCTAGGGGGCGGTCCGTCCTGAGGTGGTTCTACGTCCTCTAGGGGACGGTCCGTCCTGAGGTGGTTCTACGTCCTCTAGGGGACGGTCCGTCCTGAGGTGGTTCTATGTCCTCTAGGGGGCGGTCCGTCCTAAAGTGGTTCTACGACCTCAGGTGGTTCTACGTCCTCAGGTGGTTCTACGTCCATTAGGGGGCGGTCCGTCCTGAGGGGGTTCTACGTCCTCTAGGGGGCGGTCCATCCTGAGGTGGTTTTATGTCCTCTAGGGGACGGTCGGTCCTGAGGTGGTTCTACGTCCTCTAGGGGGCAGTCCGTCCTGAGGTGGTTCTACGTCCTCTAGGGGACGGTCGGTCCTGAGGTGGTTCTACGTCCTCTAGGGGACGGTCCGTCCTGAGGTGGTTCTACGTCCTCTAGGGGACGGTCGGTCCTGAGGTGGTTCTACGTCCTCTAGGGGGCAGTCCGTCCTGAGGTGGTTCTACGTCCTCTAGGGGACGGTCGGTCCTGAGGTGGTTCTACGTCCTCTAGGGGACGGTCCGTCCTGAGGTGGTTCTACGTCCTCTAGGGGGCGGTCCGTCCTGAGGTGGTTCTACGTCCTCTAGGGGGCGGTCCGTCCTGAGGTGGTTCTACGTCCTCTAGGGGACAGTCGGTCCTGAGGTGGTTCTACGTCCTCTAGGGGACGGTCCGTCCTGAGGTGGTTCTACGTCCTCTAGGGGACGGTCCGTCCTGAGGTGGTTCTACGTCCTCAGGTGGTTCTACGTTCCTTCAGGTTCCTCGTCCTCTAGGGGGCGGTCCATCCTGAGGTGGTTCTACGTCCTCTAGGGGACGGTCCGTCCTGAGGTGGTTCTACGTCCTCTAGGGGGCGGTCCGTCCTGAGGTGGTTCTACGTCCTTTAGGGGGCGGTCCGTCCTGAGGTGGTTCTACTTCCTCTAGGGGGCGGTCCGTCCTGAGGTGGTACTACGTCCTCAGGTGGTTCTACGTCCTCAGGTGGTTCTACGTCCTCTAGGGGGCGGTCCGTCCTGAGGTGGTTCTACGTCCTCTAGGGGACGGTCCGTCCTGAGGTGGTTCTACGTCCTCTAGGGGGCGGTCCGTCCTAAAGTGGTTCTACGACCTCAGGTGGTTCTACGTCCTCTAGGGGGCGGTCCGTCCTGAGGGGGTTCTACGTCCTCTAGGGGACGGTCCGTCCTGAGGTGGTTCTACGTCCACTAGGGGGACGGTCAATCCTGAGGTAGTTCTACTTCCTCTAGGGGGCGGTCCGTCCTGAGGTTGTTCTACGTCCTGAGGTGGTTCTACGTCCTCTAGGGGGCGGTCCGTCCTGAGGTGGTTCTATGTCCTCTAGGGGACGGTCGGTCCTGAGGTGGTTCTACGTCCTCTAGGGGGCAGTCCGTCCTGAGGTGGTTCTACGTCCTCTAGGGGACGGTCGGTCCTGAGGTGGTTCTACGTCCTCTAGGGGACGGTCGGTCCTGAGGTGGTTCTACGTCCTCTAGGGGACGGTCGGTCCTGAGGTGGTTCTACATCCTCTAGGGGACGGTCCGTCCTGAGGTGGTTCTACGTCCTCTAGGGGACGGTCGGTCCTGAGGTGGTTCTACGTCCTCTAGGGGGCAGTCCGTCCTGAGGTGGTTCTACGTCCTCTAGGGGACAGTCGGTCCTGAGGTGGTTCTACGTCCTCTAGGGGAGGGTCCTTCCTGAGGTGGTTCTACGTCCTCAGGTGGTTCTACGTTCCTTCAGGTTCCTCGTCCTCTAGGGGGCGGTCCGTCCTGAGGTGGTTCTACGTCCTCTAGGGGACGGTCCGTCCTGAGGTGGTTCTACGTCCTCTAGGGGGCGGTCCGTCCTGAGGTGGTTCTACGTCCTTTAGGGGGCGGTCCGCCCTTAGGTGGTTCTACTTCCTCTAGGGGGCGGTCCGTCCTGAGGTGGTACTACGTCCTCAGGTGGTTCTACGTCCTCAGGTGGTTCTACGTCCTCTAGGGGGCGGTCCGTCCTGAGGTGGTTCTACGTCCTCTAGGGGACGGTCCGTCCTGAGGTGGTTCTACGTCCTCTAGGGGGCGGTCCGTCCTAAAGTGGTTCTACGACCTCAGGTGGTTCTACGTCCTCTAGGGGGCGGTCCGTCCTGAGGGGGTTCTACGTCCTCTAGGGGACGGTCCGTCCTGAGGTGGTTCTACTTCCTCTAGGGGGCGGTCCGTCCTGAGGTTGTTCTACGTCATGAGGTGGTTCTACGTCCTCTAGGGGGCGGTCCGTCCTGAGGTGGTTCTACGTCCTGAGGTGGTTCTATGTCCTCTAGGGGACGGTCGGTCCTGAGGTGGTTCTACGTCCTCTAGGGGGCAGTCCGTCCTGAGGTGGTTCTACGTCCTCTAGGGGACGGTCGGTCCTGAGGTGGTTCTACGTCCTCTAGGGGACGGTCGGTCCTGAGGTGGTTCTACGTCCTCTAGGGGACGGTCGGTCCTGAGGTGGTTCTACATCCTCTAGGGGACGGTCCGTCCTGAGGTGGTTCTACGTCCTCTAGGGGACGGTCGGTCCTGAGGTGGTTCTACGTCCTCTAGGGGAGGGTCCTTCCTGAGGTGGTTCTACGTCCTCTAGGGCAGTGTTTTTCAACCTTTTCTGAGCCACGGCACACTTTAACCTTAAAAAAAATCCCGCGGCACACCAGGATCCAAAAATAAAAAAAAAACACACAAAAAAAACGGAGAAACTCATAGTCTGTATTGATCTACAGTCCCTCCACAATCTCACATGCATTTTTGAGATAATTGTTGCAGAAAAAGCTGGAAACTGCAGCTGTTTTTTTCTAAAAGATGCAATAAAAGTTAAGTTAGAAGATTTGAAAACAGTTTGATGTGTGTTCGTTGGTTTCAAGGCGTTTAACAACAGATCTTGTGCGCGGTCATTCTCACAACCCAATGCATCATGGGAGATGTAGTGCATTAAACGGCCGGCGGAGATCGCGTCTGAGCTTCATGGTTTTGTTCTCTTGTTCCACGGTCTGATACCGGATTCTGTGGAAAGCTACACCGCTAAAGACGAGCTTTAGCTGGTATTTTTGTTAGAACTGAGCGACTTTACGAGCTAAATCGGGACAAGGAAGTGAAGACTTTAACCACTTCTGATTGGTCAGACTGATGACATGTGATTAAGCCTTCAAGAATGATTGGTGGAGACAATTAAAGGGGCGTGACTTTTCCAAAATACAGCCGGAGCTGCAGCTGAATCGCGGTATGTCATTCTTATCAAAATGTCTTTAATAAAATAAAATAAACGCAAAGAAAAAGTATTTTATGATCTTTTATATTCCTAACTCCTCAGTGTTTTATCAAGTCCTGTTTGGATGAACACAGAGCTGAAATCCTGGAGATGGAAAATGTTTTTATATCAGTTAATGAGGGCAATTCCCCACGGCACACTTGACCATCTCCCACGGCACACTAGTGTGCCGCGGCACACTGGTTGAAAAACACTGCTCTAGGGGACGGTCCGTCCTGAGGTGGTTCTACGTCCTCTAGGGGACGGTCCGTCCTGAGGTGGTTCTACGTCCTCTAGGGGGCAGTCCGTCCTGACTTGGTTCTACGTCCTCTAGGGGACGGTCTGTCCGTAGGTGGTTCTACGTCCTCCAGGGGATGGTCCGTCCTGAGGTGGTTCTATGTCCTGAGGTGGTTCTACGTCCTCCAGGGGGCGGTCCGTCCTGAGGTGGTTCTACGTCCTCTAGGGGGCGGTCCGTCCTGAGGTGGTTCTACGTCCTTTAGGGGGCGGTCCGTCCTGAGGTGGTTCTACTTCCTCTAGGGGTCGGTCCGTCCTGAGGTGGTTCTACGTCCTCTAGGGGACGGTCCGTCCTGAGGTGGTTCTACGTCCTCTAGGGGGCAGTCCGTCCTGACTTGGTTCTACGTCCTCTAGGGGACGGTCTGTCCTGAGGTGGTTCTACGTCCTCCAGGGGATGGTCCGTCCTGAGGTGGTTCTATGTCCTGAGGTGGTTCTACGTCCTCTAGGGGGCGGTCCGTCCTGAGGTGGTTCTACGTCCTCTAGGGGGCGGTCCGTCCTGAGGTGGTTCTACGTCCTCTAGGGGGCGGTCCGTCCTGAGGTGGTTCTACGTCCTTTAGTGGGCGGTCCGTCCTGAGGTGGTTCTACTTCCTCTGGGGGGCGGTCCGTCCTGAGGTGGTTCTACTTCCTCTAGGGGGCGGTCCGTCCTGAGGTGGTACTACGTCCTCAGGTGGTTCTACGTCCTCAGGTGGTTCTACGTCCTCTAGGGGACGGTCCGTCCTGAGGTGGTTCTACGTCCTCTAGGGAACGGTCAGTCCTGAGGTGGTTCTACATCTTCTAGGGGACGGTCCGTCCTGAGGTGGTTCTACGTCCTCCAGGGGACGGTCCGTCCAGAGGTGGTTCTATGTCCTGAAGTGGTTCTATGTCCTCAAGGGGGCGGTCCATCCTGAGGTGGTTCTACGTCATTTAGGGGGCGATCCGTCCTGAGGTGGTTCTACTTCCTCTAGGGGGCGGTCCGTCCTGAGGTGGTTCTACGTCCTGAGGTGGTTCTACTTCCTCTAGGGGGCGGTCCGTCCTGAGGTGGTTCTACGTCCTCTAGGGGACGGTCGGTCCTGAGGTGGTTCTACATCCTCTAGGGGGCAGTCCGTCCTAAGGTGGTTCTACGTCCTCCAGGGGGCGGTCCGTCCTGAGGTGGTTCTACGTCCTCTAGGGGACGGTCGGTCCTGAGGTGGTTCTTCCTCCTCTAGGGGGCAGTCCGTCCTGAGGTGGTCCTAGGTCCTCTAGGGAGCGGTCAAATCTGAAAGTCAAAGGTTTTCTTCTTTTTCTAGAGTTCATGACCTGAAGACCTTCAGGTTCTTCTCATGTAAACGTCTGACGATCAAGGGTAAGGTCAAAGGTCAGTCACTGTGAGACAGCGCAGAGAAAACGAGCAGGTAGAGAAATGTGCCCCCTACAGGCAGAGGCAGGAACTCCTGGCATCAGCAGGAGGATCTAAAGCAAACATCAGCGTTTCTGAAACCAAAGGGGTGGAGTCTGGATTATCCCTTGTGCTATCTTAGATGACCCCCCCCCCCTTCCATTGAGGTGTTCTCCTACCATGACAAAGGTGGATAAAGGTGGAGAGGATTTCATGTAATCCATGGACACCAGTGAAGATCACAAATCATTGAAGAACAAAGGTTCAGAGCTCTGTCTAGTGGGTCTAGATGACCCCACTGTCTAGTGGGTCTAGATGACCCCACTCCCAATGTTAACGTGCCTAGGATAGCACAAGGGGTAATGCCGCACAATGATGCTGTGCTGAGGACCACCATTCAGAGGTTCAACCAGAAAACAGCTGAAAATGCATCACAGGTTCATGCTGACTGCTCCAGAACCGGCCAGCGTCCAGTGAAGGACGGACTGAACCCGGTTTCTTGCTGAACTCTTTGCTCTCCATCCTCCTGAGAAAGCTGAAGCGTCTGCATCCAACAGGCTGGTTCTGACCGGCCGGGTCTGTCTTCATTGGTTCAGCCGGTACCGTTTGGTTCTGCTGAAGCCTGGAAGAGTCCCGTAGGCCTCAGATGAAATGCTTCTGAGTCTGTCTGAAGGTCACAGAGTTGGACCACACTGAGTGGCATTTACCAACGGCGTGCACGACCGGCTGATGGTTTGGTTTCGTGGTCGCGGGTCGGCGTTTGTGATGTCAGAACACGACAAACATTGGTGCAAAGCTGCTTTATTTAAGACGAAACATCGGATCATGGAATCAGTCAACGTCTGGAGGCCACACCCCCTTCTTACATTTATCTGCCATCACAAGAATAAAACCAGCCAGACCCAGCAGGCTCTCCGGCCTGCAGCGCCCCCCTGAGGTGAAGTGCTGCTGCTGCACAAAGTCAGATGCAGAATGGTCAGAATCTTCATGAAGCGACAGTGGTGGTTTCACCCGATTTAGGTTCCTGTTTTACTTCCACATCTGTATGTTGCTTCCTGAGAGGTGGAGTAAAACAGCTGTATGGGCGGAGCTCTAATCGAACATCTGTCACGGGCCTCTCATCCACCAGGGGGCAGCATTCTAACCGACACAAATAGAAGTCCTTTGCCTGACCACAGCAGCATGACTCCACCCACAACTCACCAAGAAATGGCCCCGCCTCCACCCACCATAGAAGACTGATTGGCCCCGCCTCCACCCACCATAGAAGACTGATTGGCCCCGCCTCCACCCACCATAGATGACTGATTGGCCACACCTCCACCCACCATGGATGACTGCATGTCCCCGCCTCCATAGAAGACTGCATGGCCCCGCCTCCACCCACCATAGAACACTAAATAGCCCCGCCCACAGAGCACCAAAACCTTTAACTTCTGAGTTTAAATACTTCCAGGCCTCTTTGTAACCGTATCAAGAGCTCCACATGTGGGAGGTCTCACATAGGTGGGAGGAGTCACCGTGGTGGGAGGGGTCACAGAGGTGGGAGGGGTCACAGTGGTGGTTCCATGTTTTTCATTCACACCCTGCAGCCTCACTGAAGCCTGGAGTCAGAACCGAACCGTCCACCAAGATCCAGTCTGGAGGTTCTGAATTTGTTCTGAAAGGTCCCAGGACAGTCGAGTTTTTCCCGGGTTCTCTGAGGCTTTTTGCTGTTTTATCTTCTGATGATCCATCAGGTTCTGCTGGGTTCAGGTTGGAACCATCCGGGGGTCGTTTCTGTCCTGCGGGTTCAGGCCTGTGCAGGTGGGGGTGTGGGGGCTTTTTTTGGTTTTCATGACTTCCATAAGGCCCTGGATGGATCCGGTTCTGACGCGGGCAGCTTCTGGGTCATGCATTGAGGTCTTGTTTGGATGCCCCCCCCCCCGGTTCCTGCAGCTAGCAACTGCAGCTCTCCTTGGGGGCCTGGCTGTCGGTGTTGAGTCGGCCTCCTTGCGGAGCAGACGGTTTGTGCTGGACTCCGGACTCGGCCGCGTTCAGATCCAAACTGCCGTCCTGGATGTTCTGGTAGATTCTCTTGGCCGCCTCCAGGAAGGCCTCTTCCACGTTCTCTCCTCTGGAGATCAGAGAAACAAAGGTGAGGAGGGGAACAGGAAGCCACCGCCGTCGCACGGCTCGCATACTCACGTCTTTGCGCTGGCCTCCAGGAACAGCAAACCTGAGGGACAGGAAGGGGAGGAGTCAGACAGACGTCAGAGACACGGCAGGAAGACTCGGCGTCTCCTAAACTCACCGTTCTCATCGGCGAACTGTTTGGCCTCTTCGTACGTCACGTCCCTCTGGGCTTCCAGGTCGGCCTTGTTCCCGATCAGAATGATCACCTGGAGAGAACCAGGAGGAACAGAGGTCAAAAGGTCATCCGACCTCTGCTATGTTTTCATTTGAAGGAGAAGGAGGAACCGGTTCTCCTCCTCCTTCATTAATGCTGACTACGGCAGCTCGTTGGTCCAAAAAGGCTGAAGATGTTTGGTGGGAATGCTCGATGTTTACACCGATAGGAACCATCCCTGAGTCGGTTACGGAGCATACAGACGGGTCGCGTTTGGTCCAGACCAGCACACCTGGTGTGAACTGCCGGCGGAACCCAAAGAAGGTTAAGTATCTTTGAAACGTCTCCATTCCCCGGCTTTCCTTCACAGGACCTGCTGTGGCTGGAGGCGGAGCTTCACTCACCGTGTTGGGGTTGGTCAGGTTCCTGGCGTCCGTCAGCCAGCTGCTCAGGTGGTTGTAGGTGCTCCTCCTGGATCAAAACAGGAAGTTATTCAAAGACGATTGCTTGATTCCATGCTAATTATTTGCCAAAATTCAGACAATTGAACTCAAGGTGCACTGCTACCAGACCGCCATGCCGCTCCCGACACGACCTCTGATGGCGTCTGTATATTGACTCAACACTGAAACTGGACGCTGCAGAGGCGTGGGTGGCATACGGCGTGGACGGCATACGGCGTGGACGGCATATGGCGTGAGCACAGCTTTACCATGGAAACAGGGGGTCTGTACCTGGTGATGTCGTAGACCATGAGGGCCCCGGCGGCGCCTCTGTAGTAGGATCGGGTGACAGCTCGGAAGCGCTCCTGACCCGCCGTGTCCCAGATCTGCAGCTTCACCTTCTGGCCGTGGACCTCCATGATCCTGGTGCCGAACTCCACCCCGATGGTGTGAGGACAGTCGGCCATGACTGCAGAAACAGCAGAACCTCTGAGAACAGCTCCAGAACATTTCCCATCAGAACCAAAGCCTTCCGATGTTCCTCTGGTTCCACTGGGAACAGCATCCTAAAGGCCTCACACACTGCAGGACTTCAGCAGAACCAAAGAGAACCTCACATTTCTTCTCTGTGAACTGGTGCAGCAAACAGGACTTCCCCACGCCCATGTCTCCTGCAAAGAGACACAAAGACACACAAAGACACACAGGGACACACAGAGACACACACAGAGACAGAGACACACAGAGAGACAGACACAAAGACACACAGAGACACACAGGGACACACAGAGAGACAGAGACACACACAGAGACAGAGACACACAAAGACACAGAGAGACACACAGAGAGAGACAGACACACAGAGACACAAAGACACACAGAGAGACAGACAAACAGAGAGACAGACACAGACAACACCTGTTAGCTTCCATCAACATTTTATAGCATTTTGCAGTAAAGAATTTGTTCCCTGCTTGATGATTACGTTTTAACTGGAGAACCAGCTGCTCAAAGATGCTAAAGTAATCAGAGTAAAGCTAAAAGTCAGATTTGAAATCCAGATTTCTTTAATTTGTCAAAACATTTTGGAAAATCTCAGAAGTTTGATGGATGAATGTTTCTGAGACATCATCCAGAGGAGAAAACCAGACGACAGCTCAACTCAAACCAGCAGCAGGACATGGAAGTGGAAGTGTAATAGTGTGGGGCTGTGGTTTCTGCTCCATCAGAAAAGTCCTCCATGGTTCACGGATCAGAACCTGAACTCAGAACCTGAACTCAGGGGGTTCATGTTCTGCAAACACTTCCACCCTAACTAACCCGGATGTTCGGGAAGTTCTGGCGGTCTTTTGAGGAACTACAAATCTGGGACTTCCTGCTGGGGTCCTGATCGCCGCTGCAGCTGAAAACTCCCATCCACCTGAAACGCACCATCAGTTAACTTCCGTGTGTGCGCGCGCACTTACCGATGATGATGTACTTGAAGATGAAGGAGTAGTTGTACGGAGCCGCCGTCATCGTCTCTGCGGAGAACAAACGGAGGCTCTAAGGAACCGGTTCACACTCAAGCAGTCGGCTGGACCCGGACCCGCCCTTCGGGCTCGGTTCTCCCTTGTGGGCGTGGCCCCGCGGCCGGTCAGCTGACCGCGTTAGCCGCTGTCTATTAGCGTAGCTCTGCAGCTTAGCGCGGCAGTTTTCCGGCCAAAACCGGAAAAAAAAAAATGCAGCAGAAATTCAGACCCGGTCATCAAACCGGAGCTTTACCTTAAGCCTGGCCGCTGTTCAGACCCGTGAACCCGGTCAAAGTGCTGGTTTGGTCGATAGTTCACGCACTTTCGCCGCTAACCTGCCGATCTGCCAGGAGAGCTTACGAACCTCCTCCCCTCCAGGAAAAAGCAAATATCGCGAGATGTCAGAGTGACTGCTGCCGCTGAGCGGAGCAGAGCGGAACAGCAACCAGTGAAACAATAGAACCCATGTTCGGATGAAATTCTGCTTTACTTCTTAAAAACAGCAGCTGGATGAAAAAACCCCAAAGTTTGACGATTTTCTAGGGTTTTTTTCGTGTTCAGAAGGAAACGGGGAGAATACCTGCCAGTTAAAAAACAACAACATCCGGTTCTGATCTCTGGCAGTTCTGTTTGGGTTCTATTTGTTCTCATCAGGAACATTAACAGTTTGAGGTTCTGACATCATCAGGTCCAGTTGAAGAAGAACCCTCCACAAGGTGGTTCTGTACCTGAGGCAGGTGGAGAACATGTCCGTGAATGATGGTTCCTGAGGTCAAAGTTCACATAGTCTTAAACCGGGTTAGTAAAAAAATACATAAATAAATAAACATTTCAGTGGCAGACAACAAACAAGTGTGTGTGTTTGTGTGTATTTATGTTTGTCTATATCTGTGTGTGTATTTCTGTGTGTATAATTGTGTGTGTTTGTGTGTATTTCTGTGTGTATATTTGTGTGTGTTTATTTGTGTATTTCTGTTTGTATATTTGAGTGTTTTTGTGTGTATTTCTGTGTGTATAATTTTGTGTGTATCTCAGTTGTGTTAGTGTGTACATAACAGCATCATGTTGTGGATCTGGGGTCAGCTCATGTTCTTTCTTTTTAGACAGGATTTTTTCTTTGGTTCTGGTTCTGGTTCTGGGAAAAGCCGTCTTTAGCCAGTCTTTTCTCTGACGGACCAGGGGGGTGTTCCAGAAAGCAGGTTCTGCTAGCTCCCACGGTAAGTTTGAGGCTAAGGAAGTGGATAACCTCAGCTTTTGGTTCCAGAAATGGAGGTATGTTTCAGGGTATGTCAAGTTGCCATAGCAACTCATGCTCTGAACATAACCTGGTCTGGAGCAGGTTTAGTTGAAGGTTAGTTTGTTTTCAGAGAGGTGCAGCAGCATGGCGTGTCCATTTGAAGATGGTTTAGTGGATGAAGAAGCTCAGATAATACTTTTTCCACCGTCAGAGGATGATAAGACCATATATGGATGTTTAAAGAGAAACTTTTTACTTTGATCTAACTTCATTATTTGCTTCAGTTAAGAGAATTAATTTTTTTGTTAAGTCACCTTAAAAAATAACACGTAGTTATCAGACAATTATTTTCCTTTCATTCAAATTAATTCAATTAAGTAGGTGTAACTTTGGTGCTGCTGTTAAATCGGCACCGCAAGGGATTGTGGGATACCATTCCCTTTGCCTGTCTGGACGGATTTGGGTTGAAGTGTGGCTTTTTGACTAAATATGTTTCGTTGTTTAGCTGTTTTACTGTGTGTTGCCGAGTTATTTTGTCCTACTGTGCTTACGTCTCAGCACCACGAGTGAGAGTGAAGGAGAGGATGATGAGTTTTTATAGCACCACTACACTCTTATTCTGCTAGTACAATGATGGGAAATTATTTAATTATTTTTGCACTCTGCATTTTTTACCGTCCTTTTTATTGTTATAAAAATTAGCATATTCACCGGCTCAAACTTAGGCATATATATATATATATGCGTCACAAGGAAAATTGAAACAGGATCAGAAACTCGTGGGTTTACTTTGTCTGTTGATTTTCTCCAAGCAGAAATTCTTTTTTTTGATGATGTAGTCGTGTTACTTTTTTGACGGACGTATAATCTTCATACGCCGTCATTAAAATCTCAGACTCTGTCTCACTTCCGTCTCAAGTGTCGCGCTTTCTTTTTTTTCCCCACGCGTTTCCATGGTGACTCCAGAAATCGGCGATCTATTGAGAATGTCTTTATGTACCTGCTGTGCACGTGCATTAACCCAGCGTTACCAAGTCGAGCGTAATTACGCTAACTCATATCTGGTCTTCTGGAACCAACATAAATAAAATAACAATATCCGGTCTTTAGGAACCGACATACCCAGAGTAAGCAAGTTCAGGAGGATTTCAGCCAGAGTTCAGGCTTAAAGTCAGGGTAGTTTAAACATGCTTCCTGGGGGGTATTCCAGGAAGCATGTTTAAACTAGCCTGGATATGAGTTGGCGTAATTACGCTCGACTTGGTAACCCTGGGTTAACGCACGTGCACAGCAGGTACATAAAGACATTCTCAATTGATTGCCGATTTCTGGAGTCACCATGGAAACGCGTGGAGAAAAAAAAAGAAAGCGCGACACTTGAGACGGAAGTGAGACAGAGTCTGAGATTTTAATGACGGCGTATGAATATTATACGTCCAAGAAAAAAGTAACACGGCTGCATCATCAAAAAAGAAAAGAGTTTCTGCTTGGAGAAAAATAACAAAGTAAACGCACGAGTTTCTGATCTTGTTTCCATTTCCCTTGTAAACTTAAATGAATTACTTCTATTGGTGACAAATAATTTAGTTAAATTTATTCAAACTCAATAATTGTTTGTACAACTCAAATTTACGTATCCAAACCTGCCTGCGGACCAACAGACGCGTTTCCTGACCACAGAAAAGTCTTTTTGCTGAAAAATGGTCACCAAGTGGACCTAGGAGCTCGTCTTCAATTCAATTCAATTCAATTTTATTGTATAGCCCAAAATCACAACAACAGTCGTCTCGATGGGCTTCGTAACGGTAATTGAAGAAGTGAAACATAAAATCAAAAGGATCATGAATACATAGAATTCAGTAGGAAAATAAATTGAACTAACAAACTGACTAAGCTAAACTAACATCTCTGCCCTTAGACCCCCCTTCACGGTGAAGAAAAACTCCTAAAAAAAACGGATTCTAGAAAAAACAAAGAAACCTCAGGGGTGTCCACATGAAGGAGGGATCCTCCCCCAGGACGGACAGGCGATTTACCAGAACTCTTAGAGAAGAATTAACTTATCTAACTCTACATCTACATATTTAAAGTCCAGCAGATTAGCTTCATCCAGCCGGGGTTGGGGGGACAGTCAGGGGCGCGAGTCGAGCCGGAGACAGGAACCACAGCCAGGTGTAGGAGCAGGAGCAGAGACGAGGTACACAGTCAGGAACAGGAGCAGAGAGGAGGTACACAGTCAGGAACAGGAGCAGAGAGGAGGTACACGGTCAGGAACAGGAGCAGAGAGGAGGTACACGGTCAGGAACAGGAGCACGGATGGGCCAACTGGAGTCTGGAAGCACTCCCACTCCCCAGGAGGGGAGAGGGATAGAGGGACAATACATGAATCACTGCACCAAACAGAGGCATGGAGAACTAAATGATGAATGATGATCAAGAATAGAGGAGAGAGGAAGAGTAGAGGTAGATGATAAAAGAGGACAGAAAAGAGGACAGAACCCCAGAGCACCATAGTTACCCCAGCTTCAACTTCTAGCAGCCTTTTAAAACAAATAGTTATTATTATTAAGTTTAATTTAAACACATTAACATGAAGTTAAATAATCTCTGAATACTAACTAGTCTGACAATAATCCTGTCCACAGAGGAATGTTTTCAGTCTAACTTTGAATGTAGAAACTGAATCTGCCTCTCTTCCATGAGCTGGGAGTTTATTCCATAAGACAGGGGCTTGGTGGCTAAACGCTCTACCTCCAACTGTACTTTGACTCATTCTAGGAACCACAAGCAGTCCTGCATTTAGTGAGTGAAGTGTTCTGATTGGATGGTAAGGGACTATGAGGTCATTAATGTAGGACGGGGCCATTCCATGTAAGGCCTTATAGGTTAACAGGAGGATCTTGAACTGGATTCTAGAATCAACTGGGATCCAGTGAAGGTAAACTAACACAGGAGTGATGTGATCTCTTCTGCTAGTTCCTGCTAATAATCTAGCTGCTGCGTTCTGAACAAGCTGGAGACTTCTTCAGGAACTCTTAGGACACGCTGCTAACAAGGAGTTACAGTAATCCAGTCTAGACGTAACAAATGCATGGATGAGTTTTTCAGCATCACTCTTAGAAAGTAGATTTCTGATCTTAGCAATGTTCCGCAGGTGAAAAAAGGCAGTTCTACACGCCTGAGATATGTGAGCCTTAAATGATAAATCCTGGTCAAATAAAACCCCCAGGTTTCTAACTGTGGAATTGGGGGCTATACTTCCACCATCCAGGGAGACTATCTGAGCAGACAGAGCATCTCTCAGGTTTTTAGGACCTAGTATAATAACCTCAGTTTTTTCTGGGTTCAGGAGGAGGTAATTAAATGTCATCCAGGTCTTGATGTCTCTGATGCAGGCGTTCAGTTTCTCTATCTGGTCATTCTGGTCAGGTTTATTGGATAAATACAAGAGCGTATCATCTGCATAACAGTGAAAATTAACGCTGTGTTTCCTGATTCTGTTTCCTAGGGGTAGCATGTAGATCATAAACAGGATGGGTCCTAAAACTGAGCCCTGTGGGGTCTTCAGGAGGTTCTTCTGTGCTGGCCCGGTTCGCTCTGACTTTCTGTACCTCCCACATAATGAGCGCTGGTCCGCCCACCCCCCTCCTCAGGCGCTGAGGTCATAGGGGGGCCGGACTCTGCAGTCAGACCTGGAGCTGCTGTGGAAGAAGCAGCAGGATTTGTGAGACGCAGACATGGACGCAGACATGGACAAACAGAAAGGTACCGTACCGCTCTGCTGCTGCAGGTCCACTGAGGGGACATGAGGGAATTGGACCAGAACACAGACGGTTCTGTAGAGAGCTGGAGGACCACAGGGTTTGTGGCAGAAACGGTTTACAGCTTGCTCTGAAAGACCTTCTGAACGTGAGGCGCTGCGACCGTCAGCTTTCTGTCCACAAAGAGTTCAAACGGTTCTGCTGGCGTTCATGAAGATGTGCTGTGTTGGTTCTGATGGATCAGTTCTCCATCAGTGGAACGTCCACGGTCAGTTCTCATGCAGACTGGTGTCTTTGCTGTTTAAACGGCAGGAAGCAAACTCAGACCTCGCCGTGGCGGTCTCTGTGCTCAGATGTTGCTCCTCATCGGTTCCTCCCAAGTGGTTCTGGTTTAGATTGTTCTCATTTGTGGTTCTGGTGGAAGGAGCTGCCAGATGTTATCAGAGCTGGTTCACTTTGGGGAAAATCAGAACCTTTTCATCCAAAGAGACAAACAGTTGAATGGATGACAGCACTGATTCCAAACAGCAGCCATGGAGCCTCAGAATCCGCTTCCTTCCTCTCTGAGGATGATGAAGGTGTGGAAACAGCTCTTCGTCATGCTTCACTCTTCCCTCTGAAAGCGGTGGGCTGCCATTTTTCTAGTTTCCTGCAGAGCAGGAGTTTAACTGAACGATGGAGGTCTGGACCAGAATGTCAGAAACCGTTGATATCCCTGATGGGGGTGGGGGGTGGGGGGGCAGGTCCTCAAAGAGACGAACCCAGTCCCTTAGGTCTTCTGGGACCCTCATCTGCAGGATTTGTCCCAGTGATGGTATGTTGGCTCCAGAAACACCCATCTGTCCTCCTCCATGCCCACTTCCTGCTGCGGCCCTCTGGGGGCCTCTGGGGGCCTCACTAATAGACTGTTTAGGTTCTGTCTGTGTGTTTGTGTCTTCAAAGTTTCCACTTTCCTCCTGCTTGTTCTCCAGTTATCTTTCTGGATGTGATCTGATGACAAAGGGAAAAACCTCCAGGTCCCGCCTGACCCCCCCATGCAGACCGGAGCCAGCAGTCGTTAAAGGCTTCTTCGCGCGGCGCTTTGGTCATGCGGCGGCTTTGAGAGGCTCAGAACAGCTTAGAAAACCTCAGAATCAGCTGTTAGATCTGTTTAGTGAACGGGGATGTTTTATTCCATTTATTGTCTTTCTTTTTTCTAACTTGTTCTGTCCATCAGACGAGCAAACAGATGAAGCTGTTTCTTTACGTTGACACGCTAACCATCGCCTCCTCCACAGACACATGATCTTCTAGCTGCTCTAGTTCACTGAAGGTTTTTTCCCATCATTCCTTTCTACTCAGGTTCAGTTCTTTTACATTTTCAGCAACAAATGGAACTTTCCGAAGTTCTAACGGACCAGCATGAAGCAGAGAAACCGGACGCTCCTTTTCCTGTTGGTGAGAACGATGGACTGAGATTTCATGGCTGTGAATTCCTGCAATGTGATCGTAAAACCCCAATAATTCAGATGACAGTCAAACATCAGGTTTCCCTCTGACACTGGACGTCTGGGATTGGAAAGAAACTGCAGAATGAGTTTAGCTGAGTGACTGCAGGTTGAAGGGAAGGTTTTCAATCAATTCTGGTCCAAATGTTGAGCTTCAGGCGCTCCAGCGTCCTCTTAAATGATGTAAACAGGACTGTGTGTGTCCTGCTACTTCAAAGGCAGAAACAGGAAGTGATCTGATGCTCAGATAGGCTGCGTTCAGAAACACAAACTAGTGATGTTTTCTTGCCTGTGCAGCAGCGTCCGGCCGCCGTAGGCGTGTGAGGCATGTGCGGCGCAGCGTTTAAGCAGCAGCACTCTGATAAGCAGATGCTCTAACCGTCAGCAGAGACGGGTTAATCAGAAACGTTTAACCTTCAGCTCCCACCCCCCACCCCCACCCTGAATGGACTCACTCTGTGGACATGGACGGGTTTGGGGGGGGGGTTGGGGGTGGCCGGCTCTTCTCAATGGTGGCATTCAGTCCGGAGATGAATTCACTCTGATGTTCCTTTCAAGGAAAAACAGAAAACTATTTTATTACTTATCCAACTAAAAAGTCTCAGCTGTTTTATACCTCCTTGTGTTGTTAGGTTGTTTTGTTGTGACCTCCATCGGTGCTGGTCACCAATAGGGTACCGGTGAAATCAGTGTTGGTGAAAGAAGGAGAGGAGGAAAGTCCTGAGTGTTGGACTGAGAGGAGAGACTTTGAACGTTGGAACTATGACAGGAAAAGGTAGAGCGTATGTGGTGATGATGCAGAGGAGGAAGGTAGCACCTGTGTCCGGGAGACCAGGTGGAACGGTAGCAAGGCTGGACGCTAAGGAGCAGCTTGTTCTATCATGGTGGAGGTGAGGAGAAATGTAGGAGTTATCTTTAAGGAGGACTTTAGGAGTGATGTGGAGGTTAGAAGAGTGTCAGAGGGGAGAGTCTGAAGATAGAAATAGAAGGTGTGATGGTTCATGTTGTTAGTGGTTTGGCCCAACGGGAGGATGTGAGCTGGAGGAGAAATTCTAGTTGGACGTTGATGAAGTGATGATGAATGTCTCTAGAAGAGAGAAAGAGAGAGAGTTATCATTGGTGCAGATTTCAATTGACATGTTGGTGCAGGAAACAGGCGATGTCCATCAGCAGCAGATGTAGGAGGAGCTTCGTAATTCCAGTCTGTTCTCGACGTTAACCATTAGCTGCAGCTCAGAGTCGTGTTGACTGTCGGTGACGGTGTGAAGGCCAAACCAACAGCCCAGCTGCTGCTGGATTCCTCTGCCATGGTCGTATCAGGAAGGTGTGGGAGGAGCTTTGGGGTTCACCTGAGAACCACATCCATGATTGTAGATGTCACTGTTGTCTCTGGACTCAACAGGAGTTCTAGTGTTTCTAAGAACTTCCTTTCCTGGGGTTGAGTCTGTAGCAGGTTCCATCATGTTGCAGGAAGAGTTCTTCACTTTCATGCACAGCATGGGGTGAGGGACGGGCAAAAACTAACCTGGTGGTCCCTTAAAGGAACAGTTCCAGTTGGTGGATCTTAAAAAAACACGATGAAGTTATTTCGGTTTCATTGAAGGTTTCACAGCCGGAATATCAGAGGCTGCTGAGGTGTTACAGGTGTGCACAGACAGGTACAGGTGTGCTCAGACAGGTACAGGTGTGCTCAGACAGGTACAGATGTGCTCAGACAGGTACAGGTGTGCACAGACAGGTACAGGTGTGCACAAACAGGTACAGGTGTGCACAAAAAGGTACATGTGTGATCAGACAGGTACAGGTGTGCTCAGACAGGTACAGGTCTGCTCAGACAGGTACAGGTGTGCACAGAAAGGCACAGGTGTGCACAGACAGGTACAGGTGTACACAGAAAGGTATAAGTGTACTCAGACAGGTACAGGTGTGCTCAGACAGGTACTGGTGTGCTCAGACAGGTACAGGTGTGCTCAGACAGGTGCAGATGTGCTTAGACAGGTACAAGTGTGCACAGAAAGGCACAGGTGTGCACAGGCAGGTACAGTTGTGCACAGACAGGTACAGGTGTGCACAGAAAGGCACAGGCAGGTACAGTTGTGCACAGACAGGTACATGTGTGCACAGAAAGGTACAGGTGTGCTCAGGGTTGGAGTGAAAAAATTAGCAGAAAAATACAAACATTTAGTTTCTTTCAAACGGAGAACGTTAGAAGTTCTAACATTTTAACCTAATGAACCGTCCCTGATGACTGACCGACACAAACCTCTGAGTCTCATGGGAAACTCCTTTAAGGTGATTCTTAAAGGAACATTGGTGACAGGGAGAACGTCCCAGACAGAAGAGTTCTATTTAAAAAAGACAATCAGAACCAAAGTGAAAATCTAAAACGTTCCCACTGATCCATGTGGGGTTCTTCTGGAGGACCCACCCCACCCCCGATAGATCAGCTGATGCTCTAGCTGACGTCTTTGCTGTTGTAATGTCGAAGAAAATTTCTGGTTTGGTCCAAAGATCTCATGAAGCCATATTTTCCAGAGATTTAGTAACAATGAACATGAAGATCTTTTTTGTTGTTTTGATGGCCTCCTGGTTCTGCCTGCAGTGCTGGCCAAGCTGATCTGGGACCTGCAGTCCTTCCTGTCTGTTCTGGACTCGGAGAACCTGAGTTACATTGCTCAAGCTCAGAAGAAGTCCATCTCAGAGCTGCTGTCCAAACTGCAGAGCCACGACTCTCCAGGTGACCGAAGTGCTGTTCTGCTGGGCCTTTCTGGAGAACCTAATTAAAGTTAATGCTTGTTTGTCTGCAGTGGAAGATGCTGAGTACATGATCATGAGCTGTCCATCATCGTCTCCTAGCAACGATCCTCTAGACACACCTGCCACAGGTGAGGGTTTGTTTGCCACATCCAGGAGGGGATGACAGAAACTACAATTTTAGACTTGAAAATGATTTTTAAATCAGCAAAGATGTAATGATGAGGTTCAGAACATCAACACAAACAGAACCGGAACCAGAACCAGACAGAACACCATGGAGGACGTGAAAACAAAGCAAGTCGACCTTCCTGCAGGTTTGGTGACTGTGACCCCAACCAGAACCAGGATCGCCTTTGTCTCGTGTTCAGAACCGGTTCTGTCATATGATTTAAAAACAACACATGGATGCAGATCTTAAAAAAAAAAAAAAGATTTTGAAATGGTTAATAACTTTCTCGATAATTCTATTTGAGTTTGGGTGCAGTGACACCCAACTTCCTGTAGGGGGTGCTGCAGCAGTTTCACCAGCTCTAATGTATTCTTTTTAGGCCATAATGATTGGTTTGAAGTTGACATATGAAGCAGGTTTGTTTCAGTAGAAAAGAGGAATATTTTGAGTCGTCTTTCATGTTTATCATCTTGTGATGTTTTAATTCTTTTCTTTTTTAGTAATGAGCGGATCTCAGCCAAGTAAACCTACAGGTCTGTGAACCGCAGATAAACACCAATAAACAAGACAGTTCTATCCCTGAGGAGAACCAATCAGATGTCTGGTTCTCCTCGATTAAAAAAAAACATGTCATGTCCAATTCCCACGGATGATGCAGATCTCCACAGGACAGAAGCTCCACAAGATGCAGGATGCTGATGCTCTGGTCCATGAGAACTCTGACGCTACACTGGTTTGTGTTCAAGGTGTCTCCTCATCAGAGCTGCTCCCTCTTCAGGACTCCTCCCTGTGGAAGAGGAATGGGGTGAGTCCCCCCCACGATCATGTGACACCAGTTGACGGACAGATACTCTCTGGATCTAGACTGTAATCTGGACCCAGACTCTAATCTGGATCTAGACTCTAATCTGGATCTAGACTCTAATCTGGATCTAGAATCTAATCTGGATCTAGACTCCAATCTGGACCTAGACTCTAATCTGGACCTAACTGTAATCTGGACCTATATTTAATCTGGATCTAGACTGATATCTAGACCTAGACTGTAATCTGGACCTAGACTCTAATCTGGATCTAGACTGTTATCTGGATCTAGACTCTAATCTGGATCTAGACTGTAATCTGGATCTAGACTCCAATCTGGATCTAGACTCTAATCTGGACCTAGACTCTAATCTGGACCTAGACTCCAATCTGGATCTAGACTGTAATCTGGACGTAGACTCCAATCTGGATTTAGACTCTAATCTGGATCTAGACTCTAATCTGGACCTAGACTCCAATCTGGACCTAGACTCTAATCTGGACCTAGACTCTAATCTGGACCTAGACTCTAATCTGGATCTAGACTGTAATCTGAACCTAGACTCCAATCTGGATCTAGACTCTAATCTGGATCTAGACTCCAATCTGGACCTAGATTCTAATCTGGATCTAGACTCTAATGTGGACCTAGACTCTAATCTGGATCTAGACTGTAATCTGGATCTAGACTCTAATGTGGACCTAGACTCTAATCTGGATCTAGACTGTAATCTGGACCTAGACTCTAATCTGGATCTAGACTCTAATCTGGACCTAGACTCTAATCTGGATCTAGACTCTAATCTGGACCTAGACTCTAATCTGGATCTAGACTCTAATATGGACCCAGACTATAATCTGGACCTAGATTTAATCTGGATCTAGACTGTTATCTGGACCTAACCCCTAGTTTGATTTGGCTTTCTCTGGAACAGTGGAACAGTGGAGATGAGTCTTTCTCCTGACCAGAAAGAATCCAAACGTTCATGAAGCAGAACCCCAATGTCTCCTTCAGGAACCCTTAGATGTTCTTCAGTGTTTCTTTTCCAACAGATTTCCCGTCGTTTCAGATTTCAAATGAGCTCTGATGCTAAAGTAGTTTCAATCCCACAACCTTTTTGCTTCAGAAATACTTCATTTCAGATTAAGAACTGGTCTGTTCCAATCATAAAATGTAGAGATACGAGTACCAGAGTATTGAAGTACCAGAGAAATCTGTTTTTAGGCAGAAGGAGGAAGCCGAGGACAGTGTGTGACGTGGGTCAGTAATGACAGACCGGTTGTGCTGAGGTTTGGGAGGGGTGGATCCATGTGTGTGTGGGGGGGGGCAGGAACTCACTGTTTATAAATGGGACCATCTCCTCAGCATCTGATTGGCTCACAGCCTAGAACCAAGAGGAAGCGGTCGTTCATGGCAGCTGATTAGCATCTGGGCTTTGTGATTCACACACACATGCACTACAAACGCACAATTATCACACAACAAACAAACACACACAACTAAATGTCACAATGCAGCAGGCTTTAGGAAGGTCAAGAGAAACTTGCATCCCAGAATTCCTTGCAGCTGCCTCCCGTTCAGTGGCTTCCAGACGTTCCTGTCTGGGTTTTGGATCAGTTCCTGTGTGCCGATCCAAAACTGAGCCCTCATTTCCAGATAAAAAACTAAGCTAAGGGACACAACCGTCCCATGACCTGGATGAAGGCGGGGCTTCACAGATGTCCTCAGCCTTTGGTCCATCTGGTCTCTGGATGAACTTAAACAGGAAGTCCTATTTGTGCCACAACAAAAGAACAAAATCACAGTTTTGAAAATATAACTTTCCAAGTTGAAAATAAATAAATAAATGTCTCTTTATTTGGTGTAAAATGCTTTTTTATTACCTTCATAAATCTGATTAATATGATATAATATTTTTTTTTTTATTTAAATATGCCACCAAACCAGCCAAAAAGAACAGACAGGAGGGTTCCCCCTGATTGGTTGGATTCCCTCCAATCACGTGTTGGTATTGATCAGCAGGAATCTGTAACCTGAGGTTCAACAGACCAACATGGAGTTCTAGTTTCTAGTTAAACTCGGACTGAAGAAGAAAGCATTTCTAATCATTCAGATCAGTGACTTTGTTGGCTTTGGTTCCATTTTATTTGGTTAAATGAATGAATTTATATCAGAGGTTTTGCTAAATTTCTTATTACCGCCATTATTCATTCCTCACTATCATCTGGTAATGCCCCATCACTTTTTAAAACTGCATCTGTTAAACCCATCCTGAAAAAACCCGGTTCAGATCCCAACTTATTCAATAATCTCCGTCCAATTCCCAACCTTCCCTTCATTTCCAAAATTCTAGAGAAAATAGTTGCCTCTCAACTCTATGATCATCTGAAACACAATAATCTTCTGGAACCTTTTCAGTCTGGCTTCCGCCCCCCCCTACAGCACTGAAACAGCTCTGCTTAAGATCACCAATGATCTTCTTGTTGCAGCTGATTCTGGCCTCCTCAGCATCCTCATCCTCCTTGATCTGAGTGCAGCCTTTGATACCATTTCTCACTCCATCCTCCTCCAAATGCTCTCCTCCCTCGGTATCACCTCCACCCCCTCCGTTGGTTTCAACCCTACCTCTCGGACCGAACCCAATTCATTCACCTTAAATCAGTGGTTCCCAAAATGTATCTGCAGGGCCCCCCTTTCTGAAGATTAGAATATTTTCGACCCCCCCCACACTGACACAAACATACAAATCCTTTGTTTCTAAACTCCACCGCGCCCCCCTGCAATACCCCCCGCGCCCCCCCTAGGGGGCGCGCCCCCCAGTTTGGGAACCACTGCCTTAAATCATTCAAATCTCAACCTTCCTCTGTCTCTTCTGGAGGCCCCCAAGGTTCTGTCCTTGTTCCTCCTCTTTTTATTACTTATCTTCTTCCCCTTGGCAATATCTTCCGTAAATGTAATGTTAATTTTCACTGTTTTGCGGATGACACCCAGCTCTATGTATCCATCAAACCTGACTCCTCTCTTCCACCCCCCTCCCTCCACTCCTGTCTATCTGAAATCAAAAACTGAATCACCTCAAACCTTCTCAAACTCAATAGTGATAAAACTGAGCTACTTCTAGTAGGTTCCAAATCCCCCCTCTCCAAAGCCACAAGTCTCACTCTTTCCATCGATTCGTCTTCTGTCTCCCCCTCCCCTCAGGTAAAGAGTCTGGGTGTCATCCTAGATAGCTCCTTATCTTTTCAGTCACACATTTCCATTTCCATCTACGTAACATTAATCGTCTACGCCCCTCCCTCACTGTCCCCTCTGCTTCTATCCTGGTTCACAGTCTGGTCACTTCCCGTTTAGATTACTGTAATTCTCTCCTCTTTGGTCTCCCACAAAAAACCCTCAATAAGTTCAAACTGGTCCAGAACTCAGCGGCCTGCATCATCTCCAGAACCCCCTCCTTCAGTCACATCACCTCGGTTCTCCACCAGCTGCACTGGCTCCCCAGAACCTCCAAATCCAATTCAAACTCCTCCTGTTCACCTTTAAGGCTCTCCATAACCTGGCTCCTCCTCATCTCTCTGACCTCCTCCATATCAAAACCCCCTCTCGTTCTCTTCGGTCCTCCTCCTCTGTTCAGCTCTCTGTCCCTCCGGCTCGACTCGTCACCATGGAAACCAGAGCCTTCAGCTGCTCGGCTCCCAAACTCTGGAATTCCCTCCTGACCTCCGTAACATCGACTCCCTACCAACATTCAGATCTAAACTCTAAACTCATCTGTTTATTTCTGCTTTCCCATCTTGATTCCCTGTCGATTGTTGTCGTTTATATTTATATTTATTTATTGTGCTTTTAATGTCTATTTTTAACCTTTGTTCTGTACAGTGTCCTTGAGTTCCTTGAAAGGCGCTTAAAATAAAATGGATTATTATTATTATTATTATTATTATTATTATTAAAACCATAATATCCCTTCAGGAGTCGCCATAACCATAAATAAAGTTTTTAAAGTTCATCTGCAGACGTGACACTAAATCCTTGGCCTTGTGTGAGCTATAAATCCTTCGAGAATGAATACATTGCAAATACAGACCATAATATTCATGAAAAAGCAGGATCCTGTGTTGAACGTGATGTCTTATTTTGAAAGGAACTCCTTTGTCAAAAGTAAAAAAAACTCACCAATGATCACCAATGGTCTGAGTCCTGGTTTTTCCAGAAACTTTCCAAAGACTGATCTTCATCTCCTCGCATGCAGAACCCCACTGTGCCCCCCCTCCCCCCGGGAGGTTTGGGAGGAGACGAGGAGGACACATACGAGGAGGCGGAGCCTTACATGGCTGCGAGCCCCACCGTGCACAACACCGGTACCTGAAAAACACAGAGCTGTCCAGAATCACGACGAAACCACCAACCACAAAGTTCTTCTCAGTTCCAGAGAAGGCGGAGTCAGACAGCAGCCACTACGAGTCCTACGGGGAGGAGGAGGAGGATGAAGATGTAAAGGACAGGGCTCATTACATCCAATGGAGCAGCTCGCAGCCGTGCCTAAGACCCGCCCCCGAGTCTCGCCTGTGTGGCTACCTGTGGAGGAGAAGGTGGCTCGGCCAGTGGTCCAAACAGCTCTTCATCGTCAGAAACGATGTGCTGCTGGTGAGGGGGCGGGGCTTGTAGGTCATGGAAATGTACGGCGACTTGACCTTTTGCCTCTGAGGAGTTGATAAAATGATAATTTAGAAGAAAAACAGGATGAGATGAAAAACTAAAAAAGAAAGAGCAGGAGGGGCGGAGAGGCAGAAGGGCGGAGAGGCAGGGGGGGTAGAAAGGGTCCATGGTGGTTCAGAGACTCTGATGCAGAGCTGGAGGCAGCAGGGATGAAGATGCTGAGGTTCTCTGAGGGACCAGGATGGATCAGATCATAGATGTTCTGGAGATCCATGCAGATGGAGACTTTGGACACGTCCAGAGACCATGAAGTGGTTTTCTCCTAAACCACAATCAAGTCTCTTGAAATAACTGGTGCCTGTTCTTTGGCTGCTTTAGTGCTATAAATGTGCTCGGGATCTTCTGCCTCAGCTGGAATTGAACCTGCGTGGCTGTCAGGTCTTCTACAAGTCAAAGACCCACTCAAAGATCCAGCACCAGCTCAAAGTGGCGCCGGTGGGTTTTGATTCTCTGGTGCTGGGCTACAGCAGCTTCCAGCAGGCTGAAGAGTGGAGGACGGTAAGCAGAAAGACTGACGCCGCCGTCATCCAGGAAGTCTAGAACCAGAACCGTGGTGACACTTGATCTGTGCAGGTGATCGTGGATGTCAGCCTCAGAAGTGAGGAGAAGACTCGGAGCTTCTCATCTCTGATGGAGTCAGAGCTGCTGCCGTCCTGCAGGGTAAAACACACAAGAAAGCCTCCAGTTACATCCATGCAGCTTTCAAATCACTGCTAATCTCAGGATTGTTTGGGATTATTCACAGTTTAATTCAAAACTACAAAATGTTTGAAGGAATGAAGGTGTTTCCAAACCTCAATCAGAACTGAAGTCACTTTCGGAGCAGAGAGACGTTCACATTAATAAATCCGTTTTGATTCAGTATCTAGAACCCTCAGAGAACGGCAGAACGGTCCGTCTTCCAACCCAATTAAATCTGATCTCAGTTTGGATTTTTCTTTACATTCAGTCCATGTTTTGTTAAATGAAACGTTTAATGATAAAAGTGGAGGATTTTCCAGAGTCCAACTCTGGATGTGAGGACGGAGACGCAGTCAGTGATTGCAGAACGCTCCACGCCGTCCTGAATCCTGACATCAAAGTCCAGATTCAGGGTCAGTTTGGAGTCATCCATGAAGGACTTCTCACTGCGTCGGACCTGCAGGAGCTGCTTTGTTTGGTTCTGTAGTCTGGACTTTAAACGCAGAGCAACAATCCGCTGGACAGGAACAGCTGTGAGAACAGAGACGTGATGGAACAGGCAGCAGAACTTTAGACACAGAACTATTGTCACTTATTGAGTCCTTCATCCTAACTTCATACGTGGTTTTTCTGCCTCACATTGAAGAAAACATGCTTCAATGCACCCAAAAGAAAAATGTTCTTCTGAAAAAAGAACGTGAACATGTTTGTGGTTTATTTCCCGTCTGTCTTCAGTCCGACTCAGTTCAGGAGGATTCTGAGGAACAGAGGGATCCTGAATGTCCCACGAAGACGGATGAAGGTAGAGAAGAAAGGCGAGTGACGCCGCCACTGAACGCTGTGAAGTCTGGG
Source organism: Oryzias curvinotus (assembly GCA_023969325.1). Taxonomy (NCBI): domain Eukaryota; kingdom Metazoa; phylum Chordata; class Actinopteri; order Beloniformes; family Adrianichthyidae; genus Oryzias; species Oryzias curvinotus. The sequence goes on from CM043714.1 coordinate 33,575,004, forward strand.
TAACAGGCCGGGCTGTTGGGTGTGACAGGGTTCCTGAACGTCCTGATGAACTGTCAGTGGCAGAACCTTCGGTGCCAGGTGGAGGGCGGCTTCCTCTACATGTTTGCAGAGGAGGAGCAGAAAGAGGAGGAGAGGGGCAAAAGCGAGCGTTGCCCTCAGTACACCGTTCAACTCAGAGGCTGCAAGGTCAGAGCCGGGACAGACCACGCCCTCAGGATCACACTGAGCATGCTCGGGGACCAGGTTGCTGTGTTGGAGGTAAGTTGGATGAAGTGGAGCTTAAAGCTGGTTTATGTGGGAGTCGTCCGTGTCGGACCGTTATTTCTCCAGGTGAGCTCTGCAGAGGAAAAGCAGCGATGGTTCAAGCTGCTGCAGGATGCCAGTTACCATGACAACACCATTCAGGAGCACACTGGAGATGCTCTCAGGTTGGAAACATACTCTTTACCTGTTCAAGATAGATAGACAGATCTTTATTTGTCATTGTCACAAGTACAATGAGATTAAAAGTACTTCCTGGTCAGTGCAACATTCATACCTTCAAAATAAAGGCATGGATGAACAGCAGCTTCCTACAGCTAAACAGCAGCAGAACCCAGGCACTGCTTGTTGCCCCCCCCCAGCAGATTCATTCCTCCGCAATATCCCAGTTCACATTCAACAGTCCTCCTCAATCACCAACCTAGGAGTACGGTTTGACCCTCAGCTAAGCTTCCATACCACATAAAGACCTCATTCCACCACCAACCAAACCTCTCCAAACCCTTCTATCACTTCCAGATGCAGAAACTCTCGTCCATGCCGTTATCTCCTCAAGGCTGAACTACTGCAGCTGCATTTTTTGGGATTCCCAACAAGAATATAAAAAAAACTTCAATACATCCAAAACAGTGCAGCCAGAATCCTAAAGGGAGTCAGGAAGTATGAACACGACCCCCCTTTTATGCTCTCGCGGGCCAGATAAAATGACATGGGGGGCCACATTTGGCCCATGGGCCTTGATTTTAACACGTGTTCTAAATCTTTGAAATTTTATTTAACTTGCTGTACCCTCCTGAGTCTGAATGTTATTCTCTTTTGTTTTTGGTTCCTCAGCGGACTGCAAACCCGCAAGTTTCCCACCTCCAACCCTTACATGGACGACCCCTTCGCTGTGAGTGGAACATGCCAGGACCAGCCTCTGTACTCCAACACCTCCATGCTGGAGCACATGGTACATACCAGAGAAAACGCATCTCGAAAAAGAAATACTTTGCTGTGGTATCTACTCCACATTCATTTACTCTTTAGCCCTTGTACTACCCTATGACCCCCCCCCCTCCTCCCGATTGAGGAGGAACCACATATTAACCCATGTATGATCCTGTGACCCCCCCCCTTCCATTGAGGTGTTCTCCTACCATGACAAAGATGGATAAAGGTGGAGAGGATTTCATGTAATCCATGGACACCAGTGAAGATCACAAATCATTGAAGAACAAAGGTTCAGAGCTCTGTCTAGTGGGTCTAGATGACCCCACTGTCTAGTGGGTCTAGATGACCCCACTCCCAATGTTAACGTGCCTAGGATAGAACAAGGGTCACACTAACAATCTCTAACCTCTCTGGAGGGTTCTGATCTGCAAAAATGATGCCTGCAGCGAGTTTAACAACCTTCCTCCAAGGTTCCATGTAAAAAAAAAAGGTTTTCCCAAACATGATGTACTCAGATTTTCAGACTAAAGAGAGATTTTTCTTAAGGCAGGGTTCCACTTTTTGCAAACAGCCTTTAGAGGTCATTTGAAAAACACCAACATTTGGCACTTTTGGAAGTTCAGGAGAACGTAACCAGAGAGCTCAGTGGAGTGATGTTAATTTAAGGAACTCAGAGAAAGTTAATACTGTCAGACGCAGAGGGGAGCCTCAATGGAGAGCAGGGTATCGGGAGAAGAAGGGGAGAATCCAGAGCAGCGAGTCAGAACTGTCAAGTCAGAACCAGAAGGCTGAACTGTCTGCAGAGAAAAGAACAAGCATAGGTGAAACAGAGGAACTTGAGTAGAGCAGCGTCCAGCTGCACCAAATCAGGGTTAGACAGCAGAAGGACTTACTAGGAGTGTCAAAAGCTGGATGAAGGTGCAAATGCGGACACTTTTTCACCTCTTCTGTGTACATCAGCCGTCTGACATCATCTTCTACTTTCAGCTCCACGGCTCTCAGGACTCAAAGCAGCGGGCGTCGGGGCTGTGCAGAGACTCAGTGACGTACAGCAACTCTGTCTTCAGGAGCCACAGTGAGTCGTCACCACAGAACAGCAACAAGCCTCTTTGATTCAATTCAATTTAATGTTATGTGTATAGCCCAAAATCACAACAACAGTCGTCTCGATGGGCTTCAAAGTGAAACCCTCCGTTCCAGAGGAAAATGTCAACATTTGTAAAATGTTTACTGAATGGATGAATTTAGCAATAATGCAGTAAAAACCCCAAACCTCCAACGCTGAAGATCTGACCATCAACACACCTGATGCAGGTAGTCAGCAGCAAGAAGAGCAGGAAGAGCTGGAAACCAGGCGGGAGGTCTTTAGGACCGGGGGGCGAGGAGACGGTGGGTTATGCAAAGACAGGAGGAAGAGGAGGAGGCAGCAGGGATGAAGATGCTGAGGTTCTCTGAGGGACCAGGATGGATCATTGAATCCATCAGAGGATCAGATCATGGTGGATGTTCTGGAGATCCATGCAGACATTTGAGAGGAGGAGCAGTGATGATGATGATGATGATGATGATGGTGAACGGATGCTGAAGGTGGAGCTAGCAGGAAAGACCAAAGAGGAGGTTGATGGATGAGGAGGACATGAGGGAGGAGGGTGGAGAGGAGAGAGGGAGGTGAAGGCTTTGCTGTGGCGCCTCCTACAGGTGAAGGCGAAGAGGGGAACTGTTTCTCTCCAGAACAGCAGCTGATCGCTGGTTGGAAACAGGATCTTCTTGGATCAAACTTCTTCTCCAAGTCCTGAACCTGAGAGTCCAGCTCCTTCTGCTGCAGACCTACAGTCTGGTTTTTAACTCTTCTTGAAGGCCCACAGAGCTTTGCGTCCCATCACTTTCAGTCGGGTGTGAATATTTAAGGTGAGCTACATCAGAAATCCAGGTGGCAGACCGCTCAGCGACCCGTAAGAGAACCAGTTCATGCACCTGTGACAACAGGTGAGGGTCAGTCAGGGGGGAGAGGGTGAGACGCAGGCGTGTCAAACAGATTTCTCGTTTTTAACCCCCAAAATCCTGCAGACTGGAGCCCGTTAGTGCTGTGCACGTGATACGTGCGCGGTAAGGAATGGGCAATGTGACGAAGGCTTCAGGCTGCAGTGTCACATGGTAAAAGGATAAAGGTCTAAAAAAGGAAAATGCAGAAGTGAAGAGCTGCTCCCGTTCCTGCGTCTCAGACAGCAGAGGCGCTGAGGTGCAGCGGAGCGTCCAGAAGCTGGAGCTGGCCGGGAAGACGCCGGTGCCGCTCCGGGCGGGTTCGGAGACAAACCTGCCGTCCGCCGGGAAGCCAAGCAAGCGCGCCTCCTTCAGACAGTCGCTGGCTCTCTACACCGAGCGCGCTCAGGTAGGCGTTGCCCTGTAGGCGGAGCTGATGCCGGCTCACAGCTCTGACCTCTGACCTTTCTGCTGTGTGCAGGTGGGCATCCTGAACCCTCTGCTGCGGCGAACGGCGTCAGCCAAAAACTCTTTACGACGAGCTCCTTCAGCGCTTTTCCTTGAACATGGAAAGGTTTTCCAGAGAAAGAAGGTGAGAAGGGTTAGGAGCAATGAGGAGGAGGAGGAGGAGGAAGAGGAGGAGGAGGTGCCGTTTCTGCCAAAGTTCACGTCAATCCAGAAAACGGGCACCAAAGGCTGAAGTTTAGACAGATCTGACATCCTTGTTGGACTCAGTGATCATCTCTGGTGTTTGTAGGTCTTCAAGTGAAGGTTTTTCTATTTCACAGGAATGGGAGACCAAAGCTGCAGCTTGACGGATGTTCTGACCGCATTCGGCGCCGTGGTTCTCATCAGTTTGTCTTCACGTCTGCAGACGATGAGGAGCAGAGCTGCTTCTGCTTCTGATTGTTTTTAACACAAACCCCTTTCAGGTTTTGATGTTTCTGTGGATGAAATGTGTGTTTGAACCAAGCAGCTAACAGGAAAAACTTTTATTTTAGTGCAGAAACATTATTGTGTTCTTAAATCTTCACTTTCATCATTTTCTCCATTTTTATACTCAGGTATCTGCCCTGCAAAAGCTTTTACTTTGAAGGAAACAGTGGAGTCAAAGTTAAAGGAAAACGTTTTTAATTTTCCTGAAGAACAGTTTAGATGTTCTGATAAATGTTGTGTCTCCAGCGTCCATCGTCACTATGACGGCTCCCGCTGTACCACAGCTTCAAACTGCTGTCAGAACCCTGGACTGACGACAGACGTCACTTTCCAACAAGCTTCCTGTCGGCTGCATTTCATTTTCTGCACACATTAGAGAAACTTAAATCTGAGCTGCAATAAGGTGACAGCTGTTTATTTGAGTGTTTGTTCCTGAGAAACGAGGATTAATTTAATCTGATTTTCCTCCACTGCAGACCTGCGATCGTCATGAATGTTTTAACGTTGATATAAAGTGAATAAAGTTCATATTTAATCCAGACTTTAACTGGCATCCATTTACCACATGTCTAGGATCCAAAAACAAATTCAATGTTGATTTCAAAATGTAACAAATACTTTTATTTTCATTTTTGTAGTTTTGAATGTACTGATCTGAACCAGGACTTTTATTTACTGCAGTGTTTTTGGTTATTTCGAGTTTTGGACCACGGATCTCTCAGATGTGAACCAAGTTCAACCGGTTGTGTTTTTCCTCGCCGTTCTGAGACGGTCTAGCCGCTTTTCAAAGGTTTGGAGAACGTTGAACCCAAACCAGAGAACAGCTTTCCAGCTGATCCTGGTTCTGATCCGTCTGCTGTTGAAGTTCTGCAGGAAAACATGAGTTTCTGCTTGGAGAACATTTCCTCCTCAGTGGTTCTGTTGTTTTAATAAAAAGATGCTCATTAAAGAACGCTGGTTGTTTTGCAGATTTATAAACTCTAAAAAAGAAAAGTTATAAACTTGAATAAAACAGCGGGCCAACCAAACCTCCACTCCGTCTGTACAAACATTTCAAGATAAAGATGATATTTGACTGACTTTAGGTCTCCAAACTGCCGTTCATTCAGAGGGTTTGGATCATCGACATCACTTTGATCACTGGATCCTCCTCGCTTCTAACCATCATCTGGATCCGAGAACTGTTCCAAGTGTGACCCCCCCAATAGAAAACGGTTCACCTCCTGCTCCAACTAAATGGAGACGATTCAGTTGCCATTTCTTTGTGGTACGGCCGCCGCCATGTTGGAGCCAGACGTCACCAGTGAGCAGTGATTGGTCCGAGTCGGTCTGAGTCACTGTTTCTATGGCAACCACTCTCACCAATCAGGAGAAAGCTTGTTAGAAGACCATACCCCTACCACTTGAAAGTGGGCTACACCAAATCTGTCAATGGCTCCACCTACTTTTATTGAAGTGTCTGATTGGTCAGTTTGTAAAATGAGGATTATCAAGATGTTAAAGCTAGGGTGTCAGATCCAGAACGGTTCTTCCGACCAATAGAACGACTGAGGAACAGCTGTTTGTTTATCTATAGAAGTCTGGGATTTTGGCTTCTTGGAGCCACTTCCTGTTTGGAATGCCGGGGGGAGGGGCCACTCAGTCCAGTTCTCTGATACAGTTATTAGGTTAATACACAACCAAACGGGGGCGCAATCAGGTGCTTTCCTGAACAGGTCCAAGTTAAGGTAAATACAGAGGTTCTTACCAGGAAGAGAACCCAACGTGAAGGTTCTCTGTAACGTTCTGAAAAGTACAGAACAATCCTCGCTTCACTGTTTTGGGCAGAAAGCTGCTCTAAAAGAAGGAATTCTGCATCGGAAAGTTTCTAAAAGGGGAAACAGAGTCAACAGGAAGTTTCTTTTATGAGAAGAATGAAGACGATAAAGCAATGGCAGAACAGAAATGTTCTTTATTGGGATTCCTGCTTCTTTTCAAACAACATTCAGGTTTCAGCAGCTTCATACAGATGTAAAAACAACAACTTTTGAACTTTTAAACTCAGTTTACCTTCCAGTCAGAATAATCTGCTACGTCAGGAACTTTATTCTCAGTTTTCTTCAGTTCAGTTTTAACAGCAAATGATCAATGCAAAGGCAGTTTGAAGTCATCTGAACCTTTGAAGCCGCTCTGCCGACAGAGTCCAAGAACACCGGATGATACAGAAAACATCAAACTATGGACTCTAACTACACCCACCAATCAACACAAAGCGAGAGAAGGTCAGAGAGGAGAAGCAATCAGAACAGGTTTCTGCTGGTTCTTTACACAGAGGGAGGAAGACGCCGATGGCATTTCCCTAAAAAAAGGTTCACCCTTCAGTCTATGCAGCTGGAGAAGAACACCCAACGGCTCCGCCGCCCAACTGGAGACGATCGGTTTTGTAAAGTAACACTACCGAGTAATCAGTGACATTCCAGAGACCAGTAAAACCTTTAAATCAGCTGAAGTCTGGACTTGGAACTGAATCTGTCAGGTCATAGGGGACTCCACAGGGCTTACATTTGGAGCCACTTCTTTTTTGGTTACGTCATCCTGAGGAAACAGTTTGGCAGTCAGATGTTACGCTGATCTTCTCCTATACTCCTCAGATCCATGAGGAAGCTCAGAGGGAATCAGGTTCTCTCCAAAGCTGTGGGACTCTGCACCACAGCAGGTCAGGCAGACTTCCTCAGTGTCCACCTTAGAAACGATTGATTCTCTGGGTTTAACCTAAAACGTGTTTCCTGCTCAGAAAATTCCCTTTTGAAAAGACGTTTTGGGTAATCCAGCTTAAACATCATCGAAGAATAAAATAATGTAGCAGGTCGATGTTAGCGTTAGCATACTTTGTTGCTGACGTTGCGTGAAAAGGGTTAGCATGAGTGTTTTCATGATGGTGAAAATGTCAGCCTCCAATAGAATCTACACGTCTGAGAACGTCTGAGAACGTTGTTCTGACGGAGTCAAGGATCCCATTCTGATGGTACATCCACCACCCTGATTATTCTGTTACATTCAGGCTCTAATCAGATATATTTATATGAGGATGATGCAGCATTTAATCTGAATACTGTAAAAATAGAAAAAAGAGGTTGGTAGAAGCTAATGTTATCTTCTCTTTGGTGTAAATTCTAACGATAGTCTCAGCAGCTTAACGAAGCTCATTGTGATTAAAGCCCCACTCTGATGAAATGGGGTTTTTGGGGTTTTTAACACGCTCTTGTTGCATTTTTCTGATTTTTAAAGGAAATTAAGTTCAAAATTCATTTCTGAGTTTTTCTTTATTCAAATTGTTGTGATTGAGGAGCAGGTAAAAAATGTCGTTTGAAAAGATTGTATTTGTGACGCATAAGCTACAACGGCGGGGCCACAGACTCCAAGCTCCGCCCCTTTCTGATCATCCACCTGCAGACCAACAGATCCATGACCGTCTGTTTTCCTGGTCAGAGCTGGATGGATGGATGGATCTGATGTTGATGCCATTTTTGTTGCACTGCTAACGTTGGGTTGGGGGGGGTGAGGGGCTGTAAGCTAGCAGGAGAGTGTAATCAGAGAGGTCTCAGTCATGGATGATGGGAAAGGGGCACGGGGTTGCTCTGCACCAACAGTCTCACCCACAACTCTGAGGTGACTTCCTGCTGCTCTGCAGAAACTATGTCCTAGAAAACGACACAGGTTTTTAGATTTTGGCTAAAAACGACGTCATCATCATGAAAAGACGACTGGGAGAGCTTTGGAAGCAGATCAGAAGATGATTGGATGGAATTTTAATCAAAAATTTGTGTCAGTCAAAGTTTAAGAGTCTAAAGGTAAAGTTAGATCTGATCATTCAGGGAGAGAGAGAACTGCTGCTGAGGATTCCTGTGTGAGCCTGAGGACGTTTCCATGGTTACCAAAGTTCTAAAAGTGCAGATCTCCTCATGTTAAAACAGTTTCATTTTTCCTCACAGTCCAAGAAATCCTTTTCCTCCCAATAGTAATTTTCTACTGATGTTCTAGTGCAAATTCTGCTGCTTCTTTATAATGTTAAAAACCTTCTGCACAACATTTGGTTAAGAAAAAACAGCAGCTAATGCTAACCTTGCTAACCTGTTGCGTGGAGGAGGCGGAGCTGCATGGAGGAGGCGGAGCTGCGTGGATCTGGCACTAACATCTTCTCGTCTCGTTTTGTGATGTTTTGAGTTTTGTGATGTTTTATGTTGTTTTGTGTTTTGTGATGTTTTGTGTTTTGTGATGTTTTGTGTTTTGTGATGTTTTGTGTTTTGTGATGTTTTGTGTTTTGTGGTCTTTTGTCTGAGTCTAAAACTGGTCATAAATCTGTTTATTGTAACGTCAGAGCTGCACTCCACGATCCAGAAAGATTCGTCGGGAAAGCTGGTGCTGATTCTTCTGACAGCCAAACCAACTCTTAACCCGCTCTGGTCACGGCTGAAGCTCCGGTTTCAGTCGTCATGGAAACATCTGCAGCAGAACTTGATGACATCATCACCATCTCTGCAAACAGCCTCAGATGTCTAAAAACGTCCACAGCCGCCGCATCACGGTCAACGGAAGAGGACGTGCGCGACACATCCGGCTTCCTGATGGCCAACCTGAGGAAAGCAGTGCATTATGGGATGCAGTCCTAGGGGTGTCAGAAGAGGCTGACCTTCTTCTTGAGTTGGTTTCTCTTCCATAAGGAGAGGCGGTCAAATTCCTCCATGGACATCCTGAACAGTCTAAAGAACTCCTCCTGGGAGAGATGTCTCTGCAAGAAGACGGATCATGGAGCTGCAGTTAGTTCACCTGCAAAGGTTAGACCACGCTGCAGGTCATGAGATCTAAGGAAGCGTTTTCACCAGCTTCCTTCCTCTACACCTGCTGCAACTCCAACAAAAGCTTCTCTAAAACTCATTTCTGAAGATCACGAGAAACAACCAAATGATCCAGAAGTGGTCCAACTCATTTTTAAACTGTGAGAACGTCAGAACCTGATTAACGTTACGAGTTTCAAAGTTACTTTCATCTTGAAATTCATCTGTGATGCAACCGTTTTATTCAACTCTGTTGTGTAGTTGTACATCCCCACCAGCAGGGGGTGCTGCAGCACTTCCGGTTCAGTGTTAATGCTGCAGGTTTGCATCAGCTGCTCTTACCTCCAGTCGGGTGCGGTCCACACCAGCAGGGAGCTGTGTGCGCCCTCTATGGCTCACCACCAGCGTTTCATACGGGTAAATCTGCAAGCAGAACTGGGTCAGAGCACAAACGGAACCAGGACCTAAAGCTGTGGAGGCCTCAGTGTGGAGACGCCCCCCCATGAAATGTAAAGACTTCCCACACTGAGAACCGGTGGGACTGGAACCTAAGGAGCCAAAGGCTACGTTCACACTGCAGGGCTTAATGCTCAATTCCGATTTTTTGAAGAAATTCAATTTTTTGCAAGGCTGTTCACATTTCCAATTAAATGTGAACTTCTGTGATCTCCAGTGTGACCCAGAAACAACCCAGAAGTGACCCGCATGCAGAAGAGTCCTCAACGGCGAACGTCACTCGTCTGTGGAAGTAGCTAACGTTAGCAATGGATGTCAACAACAGTCAACAGCGGAGCTCTTTTTCATTATTACATTTATTTTCACAAAGGAGCAGCACAATTACAATCTACTCACTTTAAGAAGGCATTGGAGCCGGGGTCGTCTGGACCCACTGTTGTGGAATGGGGATGTGTGTGTGCTGGGGCTGCACGTGCGTGTGTAAGAGAGAGAGAGCGCGTGCAGCGCGGTAGGGAGTGAGGGGGGCAGTGGGGGGGGGTGCATTCATGTTGTGTGTTATGGAGGAAGGAGAACGGTAATAAAAGAAGGCTCCCCCCAGAATAAATGCTATTGACTCTTTATTAACCCGCTCTGGAGAATCTGAGGGTCTGAACGGGGACGTGAGCCCTGAAGGAGGCTCCGCCTTCGGCCCTGGAGAGGCCGGTCTCCCCCGCCCTTCTGACCACGGTCGGAAAGGGAAAAAGTCATGGCGGGGAAGGTTCAACACCACGCTCTGCCATTTTACTGGAACTTTTTTCAAAAACCGCCCGCTTGCCATAAGAGCCCTGGAGTTTGTCCTGAATAGAGCGATCAGCCCAAACATGAATCCAGTGGGTGACCTGCTTCCCTTCACTGACTGGTCTCTGCAGCATCGTCCTCCATGGTTGATGCCTACTTCAACGCAGAATGATGAGGTTTGTAGCGTGTCGATGACGTACGGGTCGGATGCATGTGGCCTGGCTGTTCAGACAGAGGTCGCATTTCAAAAGATGGGATACGTACCGGATTCAGGACCACATAAGGGGCCTGGGTCGCCTTTGGAAAGATCGGATCTGTGTCGTCCAGACTGTCATGAACAGGTCAGATACAGGTGGCATGGGGGCAAAACAATGGGAATTGGGTCGTTTCAGCCTGCAGTGTGAGCGTAGCCATAGTCCGTCTGGTCTGGGTTCTCTGACCTTGTGTTCCAGCGAGGGCAGCGAGTTCCCGCGGTCCAATCCGGAGTCTCCGTTCTAACACACAGAATCAGGTTTTGTTGTGTTAATAAACCAAACGAGCGGCGGCTGTTCATGCAGTGAAGCTACAGAGGACTGTACCTGAGGACCTGCAAACACAGACAAAGACACTTCAGTTTCTCCACATTCTGCATTTTAGAAAAAAAAAACATTGACTTCCACATTTCACGTTGAGCTAGTTTTCCTTTTGATGATAAAACGTTCCTATCGATGAGGAATCAGTGGATCAGCATTTTTAGCATCTAGGTTTTATTTTGATCTTTTTTCTGCATTTGAAACGACTTTTAGCTTTTCTTCTGCTGTTTTACGATAAATTCAGCCTGAAGTTGCTGATAGTTTTCATTCAGAAGCAACACACTGCAAATTTTGATAAAATGACATTGACTGTGCTAAATTGACCCTCTGGTATTGACTCCTCCCACTTCCGGTGCATTTCGGTTTTTACTAGTTTCCACAGAAAACCAGAACATTTTCAGACATAACTTTATTCTCAATCAAAGTAGGGAGTAGTGCGGGATTAGTTTAGCCTTTTATCGGGACACAAAGGTGGAGTTTGAGCTCGGGGAGTTTTTCTGGACCACGGTTCTCACCTGTCTGAGCTTTTGTGTGGAACTCTGCTGACTGCAGCTGAGAGAAGACACAAACAGAAATGAGCCTCACTCAGAGACACAAACGCTCCAAATGTCAGTTTTCAGGTATTCTTACTCTGGACAGACAGCTCTTAGAGGATGATGGGAAAAAAAACGACTGTGAGACGCTGGAGCCTGAAGACAAGAACAAATAGTCAAACATTTCATCTTCTACATCCTCTTCACAGGGGAGGGAGAAAAACGCAGGTGGATGATTGACAGATGTTAGTGGCTGGTAAAGAACTGACTCTCATAAAATGAAAATCTCATTTAAAGCAGCTTCCATTTGGGCATTTACCACAAACAATTTCAGCAGAGAAATGAATGCAGGGGTCACAGCATGCCAGGGTTTGTGCCCCCACCTGGCAGAGAACGGGGTTTCCTCCTCAGAGGAGCAGCAGATCTGTCCAGCTCCTCCTTCAGGAGGATTTTACCCAAATTGGACTGAATCTGAGGGAAACACAAGAATGGAGTGGTCTGACAAAAACCTTTCAGTCCTGTTGAAGAAAAAGAACGTCTGTTACCTTGTTCAGCTCCTGTCTCTGAAGAACTCTCAGTCCCCACCCTTCTTCATCCAACTCTTCATCCTCTTCAAACCTCTGATTCCTCTGCTTCCACTCTTTCTCTGCAGACAAAACAAGATAAAAAAACAAAATCCAGGAAACAAGAAGTGTCCAAAAGGAAAAAAAAACTCCTTTTAGTTCCTGATGCTTCTTCACATCAGTGACACTTTAGAGCCGGTTTTTGGACTGTGGGAGGAAAACCCACTCATGCACGTGGACGCCATGCAAACTCCACACAGAAAGGTCCCAGCCAGGATTTGAACCAGGACATTAGAGTGCTAACCACTGCACCACCGTGCAGCCAAGTAAAAAAATCAAACTAGAGAAAGAAGACAGGGAAAATAAATGAATTAAACAGGATAAGAATAGAAAGTGAGGAAAGAGGGTAACGGTCTACTGGGGGGGGCAGTTGACCTCAGCAGAAAGCATCTCGGCATTTCCTCAACCCACAGACAGACCTTCAGCTGTGGAAGAGGAGGATGGGGCCTGGCAGAGGGCCAGCCTATCATCTTGGGTGCAGTGCAAAAGCTTCACCTGACTGGAATTCCACCACCTAGTCTCCCTGGGACAGTCTATCTAGGATTCTGGAGAGAAGAATTTTATTTGGACCTCAGACTCAGGAGGAGCTTCTCCTCCCGGTTGTGCAACAGCCGATCCACTCTACACCCTTCACCAAGTGCTGGATGGTTTTGGGAGTTCACCCGTCCAGTCTACTTCTGGCCCTTGAAACCATGGAATCAGGTTTGCAGACAACACAAATGTGGTCAATGACAACGGCGCCTTGGCCTTCAGGAGGAGGCACATCATCAGCTGCTGTCACAGGCCCCGCCCACCATCAAAGCCAGTGCAGTCTGAGCTAACCACTACATTCATGAGAGACCACATCACTGATGACGTCACACAGACCACCAACACCACCTCTCTAGTCAAGAAAGCAAAACAACAACCTCCCAGTCTGGTACCACAGCTGTTTGGCTGCAGACCAGAGGAGAAAGACAGGACCATAAGTTCACCTCAACGTCCAATCAAGACCAGGGTCTGACATAAAAGTCCTCATGTGTCCTTAGTTTGGTCTTAGCCAAACTAGTCAGAGTAGGCCAGCAAACATCCACGGCACTGAGCCTCAGTAACGGCTCCCCCCGGGGTCGTACTAGGCCTCAGTAACGGCTCCCCCCGGGATCGTACTGGGCCTCAGTACCGGCTCCCCCCGGGATCGTACTGGGCCTCAGTGCCGGCTCCCCCCGGGGTCGTACTAGGCCTCAGTAACGGCTCCCCCCGGGATCGTACTGGGCCTCAGTACCGGCTCCCCCCGGGATCGTACTGGGCCTCAGTACCGGCTCTCCCTGGGGTCGTACTGGGCCTCAGTACCGGCTCCCCCCGGGATCGTACTGGGCCTCAGTACCGGCTCTCCCTGGGGTCGTACTGGGCCTCAGTACCGGCTCCCCCCGGGATCGTACTGGGCCTCAGTACCGGCTCTCCCTGGGGTCGTACTGGGCCTCAGTACCGGCTCCCCCCGGGATCGTACTGGGCCTCAGTACCGGCTCCCCCCGGGATCGTACTGGGCCTCAGTACCGGCTCCCCCCGGGATCGTACTGGGCCTCAGTACCGGCTCTCCCTGGGGTCGTACTGGGCCTCAGTACCGGCTCCCCCCGGGATCGTACTGGGCCTCAGTACCGGCTCTCCCTGGGGTCGTACTGGGCCTCAGTACCGGCTCCCCCCGGGATCGTACTGGGCCTCAGTACCGGCTCCCCCCGGGGTCGTACTGGGCCTCAGTACCGGCTCCCCCCGGGATCGTACTAGGCCTCAGTACCGGCTCTCCCTGGGGTCGTACTGGGCCTCAGTACCGGCTCCCCCCGGGATCGTACTGGGCCTCAGTACCGGCTCCCCCCGGGATCGTACTGGGCCTCAGTACCGGCTCTCCCTGGGGTCGTACTGGGCCTCAGTACCGGCTCCCCCCGGGATCGTACTGGGCCTCAGTACCGCCCCCACATTTGATTTGATTTGAAATGGTTTATTTCAAGCAATTAACTAAAATATTGCTTGAAAGGGAGAGGAAGGAAGTGAACTTCTATAATCCCACCCTGTTATACCGTAACCATTTTATGACATGATTTATCAATATCCGGTTCATAACTTTTATCAGACAGAATTAAGGATCATAAAGTATCAATAAAGCACATGACAAAGATGAATTACTTAATTATTATGTAGCGTCCTGCCGTAACCCGGAACCTGAACTTTTCACTCACATCTGTCAAACTCGAGGCCTGCGAGAGCATAAATGTTTTTAATTTCTTAGAATAAAAAATAGAATTGGTGTGTATTTATTCATATCTTAGGGGTAATTGGACTTGAAATATGGGATAGGTCAGCTATACATGAGGACGTAAACACTGTCCAGATAACCTAACCTGACAGAATCAATGTAAAGGATTTATGCTAAAGTAACAAACAAACGTATGTTTTCTATGCAGCTGGAATTGTTACTTTAAAAAGTTATTATAAATAAATAATAAGTCATTTAACATTAAGGAGTAGTTACATTTATTTTGCATTACATTTAGTTCCATGTAGAAGTTACATCTGGCCCTTTGAGGACAGCTTCATGCTGATGTGGCCCTCAGTGAAAATGAGCCTGACCCCCCCTGCTGTAGATAGGTCATCAACACCACCCAAAAGACTGTTGGTGCCCTCTGCCCACCCTGGAACCCCCCATAGCCCCCGCTGCCTCAACAGAGCGAAGGACATCATCAGAGATGCTTCACGGCCCAGACCCCCCCGCTAGCTCTGTTACCTTCAGGCAAACGGCCCAGAAGAGTTTTTACCCCACGGCAGTAACCATTAGAAACAGGAGAAGGAAACAGAAACCAGGACCTCTCAGACTGAGGGAACCGTGGACGTTTGCTTCACATTTATTATGATTTTTTGATGCTTTTAATGTTTGTAACTCTTATCAAAGGTTTTTTTAATGACCAATGCTGTTTTATTTTGCTACAAATAGATTTAATCTCCTGTCAATCAATCTTTCTCTCTCTCTATCCTGAACGTCTTCATCCCTCCATCAGGTCTCCAGATCTGGTCTTCTGGTTTCAGATAAAACACCAGCTTCCTTCCTCTCAGTCTCTGGACACGTCCAGTCATTAGGCAGACCCTCCTGACCTCCTACAGTCTCCTTCATCTTCTGCCTAAAAAGCCACTCAGAATTCTTCCCTCTTCATCGTCCACCACTTCAGGGCTCCAGACTAACTTTTTTCACCAGGAGCACTGTGGCCCCCAACTGAAAATTTTAGGGGCACAACCAGAAAATTTAGGGGCAACAACATGCTAACCAAATCTACTAATTTCCACTGTATTACTAATAAATACTTTAATAATAGATGCAGAAATTATAATGTGCTGTTTCAAATTCAGTGTCACATTTTATTCTGCACTTTTGAAGATGCAACAACAGCTAAACTGACAGAACCATCACTGTCATGACAATACAAATAGTAAAGAAAACGGAGGGAAATTTATCTTTGTGACACCAAATATGTGCAGCCAAGATGCACAATAAGCGTGTTTTAGATCACCCAGGTGGACGCAACGCTGCACAGATCACCTGGGGGGTATTCCAGGAAGCAGGTTTAAACTAGCCTGACTTTAACCCTGAACTCTGGCTGAAATCCGCCTGAACTTGCTTACTCTGGGTATGTTGGTTCCAAAAGACCAGATATGAGTTGGCGTAATTACGCTCGACTTGGTAACCCTGGGTTAACGCACGTGCACGGCAGGTACATAAAGACATTCTCAATGGATCGCCGATTTCTGGAGTCACCATGGAAACGCGTGGTGAAAAAAAAAGAAAACGCTGTACTTCAGTGAGACGGAGTCTGAGGTTTTAATGACGGCGTATGAAGATTACACGACCATCAAAAAAGTAACACGGCTGCATCATCAAAAAAAAGAGTTTCTGCGTGTAGAAAAAAGAGCAGACAAAGTAAACGCACGAGTTTCTGATCTTATATCCATTTTCCTTGTGACGCACATACATATATAACTTATCCAATTTTGCCAACTTAAATGAATTACTTCTATTGGTAACAAAAAAATTGAGTTAAATTTATTCAACCTAATTTCTTACGTCTTCCTCACTGACGTCTCCGTTCTTCTAGCAAAGTCCCCCCCTTCTGTTCTTCTAATGATTCACACTTTAAATAGACTCTGACATTAAGGTGTTGTTTGTGTGTTTATGTTGTGTATGTTTGGGTCATACCAATCACAGCCAAAGAGGGGGGGCAGGGCCAGTAGTCTGTTTCAATCTTGGAGGGCTGGGTGGGATCTGGAGGCTGAGCGGCGGGAAACTTTGAGGACTCGATGATTAGATCTTCAATGTGTTTTCCCTGAGGGACGGCCGGTGACATCACATCTGCACAAACACACACACACACACATACATGTACACACACACACTAGGTTAAAGCTGCTTAAACTGACAGTAGGCGGTGGTAGTTTGGTAGTGGGGGCTGACCCTGCTGTGCTCCAGCTACAGAGGTTCTGTTGGGAACCTTGAGAACTCACCTTGCTTGTAGATGGGGGGCTTCCTGTAGATGTTGGAGCCGTTTTCTGAAAGACAGACTAGTTAAGCTGGACTCCACAGAGACTTGTTATGCAGTTTTCTGTGATGGCATCACAAATGCAGACTATTATACTGTTTAAAGTGTGGATGCCATGCTTTGAACAACTTTGTCAAATAAAAAAGCCCTTTAAACGCTGATTCTATTGATACCAATAGTTAGCGTCGAAAAAAAACCGAAGCATATGAATAATAGACATCTTTCGAAGGAATCAGAGATTTGAATTTGCCGCTAAGAGCGCAGGCTGGAAGTGACCCCGATATGACCTGTGACGTCACGAAAGGCATTGACTTTCGTAGTTCCGCTTCGGACAGCATGTAAACAAAACAGGTAGTCTTCGTTTCTCTCGTGTTTAAATCTGTTAATCATCAACATGCCAAGTCGTTGTGTGGCAGCTGGATGTAGCAACACATCTAGTGGAAGTGGATCTGTGTATAAATTCCCAAAACAAGAAACGCTGCTGAAACAATGGACAAAACAAGTTCAGCGAACGAGGGCGAATTGGGTGCCAACTAGAGGTAAGATCTTAAGCCTGAGCCCGAGTACGAGCCCGACCGGACCCGAAATTCGGGTCCGGTCGGGCTCTAAATGACAGTCATTACGTTCGGGTCGGTTCGGGCCGGGCTTCTCTCTCGCTGACTTTTTTAATAAATATATTGTAATGTCTGCAAAGAAGCTCCTCAGGCGGCGGTTGTCAAACAGCTCTTTATTAATCCTGGATGTCAGAACGGTTACCGCACGAACCGAAAGGCACAGCCAGCTTCTTACTCAGAGGGAGAACGTTCCCCTAGCGCACACACCCACACACACACACACAGGTGGACCCCGCCCCCTCCCACCAGCCCACTGTTGATTGACATACACTGTGGTCCCGCAACTGGCAGAACGAGGGGGGCGCCGGCCACCCGCAGCTCTGCGCACGTGTCGTGAACGTAATCTTCCCCCGCAAGCCCGCATCTATTTTGTTTAGGGATCCCCGATATGGAGCAGCAGGAAGTCAAGGAGAAACTTCAGACAGGGAAACTGAAAAGGCAAACGCGCACCGCTGCGGCTGCAGCATTTCTCTGCGTAATGAAGCGAGTGCTTATCATCCAGATCTCTCTGTCACTCTCTCTGTCTGGCCTCTTCTTCTGTGTTCCAGCGTTATTTCATTGATCAGATGCATTTGTCATGGAGGGAGGAACCTATGCGCAGAGCTTCCAGCGGATACGGTTGCAAAAGTGACTCATCATCATGATAATCTCCGCAACTTTCCTCTTCATCTTTCTGTTCAGCTAGCCATGTTGTCTGCCTTTCGTTACATCACAAACAGGGCGGCGCGAATTCAGCGGAATGCGTGAAGCCGGCGGCCGTCCTCGTTGTTTATATCGCGTTTTTCGCTATTTATTCTTTTTCGAAAAATATTAAAAACAATCGCAACATGAAATAGAGACTATTTACTATATTTTGGCTTATTAAAATAGGCCACGTCACCCACACTTTAAATCCCACATACCAACCCTCACCCATGCACCCCCACCCCCCACCCACTTCCACTACACTCAACAGCAACAAGAGCAAGCTTTTATCTGGAAGAAGAGTTTCTGCAGAGGCTGGAAGATCTGGACAGACCGTGGAGTCTGGACACACAAACCGTTCATGGTTACACAATAACACAAGCTGTTTTAGTGTGTGTGTGGTTGTGTGTCCCTGTGATGGACCGGAGACCCGTCTAGTCCAGGGGAACCTTCTCTTTGGCTGACAGTATCAGGATAGGCTCCAGCATCCTTCTGACCCTGATCTAGAATCGGTAAGATTAGGAAACGGACGCTTCGCCATATTTTTTATGAGTTTGAGCCTTTAAAGCGACCAAAGATGGAACTTGGCTATAGATGCATGGAGACATATATGTTCATATTAACATCTTGATGTGAAATGAGATTGGCTTTCAGAGGGTTTCCTTCTATCACTGCTGCAGTTTCCTGAACGTTCTGAACAAATCCGTCATTTTGGTTGTAAACAGGAATATAACAATAATATAACAGTCTGATATCAAACCCGTTAGAGAACTGATTTAGAGTGTTTTGGTTCTGCATTTGTCTGTTTCCTTGTTTCTATAACATATGAGACTGAGTTTGAGAAGAGCTGCTGGTTTCAGTGACATTTGTGGACATAAAGACGAAATCCGACAGAAAACCTGCAGTTCTTCTTACCTGGGCGGTGGAAGTGCTGCACGCTGCCTTTGGACCCAGAAGACGAAGGGCTCACCACGTTTGGTGCGGTTAGAGTCGCCGGTGTGTGGATGCTGTGGGTTCTGCTACTGAGCATGGTCGAATACGGTGAGGAACCTCCAGGCGACGGGTTCTCCAGGCATTCTTTTGACTCCTTGAATGGGCTCTGGAGAACAAGAAGCAGAACTTGGTTCCTTTCTGAAGTAGACTGTTGTTTAACCTGAAAAACGGAACATTGCTCAAGGTTCTGATCGTTCTCATCGATTTTTCAATGAGACAGATGTTGTTACGGGTTCTTTTGATCGGGTTACAAACAATTTTTCAGATGTTAAGACAACGGTTTCCAAATGGGTGATCTGCCAAAAAAGTACATTTGACATTTTATGTTCTGCCCGTGTCTTGTGTGGATCGTTCTCAACAGTTGATCAAAGTGCCCTGGAGGGTTCTGCAGTAAAAGAATCCGTGGCGTGTACGTGGTGTGTATGTGGTGTGTATGTGGTGTGTATGTGGTGTGTACCCGGCATGTATGTGGTGTGTATGTGGTGTGTACACGGCGTGTACGGCGTGGGGCGACAGTGGCTCAGGTGGTTGAGCGGGTCGTCCAACGATCGAAGGGTCGGTTCGATCCCTGCTCCCACCAGCCAAATGTTGTTGTGACCTTGGGCAAGACACTTCACCCTCCTTGTCTCCAGTGTGGCTCCACTGGTGTGTGAATGTGCATGGATGATCCCGGTGATGGTCAGAGGGGCCGTAGGCGCCAACTGGCAGCCACGCCTCTGTCAGTCTGCCCCAGGGCAGCTGTGGCTACATCAGTAGCTACCATCACCAAGTATGAATGAGGAGTGAATGAATAATGGACACAATGTAAGAACTTTGAGCATCTGGAAAAGCGCAGAAAAATCCAATCCATTATTATTATTATTATAATGTGGTGTGTACACGGCATGTACGTGGTGTGTACTCAGCCCGTACACGGCGTGTACGTGGTGTGTACTCGGCGTGTATGTGGTGTGTACTCGGTGTGTACGTGGTATGTACGTTGTGTGTACTCAGTGTCTACGTGTTGTGTACGTGGTATGTACGTGGTGTGTATGTGGCGTGTACCTGGTGTGTACTCGGCGTGTATGTGGTGTGTACGTGGTGTGTACGTGGTGTGTACGTGGTATGTACGTGGTGTGTACGTGGTATGTACGTGGTGTGTACGTGGTGTGTACGTGGTGTGTACTCGGTGTCTACGTGGTGTGTACTCGGTGTGTACGTGGTATGTACGTTGTGTGTACTCAGCGTCTACGTGTTGTGTACGTGGTGTGTACGTGGTGTGTATGTGGCGTGTACCTGGTGTGTACTCGGCGTGTATGTGGTGTGTACGTGGTGTGTACGTGGTGTGTACGTGGTATGTACGTGGTGTGTACGTGGTGTGTACTCGGTGTCTACGTGGTGTGTACACGGTGTGTACACGGTATGTACGTGGTGTGTACTCGGCGCGTACATGGTGTGTACGTAGTGTGTATGTGGCGTGTACGTGGTGTGTACTCGGCGTGTTTGTGGTGTGTACTCGGCGTGTACACGGTGTACGTGGTGTGTATGTGGCGTGTACTTGGTGTGTACTCGGCGTGTACGTGGTGTGTACTCGGCGTCTACGTGGTGTGTACTCGGCGTCTACGTGGTGTGTACACGGTGTATATGTGGTATGTACGTGGTGTGTACTCGGCGTGTACGTGGTATGTACATGGTGTGTACTCGGCGTGTACACGGTGTGTACCTGGTGTATATGTGGCGTGTACGTGGTGTGTACTCGGCGTGTTTGTGGTGTGTACTCGGCGTGTACACGGTGTGTACGTGGTGTGTATGTGCCGTGTACGTGGTGTGTACTCGGCGTGTTTGTGGTGTGTACTCGGCGTGTACACGGTGTGTACGTGGTGTGTATGTGCCGTGTACGTGGTGTGTACTCGGCGTGTTTGTGGTGTGTACTCGGCGTGTACACGGTGTACGTGGTGTGTATGTGGCGTGTACGTGGTGTGTACTCGGCGTCTACGTGGTGTGTACACGGTGTATACGTGGTGTGTATGTGGCGTGTCAACTACCGCGACTGTAAGTAACGTAATTCCAGTGGATTCTGAAAGCTGAAAAAAGCAAAAAGGTGGTTCTCAGGAACGACTGGAACCCAGTGAGAACACCTGCTGGAGAGAAAAATCTGATTCTAACACGTCATTCAGGACCCAACTGCAGAGTTTGAATGTAAAGTCTTACTGGTTACTGTAGAAACTATGAAAAAGCTCAAAGAGAATCAATAGAAAGTCGTGTCTAACCTGAGGAGAAGGAACAGGAGACATGGAGCGAGGAGACATGGACCGCTGGAGGACAGAAGACATGTCCATGAAAAAGCAGACATAAGGAAACAGACTTTTCCAAACACACCCAACATCATCCAGAGGAGAACGAGTGACGGAACGTCTCCTAAAGCTCTCTTTACTTTGTATTTAGAGGTTTCCACTTTAAACACAGGAACCAAATCCACTTCATCCATGAGCTGAAGCTGGGGGACAGAAAAACTGGGAAGAACCTCCTGCTGAGGAAGTTTCAGATCAGTGAAATGCTTCCTGTTTGACATTTTCTTTTGTTTTTCTCTGATTTTAGTGAAAAGTTGCTTTATGTATTTAAAGTCTTCCGGTTTGTCAGCCCCATGATGCCTCACAGCTGGTTGTCCTGCTGGTTGAATGATGTCATATTGATCACGCAGAGCTGAGAAAAACTGGGATGGAGGTGATTTGAAACCAAAATGTTTTATTTGTTTTCTAGCAAATTCATGATCGTTTTAAAGCAGAAGGTTTGGAAATAAATCTGTTCCTGCTGGCTCTGAAGGGGGAGGGGGCGGGCTTTAGGGGGTGGGGTGGGGGTTATGAACTCAACCTTCTAGGCCAGGGGTCCCCAAATCCAGGCCTGGAGGGCCGGTGTCCTGCTGCTGTTCCAGAAAACCCTGCCCTATCTGCTGCTGGTTACCTGGATCAGGTGTGTTTAGCCAATAAGGAGCTTCAATAGCAGGTTGGTTGGAAAACATCTGGGACCCCCAGGCCTGGATTTGGGGACCCCTGTTCTAGACCCCTGAATTTTCTAAAACCTTGAGGTTTTGTGCTCCTGTCGTCTTCTCCAGCCGGACAGAGTTGACAGTGATGGTCTGAGGCTTCATGAAGCTCCAGAACCAGATTCTGGAAATGATCCTGAATACGCCAACCCAGCATAAGAAGCAGGGAGAGGCTGATCGGTCTGGACCCCCCCTTACCTCCAGAGGGCTGTAGACGTAGTGCGGCTGGTAGATCATGAGATCTGGTCTCTCGATGTCCAGAATGGCTTTGTCTGCCGGCAGCGCGGCCAGATCTTTGTACCCGATGATCTGGTCCTCCAGTCTGGCCTGAAGGCGGGAAGATTCCACAGATCAGTTCGGTTCAACGTTTTAAAATCTTTTCTGAGGACAGCGAGGTTTTTATTGAAAGCCGCCCCCCCTCACACATGGGAACCCTTTGTCCCTCGACTTCATGCTCATAACCAGACCATGCAGGTTTGGCGATGATGTCATCGCATGGCTTTGAGGCTCTTCAACAGCTCCACTCAAAGGTTGGCGTGGAAGACAGAATCCAGATCTGATAGACTCACCGTGATGCTGGCAGCAGGAGATCCGGGAAAGACGGTTCCTCTGTGAGACAGAACACTTCCTGGAGACGTCTGGGCCGGATGCTACCAGAAGAAAGAGACTCTGTGAGAGAAATCAAGATGACTTCTTCCTGCTGCCTCCTTTAGGGGGCGCCACAGCCTCTGTCTGCATCCTCCTCATCCATCAACCTCCTCTTTGGTCTTTCCTGCTAGCTCCACCTTCAGCATCCGTTCACCGTCATCATCATCACTGCTCCTCCTTTCATACGTCTCCATCTGCATGGATCTCCAGAACATCCACCATGATCTGATCCTCTGATGGATTCAATGATCCATCCTGGTTCCTCAGAGAACCTCAGCATCTTCATCCCTGCTGCCTCCTCCTCTTCCTCCTGTCTCTGCTTTAGAGTCTCTGAACCAGCATCATAGCTTCTCTCCCCAGTTTGCTACACCTTTCAGGCTGAAACCTTCACCCTGAGAACTTCAAGTCCTCCGGCTTCTTCTTCTCTGCTCCCTGGAACCTCCCCCTTCCTCTCATTCCCACAGAGATGCTCCGCCTTCCGTCAGCTGACCTTCATTCTTCTCCTTTCCTGATCAAACCTCCACCTCTCTAGATGTTCCTTCACCTTTCATGCTCATCAAAGTCTCCTCCAATCACCACTTTTCCCTTCTAGGTCACTGGGACAATAAAAAAGTACTTTTTCTTGAATTTTAATATTGGGACATATCTGTTTGAGAAAGTGGAACAAATTATATGTTTTAGTAGATATAGAAAGAATCTAAGTTCAGAGCAGCTCAGCAGGAACCTCTGATGACCAGCTTTGGCTGTGCAACGTCAAAAAACATAGAGCTGCTCTTTACAGACAAACCCGGAGTCTTCCTGGAAATATGGATTTACTCTGACACTTGTTCTATGTACCAAATGCGTTCTAATGTAACACGTACGCTGATGATAACGTTTCAGACACGGTGGATTCACGTTTATTATTACATTTAGAAAAGACTAAATTTGTTTTTGCTTTATTTATTTGTCATAACATTAAAAGTCGGATGCTGCTGAAGTTAGCATTGGTTGTTAGCCTCCAATGTGACTTTAAAGGGAATTTTTCTGTTCAGGTAATCCTTCTTTGTGTTTAAGGGAAGAACACACCTAAATATGATCAATCTTCTGCTTTGGATCGGGTTCTAAGGTTATAATGAGCTTCTAGAAAAAAGCTGTAGCGTTGACTTTATTGAATTTGTAGAAAGAACTTCGACAGCTTTGATTCCATCTTTGAAAAAAATCGACACAATTTCAAAGTCGCTTCACTTCTTAACCCTTGTGCTATCCTATGGGGTACAGATGACCCCCCCCCCTTCCATTGAGGTGTTCTCCTACCATGACAAAGGTGGATAAAGGTGGAGAGGATTTCATGTAATCCATGGACACCAGTGAAGATCAGAAATCACTGAAGAACAAAGGCTCTGAGCTCTGTCTAGTGGGTCTAGATGACCCCACTGTCTACTGGGTCTAGATGACCCCACTGTCTAGTGGGTCTAGATGACCCCACTCCCAATGTTAACGTGCCTAGGATAGCACAAGGGGTAAGAGAATTTGGGACCGCTGCAGTAGAGAACAGAACCCAACTTAGAACCCCAGACAGTTTTTTATCAGGTGTTCTACTGTCTCTGTTGGTGCTGCCCCCCATCCAGCAAAACCTGGATTAGAATCCCCCCCAGCAGGGCACGAACAATAAAAGGTGTTTACCGTAGGAATCATCCCGACTGCTGACCGGTCCGGTCCTGAAGACAACACGAGAGAACATCAACCTAGTGTCTCTGCAAGAACCGTGAGAGTTAAGAGTTCAGAACTTTTCTCAGGTGAGCCACAGAACCCGACGTTCCCTTTGGGTTCCCCACATTTACAAACGGCTTTTCAAGATTCATGATTAAACAAAACTCTCAGGATTGCTGGAGACCCCAACAGGAAGTTCAGCCCACGCTGACCTGGACCTTTGATGCCCCTGCAGACTCATCTGATTGGCCGGTTCGGTTCCTGTCAGGTTATTTTGGGCTCTTTTGCTGATCCGTGTGAAAGCTGAGCCACAACACAAAGAGATTGTTCCAGGGTCTGCAGCTTTGTACCAACCTGTGCACGTGGGGGGGTCACGTGCAGGCAGAGGCCCTGGTGTGTTTGTGTGCACGTTCCTCAGTCAGGGAGGGGGTCCACGTCTGCTGCATTCAGCACCTGAAACAGACAGACAATGGACCTCTGATCAACAAGTCACTTCCTTTCCAAAGTAAGAGTCGACTGAAACGTTCCTTCATGTTCTTCATGAACCCAAAACAAAGGCCTTCTTTCCAGAAACAAACATTTAAAATCAGCTGCTGAGTCGCACAAATGGCAGCTTTTAAACTTTACCACAAAACGTAGAAGATGGTACCTTCCAGAACAAATCTCTGTAAAGTTTGGAAGTAAACACAAAAAAAGTAATCCTAAAGTTACTGAAGTAACTGAAGACTCCCCAGCACTCAGTAGCAGGATATAACCAGACTGTCTTTACCCAGTCATGTTATCGATGGTCCCAAACCATCCACAAGCCCCTCCCCCTGTGTGGAACCAATGAAAACACAGAAATTCTGTAGAACCGGGGGATCCAAGCTGCAGCTGGGCCTCCTACATGCAGCCCACCCTGGTAACCATAGCAACAGCATGGTGGTGGATTTGACATCAGCAGGTCAGTCCCTCCAACGCTTGGGAACAACAGACGGTTGCTAGGTTACCGACCAAGCAGAAAGACAAAAACAGAGATGCCACCTGGACTCTGACGAACTGCAGGGGTCAAAGGTAACCCCGCCCCCACGCCGCGCCTGAGGAACTTCAATCAAACCCTGACGGTCTGTAAGAAAGACTTCAGCAGAACAAAAGATGCTTCTGGAATCAAAGAACAAGGAGGATCTCCTGGGGGGTGGGGGGTGGGACAATCCTAATGAGTTATGTCCTTGGCTTCACTGGGGGGGTCTTTAGTGCCGGTCACTGGTTTTACAGCTGTCTGTTCTGAGAACGAGCTGCAACACACTTTCTGCTGCCTTCAGTCGCCTGAGATGTTTTGGTTCCACCTGTTCTAGGGTTGGGTACCGTGCCCCGGTATTGAACCAGCCCCGGGGCCGCATTCTTCAAGACCGCAGTATCGTTAAGATCTGACCTTAACGGTTCTGCTATCGGTACTGGAGACGTTACTTTTTTTTTTTTTTGTGTCCCACAAAATATAAACGTTATCTGCCATATTTAACTCACCAAGTCAGTCAATTTTGCGTTAATTATAGATGATGATATTAATTTCTGTATTCTCGTTGAAGCGGAGAGCTCTGTCTGTCTATTTGTGTGCACGGGGGGCGGGGCTGTTGTTCAGACAGCACGCGCCGCGCGCGCACACACACAAGACAAAGCAGCGCACACACAGTCAGTGGTGATCTGGTAGGACACACGTGAGCGCCCTAGACTAAGAACTAATGTTTCTGCGTAAAAATTATTACGTTTGCCGACCATGCTGTCACCTTGCTGCTACGATGACCGTATGTTGCGCTGTTTGTGCAGAACAGGCTGGGGCAGCGGGGGGTGGGGGGGCGTTGCACGCGGAGAATACAACATACAGGTAGAGAGGCGGGGCTTAGATTCACCGCTTATGATTTCAGACCCGCGACAAACTATCAGCTGCTTCCTAATACTTAATAATAATTAATGACTAATGATAGTTGTCATCCGTAGAATTAATATCATTTATTGGGTTTACTGGATTTAAAGAAAAATAAATGGAGTTGGCAAAATAGAAAGGAGTCTGCATCAAAGTGAATTTGTTTCCATCATTTAACTTATCTTAACTCTGGTGTTTGACAGACAGAAAAGTCTATTCAAGGTTGTGGAAAATGGACAAAAGACCAAATGAAACATCACACTCATAAATAATAAAAACAATTAGATTAAATAAATAAATAAATATCCTGTCTGGAACATTCTCATGTATAAAGTAAAATGTTTTGTTAAAAAAAACAATATTGTTGCATAGTGAGGAAATAAAACACTTTATGTTCTTAATTTGTTATTTATTTATTTTTTTTCGTCCTCAAAAAGTATCGATAAGAGTACCGATAAGAGTACCGGATCGATAAGGAGTATCGATAAGAGTAGTAGTATCGTTAAAACCTTAACGATACCCATCCCTAACCTGTTCTAAAGTTCCTTTAAAAAAGCTTCATTCAGCTCAGCCTGTTTTCAAGCTACCAGTAGAACCAGAGGCTCCACGCCTGTTGGAACCAGAGGCTCCACGCCTGTTGGAACCAGAGACTCCACGCCTGCTGGAACCGGAGGTTCCACGCCTGCTGTAACCAGAGGCTCCACGCCTGCTGGAACCGGAGGTTCCACGCCTGCTGGAACCGGAGGCTCCACGCCTGCTGGAACCGGAGGCTCCACGCCTGCTGGAACCGGAGGTTCCACGCCTGCTGGAACCGGAGGCTCCACGCCTGCTGGAACCTCAAGCTCCACGCCTGCTGGAACCGGAGGTTCCACGCCTGCTGGAACCGGAGGCTCCACGCCTGTTGGAACCGGAGGCTCCACGCCTGCTGGAACCAGAGGTTCCACGCCTGCTGGAACCGGAGGCTCCACGGCTGCTGGAACCAGAGGCTCCACGCCTGTTGGAACCTCAAGCTCCACGCCTGCTGGAACCGGAGGTTCCACGCCTGCTGTAACCGGAGGCTCCACGCCTGCTGGAACCGGAGGCTCCACGCCTGTTGGAACCGGAGGCTCCACGCCTGCTGGAACCGGAGGCTCCACGCCTGTTGGAACCTCAAGCTCCACGCCTGCTGGAACCAGAGGTTCCACGCCTGCTGGAACCGGAGGTTCCACGCCTGCTGGAACCTCAAGCTCCACGCCTGCTGGAACCGGAGGTTCCACGCCTGCTGTAACCAGAGGCTCCACGCCTGTTGGAACCGGAGGCTCCACGCCTGCTGGAACCGGAGGTTCCACGGCTGCTGGAACCAGAGGCTCCACGGCTGCTGGAACCGGAGGCTCCACGCCTGTTGGAACCTCAAGCTCCACGCCTGCTGGAACCGGAGGTTCCACGCCTGCTGGAACCGGAGGTTCCACGCCTGCTGGAACCTCAAGCTCCACGCCTGCTGGAACCGGAGGTTCCACGCCTGCTGGAACCGGAGGTTCCACGCCTGCTGTAACCAGAGGCTCCACGCCTGTTGGAACCGGAGGCTCCACGCCTGCTGGAACCGGAGGTTCCACGGCTGCTGGAACCAGAGGCTCCACGCCTGTTGGAACCTCAAGCTCCACGCCTGCTGGAACCGGAGGTTCCACGCCTGCTGTAACCGGAGGCTCCACGCCTGTTGGAACCGGAGGCTCCACGCCTGCTGGAACCGGAGGTTCCACGCCTGCTGTAACCGGAGGCTCCACGCCTGTTGGAACCGGAGGCTCCACGCCTGCTGGAACCGGAGGCTCCACGCCTGCTGGAACCGGAGGCTCCACGCCTGTTGGAACCTCAAGCTCCACGCCTGCTGGAACCAGAGGTTCCACGCCTGCTGGAACCGGAGGTTCCACGCCTGCTGGAACCTCAAGCTCCACGCCTGCTGGAACCGGAGGTTCCACGCCTGTTGGAACCGGAGGCTCCACGCCTGTTGGAACCGGAGGCTCCACGCCTGCTGTAACCAGAGGCTCCACGCCTGTTGGAACCGGAGGCTCCACGCCTGTTGGAACCGGAGGCTCCACGCCTGCTGGAACCAAAGGCACTGGGCCTGGTGGTCTCCCTGAGGTTCTGGGGGTGTGGACTCAGCAACTCTCTCACTTTACTTACCCTCTATGGCAGGGGGGGGGTCAAACTCATTTTCACTGAGGGCCACATCAGCATGAAGCTGTCCTCAAAGGGCCAGATGTAACTTCTACATGGAACTAAATGTAATGAAAAATAAATGTAACTACTCCTTAATGTTAAATGACTTATTATTTATTTATAATAACTTTTTAAAGTAACAATTCCAGCTGCATAGAAAACATACGTTTGTTTGTTACTTTAGCATAAATCCTTTACATTGATTCTGTCAGGTTAGGTTATCTGGACAGTGTTTACGTCCTCATGTATAGCTGATCTATCCTATGTTTCAGGTCCAATTCCCCCTAAAATATGAATAAATACACACCAATTTTTGGTTTTATTTTAAGAAATTAAAAACTTTTATGCTCTCGCGGGCCACATAGAATGACATGGAGGGCCACATGGAGGCCTTGAGTTTGACACATGTGGTCTATGGG
Organism: Oryzias curvinotus; assembly: GCA_023969325.1. NCBI lineage: Eukaryota > Metazoa > Chordata > Actinopteri > Beloniformes > Adrianichthyidae > Oryzias > Oryzias curvinotus. Next base: position 33,603,610 of record CM043714.1, read on the forward strand.
TTCACTAACACCATGAGCTGCCCCCCCAGCCCCACCAGGACCATGAGCCGCCCCCCCCCCCCCCCCCGGCTGCAGGCTGAGATAAGAGCTGCAGAAGTCACTCGGATCAAACTCTGGTGTTATCGACGCCTCAGAGGCCGCCGTTCTCCACAGAAGGACTGGAAACAGACGTCATATCGGAACTTCAGACCAGAACGTTCTCCGGGGATCATAAAGCGGTTTCTAGCAGTCAAGCTGTGTCTCCAGCTGGGTCAGAACGTTGGAAACGCATCACAACAAACAAATGATCCAGACACTCCCTCCACCCTGAAGGGCAGAAAGAAGAACGTCCGGCAGCAGCAGCTTTGCTGGTTCTGCTGCAGTCGGGTCTGAACAGCAGAGTTTCTATTGGAAGTGAGGATGACTCATGTTCCAGAAATAGAGGAAGGAGCCATTCTGCTGGGAGACGTTCATGGACTGTAGGAGTTTGTAGTTTACAGATTACCTCCTACAGAGATCATTTCCAGAAAAGTAAAAGACAGACTCTTCCTGGAAGGGGCGGTTCCTGAATTTGTGATGTCACAATGTGAGGACCCTCTTGTTTTTGTGGATTGGGAGGGGCTGTTTCTAGAGGAACAACCACTTTAGCTTGTTTTTCCTGAGAAATGAATATAAAACACTTCAAAGCTGAAAATGTAGATTCTTCATGACAAATGTTTCAAAAATCCACAGGAAGTACCAGACGGTGGATTCAGACGTCCGTGTGACATAATTTATTATTTAACTGTAACAGATATAATATTGTTAAATAAAAGATAAACAGAAGAAGGTACAAACGTTTCAGTTCTTTTCTTTGTTGGAATAAATTCAAGATTTCAGAGGAAAATCCAGAAAACCGAAGATAAAGACCCTCATGAAAACTAGAGCTTAATGCTTTGAATCTATTTGGTTTTTTTAGAGGTTAAAGGTCACAATAGGGCTTCAGTGATGAATATCCAAGATCAGCGAAAGATGAGTTCAGACCCAATCGATCCAGCAGCACCTCCACCTGTGAGGGGAGGAGTCAGGATCTTCAGCTCATGTCATCAGCTGAGGTAGACTGCTCTTCCTCTGTGATGAAGAGGAGACGTCCAACTTTAATCTGAACTTTATAAGATTTTTCAGATGATTTCTGGGTGATTCTGGGGGGCGGAGTTACGTAACCCCAAACAACGACGTTCCAGCGTCTTCTCGCCGTTTCACGTTTGAACCTGATGACGCATCTTTTAAGGTCCATCAGAGCGCGCGGAGGTCTTTACCTCGCGCACCTGAGCACGCGGTTATCTAAGTGACGTCAGCTCCGCTCTGAATACAAAATGATGTTGCATTCCCGCAGCTGCAGCGATGTGCACGCGCTCCCCAGCTCTCCGCGTGGCGGCTTACCTGCTCGTGCCCGTGTCTGTCGCCGCGCTCGTGTGAGCGGTCCTGTGCCGGTCCTCACGTTTACAGAAACGACCCCCCCTCTCTCTTACATCACCTTCCTATGTCTCTCCACCCCTCTCCCTCTGGACTAGTCCATTCACTGTAGGGGGGGGGGTCGCAGGTGCATCCTGGTACTGGCCGGTGGTGGTGGTGGTGGAGGGGGGGTCTTAAAATTTCACTAGACTGCTTGTTGTTTATCAGCAACATGGCCCCTCAGTCCTGGGGGGCCATGAGGGGGGCATGGAGGTCTTATCTCCCCCCCACATGGCTGCTGCTGCCATCAGCAGAAAGTTGGTTCTGGAGTTCCTCCATAATCTAGAGACTTTAGGACTGTGATCCCAGATGATCAGGATCTGCTTAAAAAGATCAAGTAGATCCCACAACAGTGCCCCCCCCTCCCATTATTGAGACAATATTAGCATAATTACTGACAAGGATGAAGAAACCCCCCCCTTAGTACAGCGGTATTGACAGTCCCTGCTGTCTGTTTCCAAGGGCTAATCGGTGGAGGGGTTTGAGAGCTGGCGTGATCCCAGGTGGATCCCAGAAGGATCCCAGGAGCCCCTACCAGGGCCGTGGGAAACCTGGTCCTGGCCCAGGTCCTGGGTGGTGAGCCAGACAAGGAGCGGTCCAGAACCCCCTTTATGAGAAGGAAAAGACAAGATTGCGTCACGTCGCCCGCATTGGCGTCCATATGGCCCCACTCTGGAGCCAGGCCTGGGGTCGGGGCCCGCAGGCCAGCGCCTGCTGACCGGACCCCTCCCATGGCCGGGGTTAGGTCCAGCCTGAAGGAACGACATGGGACTGCTCTCCTGTGGGCCCGCCCCCTGCAGAAGATCCCAAAAGGGGCTAGAAGATCAGGATGCACCAGACTACTACGGCCATGGGAGGAGTCCGCCCGCCCCCCCTAAAGATTCCAAGATTTTATTGTATTCTTGCAATGAAATTCTGATGGCACTCAGTGGGAAAAAAGTAGAATAAAAGAATAAAAACCAACATAAAAAGATCAAAATCCAAAAGTGCATTAAGAAGTTTCAGTGAACATTCAGTGGTGTTAAAGTGAGGGAAGTCTGAGATGAATGAGATTTTAGTCAGGGGAGGTAGAAAGTGTGGGGGGGTGGGGGGTGGAGACTACAGCTCTGGGAAAGAAACTGCTTTTCAGTCTATTTGTCCTCGTTTTCAGAACCCGGTACCTCTTGTCCGACTGCAGCGGCACAAACAGGGAATGTCCAGGGTGGCTGGCGGTTCTTAGTACACCGCGTCCAGGTCCGGGAGCTCAGCTCCCACAATCCTCTGCGCCATCTTCACCACCCATGACAGGTCTCTCCTCTCCTCTGCTGGACCTCACTGTACCGCCCTGGCAGAGGATGCTCTCCACGGGGCTCCTGTAGGACTTCCTGAGAAGTCCTGGAGCCAGACCCCCTTTCCTCGTAGAGAGGAGGAGCTAGAGGAGGAGGGGACGTCTGGACATCTTTGCTAAGACTGCTTCATATAGAAAAGCCCTTCCATGGACTTTTTGCTCGTTTGAACAAAGAAACGCCTTTTTGCAGGATTGGACGCCACATTATTGCGGTTCTGATCCGGAAAGTTCTTCTGCAGGAACTTTAGAATCATGTCAGACTGTTTTCAACATCTGAGCTTTATTAACATTTTACAGACAGAACCTCCACACAGACACTGTCCCTTCTGGATGTTTCAAGGAGTAAACGTCACGACCTGGATGGCGGTCTCAAAGACACGCTGGACATCTTCGTCCTCCTCCTCCTCACTGGTTCTCCTCAGCAGAGGAAGCTGCTCCTGCAGGAGCCTCCTGCCCTCCGGAGTTTCAGCCAGCATGGTCAGGCCCCTAACTGAGTTCATGACCAGAGGTTTCCTCCTCCGCCTCATGTCCTCATCTTCATGTCTGTCACACGCCAGCTTGAGGAGGATAGGGAGGACGTTCAGGTGCAGGCACTGCAGCTTACCTGGGGAAGGCGGAGCTTGGGGTTTGGTGGTCACAGACAGACTTGGTGTTACAGGTGCGTCTGTTCACCTGCAGTGGTGACGGCGACGAACATGATGACTCCTGTAGCGTTCAGCTGAGCCTCCTCGTCCTCCTCCTGTAGCAGAGCTGCCACAGCGGGAAGAACCTGCTTGTCACACACCTCCACCTTCCCGCCCATTGGAACGCTGTGACGACAACAACAACAGAACCACAACCTCACAGCAGAACCACAACCTCACAGCAGAACCACAACCTCACAGCAGAACCACAACCTCAGAGCAGAACCATAACCTCACGCAGAACCACAACCTCAACAGAACCACAACCTTACAGAAGAACCACAACCTCACAGCAGAACCACAACCTCACAGCAGAACCACAACCTCACAGTAGAACCACAACCTCACAGCAGAACCACAACCTCAACAAAACCACAACCTCAACAGAACCACAACCTCACAGCAGAACCACAACCTCACAGCAGAACCACAACCTCACAGCAGAACCACAACCTCACGCAGAACCACAACCTCAGAGCAGAACCACAACCTCACAGCAGAACCACAACCTCACAGCAGAACCACAACCTCAGAGCAGAACCATAACCTCACGCAGAACCACAACCTCACAACAGAACCACAACCTTACAGAAGAACCACAACCTCACAGCAGAACCACAACCTCACAGTAGAACCACAACCTCACAGCAGAACCACAACCTCAACAGAACCACAACCTCACAGCAGAACCACAACCTCACAGCAGAACCATAACCTCACGCAGAACCACAACCTCAGAGTAGAACCACAACCTCAGAGCAGAACCATAACCTCACGCAGAACCACAACCTCACAACAGAACCACAACCTTACAGAAGAACCACAACCTCACAGCAGAACCACAACCTCACAGTAGAACCACAACCTCACAGCAGAACCACAACCTCAACAGAACCACAACCTCAACAGAACCACAACCTCACAGCAGAACCACAACCTCACAGCAGAACCATAACCTCACGCAGAACCACAACCTCACAGTAGAACCACAACCTCACAGTAGAACCACAACCTCACAGCAGAACCACAACCTCAACAGAACCACAACCTCAACAGAACCACAACCTCACAGCAGAACCATAACCTCAACAAAACCACAACCTCAACAGAACCACAACCTCACAGCAGAACCACAACCTCACAGCAGAACCACAACCTCACAGCAGAACCATAACCTCACGCAGAACCACAACCTCAGAGCAGAACCATAACCTCACGCAGAACCACAACCTCACAACAGAACCACAACCTTACAGAAGAACCACAACCTCACAGCAGAACCACAACCTCACAGTAGAACCACAACCTCACAGCAGAACCACAACCTCAACAGAACCACAACCTCAACAGAACCACAACCTCACAGCAGAACCACAACCTCACAGCAGAACCACAACCTCACAGCAGAACCATAACCTCACGCAGAACCACAACCTCACCTTTACCTGAGAGCCATCATGGCTGCTGCTGCCGCTTTGCGGATGCTCAGGGCGCCGTTGGAGAGTTTTGGCGCCAGCAGGGCTACGGCGTCAGAACGCAGAGCCGCCTGAGGATCCGCCTGGAAGCAGCACCTGAGGAGAGACAGGAGCAGAACTTGCACCTCCTCCTCCTCCTCCTCCTCCTGCAGCTTCTTCATGAGTTTAGGGAGCAGAGTGAGGAGAGATGCTCCACCTGCAGGGTGGGGGGTGGGGGGCATGTCAATTACACTGCGGCTCTGGCAGTTTCTCACTGTGTGGGTGGGGTGGGGGGTTTTACCTGAGCTGTGTAGCGAGAGGCGGCTCAGCAGCAGAAACACAGTCCTCCTGCAGGGGGGGTCCTCCAGCAGCTTAGAGAGGGGGGGCAGGAAGGAGGCAGCCAGCAGGGCCTGTCTGCAGGGGGGGCAACACAGTGAGATCTGTAGGTGAAGGTCACCTGCAGATTTCAGCGCCTCTGCAGGTGAAGATCAGGACAAAGAAGACAGCAGAGCCCAGACGACCGGGTTCTGTCCTCTGGTTGAAGTCATGTTCTGGGTTCAGAACCCCCCCCCCAAGCAAACACTGACCCTTGAATAAGATGTTTCAGGTTCTTTACACAGTCAAAGCTCCTCAAGTAGCCACGTTTACATGGGCAAAATATCTTGATCGGATCAATGGTCGGGTTAAAATTCACCCGTGCACATGGGCTCAGAAAACCTTTTTCCGATTAGAACAAGCCTTCCCATGGGTCACAGTTTCGTTCGGAATAAATCATTTGGGCATGCGCAGTAGTGTAAAAACTCCCGGAAAGAAGTGTCCCGTTGTAAACAACCCTTTGCTGTCACAGACATTTATGCAGTAGCTTGGTAATATACGAGACGATCTTCCAAACGTGCTTTTATTAATGTTATGAATATTATGAAGCGTCTATTCGCTCATCGTTTTATATTTAATCCGTGTGGTCGGTGCTTTTTTGTGCAGGGGGAGCTTGAAGCCAGGGTTAGGAGAGGCTATAAACACGGCTAACAACATTAGCTTGGCTGCATGTAAATGTTTGGGAATAAGCCTTTATTTTGTCAGGACACAACTGGAAACACAAATCCACGTGATTGTTTGGACAGTTTCTAAGGACTGAGCCACATTTCTGCTTTGAAGCTCACACACCGACCCAAATGTGTGAGCTGACGGGCCGAGCTCTGCTCGGTTCTCCTGAGTCCTGCAGCCGCTAACCCAGAGCGGCGGGTCGGCTCACAGTCTGAATTCTCACACATAACAACACAACAAAACGCACACGTAACAAAGCACCCCCCCCCAAACACATTAATAAATCCGCCTGCTCTGCTCAGAGAGGTTCACTCGGTCTACTGGCACCGGAGCCCGAACGCAGAGCTCGGGTGCCGGGTCCAGACCTCAGTGGGCACGAAGCGCTCCTCCCCGGCAGCCCCCTGGTGAGGGGAGAGCCAGCGGGGCGAGAGCGGAGCGGCGCTTTTCAGGGGGCGTCTGCAGAACAGCTGATTGGTCCCGTATGAGCTCCAAAGCTTTCTATCAGCGAAACGCCGTCTATGAATGACGTAAACCAGAGCAGAAGTGACACACGATCGGAATGACCGTTTATATGTACCACGATCGGATAAAGGATCGGTATAACCCACCTATCTCCATCGGAAAGAAAGTTTGATCCGAACGAGTCTGACCGGGGCAGACTATTCCGAACGGCGCGTTTACATGACACATTTTCTTTCCGATCAGGCGTTCTTTCCGATTACTTTTGCCCATGGAAACGCGGCTACTAGGGTTAGTTAGTAGCCGCGTTTCCATGGGCAAAAGTAGTTGTAGTTGTTATCGTGTGTTAGATCCCCGCCTGTTTTCTTTGGATCTGACAGAACCTGTTCCTCACTAGAACCTTCCTGATGATTACTGAGCTTAAGAAAAGGTTCAGGTCAAAATCAGAGGAAATGATGTCAGCCCTTTGTTTTTATCAAGTACACTTGAGTACAAGTACAGTGTACTATAGAGCATGTACTGTGCATGTACTGGAGGAAGTGTGTTGACTGAATACTTCTTCAGACTAAATTGGAACATTTTAGATTTGCAATTAATATAAACTTTTAGAATAGACTAAGTGTACTTGCAGTACATTTACACAGACTACTTTTGACCACAGAGACCAAAAAACAATTCAGTTGCTGGGCTGAAAACGGAATTCTGAACACGGTCTTCAGAGATAAGACTCATTTCCCACTCAAACCAGTTTAAATCTAAATGTGAATTAAATGCCAACAAATCAAGAAAATGTGAGAACATGCAGGACAACATGCAGGAGAACCTCCAGAGACAACCCTCCCCATCATGCAGCTGCACTGCCCCCAGCTGGAGCTTCTCGTTTCTTTCTCATTTCATCAAATGTAACTGAAAACTGAAAAGTTTTGGATTTTCTTGATGAAATCTTTCTTCCAGGAGTCTGGACTGCAGCTTTTTGGGTTTTGTCATCAGTTTAGTTCTTTCCTTTTTCTTCTTGTAGAGGTGAACAGGGGTTCCATAATATTTTCTATGATCTTTTATTATGCATTGAATGGATCTATAGGAATGTACAGTATATTGTATTGCAGAAATATGCTTCATTCCTGCCTTCAGTAGCAGATAATATGTGCCGAGGTCACCAGTAGCCTGTTTTTGACTTTAGGTCTCTGTTTTCTTTTGTACTGGAGCCATGACCTGCAATCCAGACCACAGAACACACCAGTGTGGACGAGACGGTCTGTGGTCAGTGAGGCCCCTGGGGCCCCAAAACCTGCCATTTCCAGAGCGTTGCCATGATGGAGAATTGTCGTTATCTGCATTCAAAGCAGAGCTTCCATCTGGACGGTCAGATATGGAATAAAGACAGATTCTACGTATTTACAGTCCAGTGTTCACATAAACAGAGTGTAGCATGAATCACATAGAACAGCCGGTTCTTCTGAGGAGTTCCTCTGTTTACCTGCCACAGGTGTGAGTCGCCAGCACGTGCAGAAGCTGGCAGACCTTTGCTCTGACACGCGGATCCTCATCCTCCAGCAGGACCTTCAGCTGCTGCAGAAAACCTGCAGGGACGGGGGGAGTCTTCTCAGACCCAGATCCGGGACAGCTTTACGGGACCGTGGCCTGGTCTGGACCGACACCGACCAACCCTCTGCTGCCGGTCTCCTACCTTCGGTTAGGGCCTCGGGGCCCCGCAGCGGCTGACGCAGCACGTCGGTGAGGGCGGCCAGGGCTCGCAGCCGGACGTCCCGCTCCGGCAGCCGCAGCTGCTCCGCCAGCAGCGGGACGGCCCACCGCCCGAAGGCCACCGGAGCCGGGGGGGCATCAGAGTCCCGGGACATGATTACGGATTACGAAGAAATTCTTCCAGACTAAACCCGCGTTGCTAAGCAACGACGTGAAAACACAAACGTCACCGCGCTGTGAAAGATTCCCTAAAAATGTTGTTTTTTGGGAAATATAATCGCACACGTGAGATTTCCGGCCATAAATGTTTATTTATGGGATGATTTAGATGAAAAGTGACAAACCAACAGTTAAATGACATGTTATTGTCTCAGCACTGATGCAGCAGAATGACGAATGCAAGTTTAATGCAGGTATTTCTCACCATAATTACAGTTATCATCCAACAATGAAATCAGCCAAACTATTAAAATCTGAACAGCTGCATGTGTGACACAGGTAGATTCTAGTAGACCCCATTCTGTGTAAGCAGCAGAACAACCACTAGTGTTCAAAAGTTATTATTGTCCATGGGATATTAGTCTGTAAAAGAGTTCAACCTCCGGCAGCCAAACGCTCCAGGATGATTGGGGGAGCATGAGGTCCAAACCCAAATAAAACCCAAAATAGAACCGTAAAAACACATGCAATAGAATGTCTCCTCGAGAGGGCCGGTTATTTATCTGACAGAGGGGCGGGCCACGACCACACCCCCCTGCTGTTGCCGTCGCGTCCCCCCTGCACCTTCCATCGACCACAGGGTCCAGCTTTGCTGTCCCAGCCATGTGGCTGAGCCCAGACTCTCCAAGCGCCACCCAAACACCGCTCATGTCCTGCAGGGGGGGGGCTTTTCCTGGTTCAAGTCCTGCTGTTCACCCTTTTTAAAGGGTCACAAGTCCAACCCACTCTGATCACGCACCAGCAACTCACTAGCACATTTGCCATGAGCCATTCGAGGGCCCTTGGAGTTTTAGGTTCCACAACCAGGATCAATAAAAAACAGGAATAAAACAACCCAAACGGTAGAAAAACGACCCCGTGACACATGAAGTACAAACACTGAAACTATTCATCTGTCTGGATCACAGGATTTCTGTGTCTTCATTGGCTGAGCAATCCTATGTATAAGTTTACATCCACCACATAAAAACACACATTTGCTTTTTTTTTCATCGTCAGACATGAAATAAACTTTTCCTGTTTTAGGTCAATTACAAGTAACACAATTATTTCAGTTTGCCAAATGTCAGAATAATGAGACTAGGTTTTTTTAGACAAGTTTTTACTTTTATCGTGTCAAACGATTATATACGCTAAGATAACTACACCTTTAAACATTTGGGAAACCCCAGATGATGACGTCATATCTTTAGAAGCGTCTGATATGTTTATTGACAGCCTTTGAGTTCATTAGAAACACACCTGTGGACATATGTTAGAGCACATTTGAAACACACTTGCTTGTAAAACATCATCGGATGGTCAAAAGAAATCAGTAAAAACAGGAAGACGATTGTGAATTTGCACAAGGCTGGTTTATTCTTAGGTGCAATTTCCAGATGCCTGAAGGCGCCACGTTAATCTGTTCAGACAAGTCTAAACGTGATAGGAACGTCCAGCCAGTGTATCGCTCAGGAAGGAGACGGGTTCTGTGTCCCACAGATGAACGTGTCCAGAACATCCAAGGATGAAGGCAAAAGATGTGAAGATGCCGCTGAAGATGGTAACAGTGCCACGAGTTCTGTACAGACATGGGCTGACAGGCGGAAGCCGATACTCCAAAAGAAACACAGAAAATCCAGATTCAAGTTAGCTAATGCACACAAGGATAAAGACTTTCATTTTGGAGACATGTCCTGTGGTCTGATGAAACTAAAATGGAACTGTTTGACCACAATGACCACCATTATGTTTGGAGGAAAAAGGGGGAACAGGCCTCAGAACACCATCCCAACTGTAAAACATGGGGATGGCAGCGTCCTGTTGTGGGGTTGTTTAGCTCCTGGAGGGACTGGTGCACTTCACAAAATAGCATCACGAGGAAAGAGAAGTATGTGGACATATTGAAACATCTGAAGACATCAGGCAGAAAGTTGAAGCTTGGGCGCCAATGGACCTTCGAAAAGGACGATGACCCGAATGCTGCCAAACTGGTTACAAAGTGGCTTATGGGTAACAAAGTCAATGTTTTGAAGTGGGCATCACAGAGCCCGGATCTAAATCCTATTGAACATTTCTGGTCAGAGCTGAAAAGGCGACCTTCAAACTTGGCTCAATTCCACCAGTTCTGTCAGGACGAATGCGCCACAACTCCTACCAGATCTTAAGAAGCTTGTGGATATCCAAGATGTTTGACCCAATTACTGCCGTTAAAGGCATTCATTCATTCATTCATTCATCTTCTTCCGTTTGTCCCCTTTCAGGGTCACAGGGCTGCTGGAGCCTATCCCAGCCACTTCTGGGCGAAGGCAAGGTCCACCTTTGACAGGTCCTCAGTCTGTCACAGGGCTGCTATTACACACCCGTTCACATGCACGCTCACGCTCACACCTAGGGACAATTTAGAGTTGCCAATTAACCTATGAAGCATGTTTTTGGACGGTGGGAGGAAGCCGGAGACCCCGGGGAAAAACCCACGCATACACGGTGAGAACATGCTAACTCCACGCAGAAAGGCCCCCCCCATCGATATTCTGGTTTAGGTCCCCCAGCCGGGACTTGAACCAGGGGCATTCTTGCTGTGAGGCAAGAGCGCTGACCACTGCCCCCCGTGCAGCCCAGTTAAAGGCAATAGTACCAAATACTAATGAAACGTATGTAAATGTTTGTTGACTTTGATAAAAGTAGTAATGACTAAAAAACTGCTGGTCTTCCATTTCAGGTTCTATCAAGTCTGTCAGTCACTGAGCTGAGCCTCATCCTCTACCTCCTTTACGTCCACTCATTCTCACTCTTCCTCAAATTCTAGCCCCTTCCACTTTTGATGAAGAAAGGTGAACTCACCTGCTGCCTTTTTAAAATCAGCACAGGTGTGCTTCCACACCTGGTGGATGTCGTTATTGAACATGTGATGTCATCCAGGTGTGTCAGTTTGGTACAGAGCAGACGGACGGCAGCGGTTTGTCAATAGGACATTTTATTTCACATGTCTGTTGTCTTCATTGAAATTACAGTAATATAGTAGAGATGACTGCTGGCTGCAGCCTCAACAGCTGAAACTCAGAGCTGTTCTACTGAAGCAAACTCTCCTACGTTTCCTTTAAACTGATCTGGCAACAGAAAGAAAGCACAGATGGATGAAGGTGGAGACGGGCGGGGTTATAGTGAGCTCTAAAAAACAAAAACAGTTGTTGGAAAAGGATCAGAATATGGCACATTTGGTCCACGTCGGTACTTTTTATTCTCCTGTTTTCAAACATGTCAGATGGAGAAGATGAAGGTGAAGGTGCGGCTGAAGCTCAGCTTTAGTGACATCACCGCTCTGTTGGATCTGCTCTATCATCTTCTCCATTCAACATGAGAGGGGTGGGGCAGGGGCGGGGCTTGGTGAATGACTTATGGGGGACATTAGGACATTCACAGGAAGTAGTCAGGAGTGCGTCTAGTCACATGAGGCTCGCCGCGGCGGGGGGCGGGGTCAAACTGCAGGCTGTGGAGAGGATAAAAGTAAAGGTGCGATTCAGAGACGTCGGATGAAATAATGATGGGACTCTCTAGGAATGTTCCATCCAGAGACACCAAGGGGGGAACTTACAAAGAGTACTTCAGGGTGTCGTCCAGTTCCATGATGGCTGCCTGGTTGCCGCAGCGATAGCAGTAGTTGGGGGCGCTGAAGATGGTCACCACGTTCTTGTCGTGACCCCAGTTGTAGCCCTGCAGACAGAGGGGTGGGGGTGCACGATCACAAACGGCCCATCCGTCCTAATAGCCGGGAGGGTCTGAGGAGGCTTACCTCCATGACCAGCTGATGGGCGCGGGACACCAGGGTCAGGCCGTTGGCGTGGTTGAAGGTTTCAGAAATGTCCTGTCCAAAAGTGTAGCCGGCACCTCTGGGAGAGATGCCCCACCCACCGCGGTCATCTGGGTCAGACCACAGCAGGTCGCACATGGGGCCCTGGGGGGTGGGGGGAGTCAGATTAACACCCACCTGTGCAGCTCTTACCCTCTGCTCTGCAGCAGAGGAGGACGCTGTCCCGCCCCGACCACGTGATCGCAAACCGGACCTGATCATGCGGCTGCAGACTGGATTGAAATCAGACGGTTCTCCCGATCGGACATAGCCCCATTCTACCATCATTTCAAGCCTGTTATTCCAGATAAATACTCGACTCGAGGTCTGCGTATCACCAACGAATCACCAGGATTTTTCACAGCTTCGAGGTCCGGGTCAATAACTCTTTTAATAGATTGTTTTCAACTGGCAGCAAGTGTCACGCAAGGATTTTAAGAGAAAACGATCAGGATTCTGTTTCTTCTTAACGAAATGATCAATGTTCAACACTTCTAAGGATACTAAAAGTTCAGTCCCCAAACTTCTCGCCATGACTAATTATCAGCAGTTTGACTAGTTTATAGTAACTATTCGTACTAGATAATAATAATAATAATAATAATAGGTAATGTAATTCTTCTCTGAATTTGGCCCATCCCCTGGGGGAGCGGTGAGCTGCAGCCTAACTGCACTCAGGGGGCAGTAGCACTAAGGGCCTTGCCTGAGGACCCTCACTTGATATAGTAATTGACTCAGTATCATTGTTTATTCCCCTCCGGGAATCGAACCCTGGGTTCCTGCGTGGTAGCCGCTCACCTTACCAACTGAGCCACTCAGCCGCTGATAGCTGCATGATTTACTTGATCACTGAAGTGTTGAATGATAAAATATAGATTAAAAATGGATCTGTTCATTAAATCTGTTCCTTTTTGTCAGAAATGCGCCACAAAAGTTTTGGATCAGGACTCTGTATCGGCACAAACTCCAAATCAAAGGATTGGAATGACGTAAGGCCCAAAACACTTGAGCGGGACATCCAGTGAGGAGCGTGTAGCGTGTACCTCATGCGGGACCTCCTGCAGGCGGTCCAGAGCTCGTATGTGGTCCAGAGTATCTATGGAGGGAGACAGGCCGCCGTGGAGACAGAAAATCTGAAAGGACAGCAAAGGACAGTGTCTGTAGAGCTCCTGCTTCCATGGCCTGAAGGTCTGGGTGTAGCGGCTCTCACCTGTCCGTCCACCAGCGCAGTGAGCGGCAGGTAGTCAAACAGGTCTGTGAAGTACTTCCAGACGTTGGCGTTGCCGTATTTCCGCAGGCACTCGTCATAGAATCCGTAGACCTGTGTGATCTGACGGGACTCGTGGTTCCCTCGCAGGATGGTGATCCTCTCTGGGAATCGAACCTGCGCACGAAACCTCACATGAACGCCTTTCTCGCTGCCAGCAGGTTCCAGAGCATCACACTTCACGCACACCTCCGGAGAAACCGAGGAAAGACCTCTGCCATCTGGTCACAGAGACCAAAGACCTCCAACCACAAAGCTGCACTCAGAGGCGGGAGCTCTGACTCCGCCTTTAGAGCAAACTTTGAGGAGGTGGGCGGAGTTACAGCCACTGAAAAGATCGACTTCAAGATTAATTTCCATATAAAGTAAAAGTGTCCTCCGTCCAAAACGGCAAACCGTTAAGATTAAAAACAGGTAACCTTTAAGAACATTTCTGCATAGAACAGCTGCCAACTCGCACAGGAAACCCAAACACACACACAGAAACATGGAAACACACACACACACACACATAAACGGAAACATAGAAACACACTAGGGTTGGGCGATGTCCCTTAAATTGGCAGTTGACGATGTTTGCAGTCAACCATCGGGATGGACGATGATATCGTCCGGGGGGGGGGGGGGGGGGGGGGTGTGATTTTCGTTATTATATAATTATTATTCGTTATTTTACTTTATTACTTTATTTATTTTATCTCCCAAATAATGACTCATCCGCGATGATCCAGTATAAACTGAGGGAAGTGACTTTAACAAAAGTAAAACAAACAGAACAGAATAGAATAGAAGTGGTCCGCTCCTCCTGCACTTGATTAGTCAGGTGGACCAGTGGAGCAGCGTCCGCGTCTCTAGCAGAGCAGACGGACTTACAGCTGTGAGGGGAAGGGCGGGGGGGGGTGCTTCGTTACGTGTGGGAGACTTAGGACTGTGATCCGTCCCGCCGCTCTACGTGAGCGAGCTACCGATCTCAGGAGAACTGGGTCTCCCGGTAAAAGTGTGTGTCGGGGCTCGGAGCGCCAGCACACACACAGCGGCTGAGGAGCGCTGTTAGCTTCAAAGCAGAAAGGCCGCTCAGTCCTTAGAAACCGTTCAAACAATCACGTGGATTTGTGTCCAGTCATGTCTCGACAAAATAAAGGCTGATGTTATTCCCACATATTAAGATGCAGATTGCAGCGTTTCCCGCATGGATACATTTTATGTTCATGCTAATGTTGTTAGCCCGTGTTGTTAGCATGCTGCTAATACGGGATTCTTTCCGGCTCCGTTCAACAGAAAAAGCACTGACCACACGGATTACAATTAAAATGAGCGAACAGGCGCTTCATAATAACCGTAACATTAATAAAAGCACGTTTAGAAGATCATCTAGTATATTACCGAGCTGCCATATCTATCTATGTAGCCGCTCGGCGGAACTAATCTTCTCTTCCGGTTTGAAAACACACAATTCCGACCTTAAGTGTCACCCATGGGAACGTTTTTTATATTCTGAAAAAGTTTTTCTGGGCCCATGTACACGGTTGGATTCTAATCCGACCAATGATCCGATCAAGATATTTTGTTCATGTAACCGCGGCTTATGGTGTCGACTCGCAGCGTGGTGGGGGCGTGGCATCGCGATGGTGCCTCTCCATCATGATGTCAGTCACCCATCACGATGGATGATGGTATCGTCCATCGACACAACCCTAAAACACACAGAAAGGAACACACAACGCTGACGCTCTGCCACACAAACACACCTCCAACTGCAGGCACGGCCTTCCAGATTGCCAGTTGGCAGAAACCTGACCGTTGTGCAGGTGTGACCACAGCAGACTGCTGACAACAATCAGACGCAGTCCCACGTCTTCAGGCGCCCCCCCTCCCAGCAGGAAGATTTGCTGACGAGGCTTACCTTTAACGTGACGAGCAGCGTGACCGTCTCCACAGAGTAGTAGCCCCTGTCCACGTAGTCTCCCATGAAAAGGTAGTTGGTGTCTGGAGACTTCCCTCCGATCTTAAAGAGCTCCATCAGGTCATGGAACTGACCGTGAACGTCGCCGCACACGGTCACCGGGCATCGCACCTGAGGAGACCACCATCATCAAGTCATTTTGCATTTATCCGTCACGTCTTAAAGTCCGCTTCGTGAAAATATAGTCTTACTTTAAATCGTAATCACATGTAGATGACACACGGAACAGCTCGTGAGCATAGCATGGTAGCATTTAGCATGGTAGCTAAGGCTGCACCATATGAGAAAAACTCAGGATATTTGATATTAGAAATTAAAATTGCGATAACGATATAATTTGCGGTATATAAACAAATCGCAAAACAACCAAAAACATCATTCTGATTTCATTGCAACAGTTTCAAAATGATAATCCAAATGATCCTCGTCGACATAGGTGTCAATCATCTAACATAATAGGCCTCCATCCAATTGGTCAACAACTTGAAGGCTTCCATCTGATTGGTCAAATGGATAAGGGATTTATTTCATTTGTTAAATGCTTCAAGCTGCCATGAGATTGTTTTAACACATTTAAGGTTTACCATTTATTGAGATTTTCACCGTCTTTTGTGATATACATATTGCAGAGCTGGATATTGCGATAACGATACATTGTGCAGGCCTAACAGTAGCATTTAGCATCATTTTGATTTGATTTGAAATGGTTTATTTCAAATCAAATAGGAATAATACACAAAAACAAAACAATCATCAGTTATACATTCATACAATACTAACTTACAAATCAAACTTAGGGTAATTAGTCATATTAATAAATATTGCTTGAAAGGGAGTGGAAGGAAGCGAATTTATATAATTCCACCCCGTTATACTATAACCATTTTATTACATGATTTATCAATATCCGGTTCATAACTTTATTAGACAGAATTAAGAATCCTGAAATATCAATAAGCACATGACAAAGATGAATTACTTAAATTATGTTGTAAAAGATAACTTTTAGAAATCAACATGGCAATGAAATATCCAAAATATATGCAGATTATGTTACTTTTAAAAGTCATTGATATGATTTAAAAATAATACTATATCAGTAAAATAGACATAACACTGTTTCAGGAATTTTCATAGCAAAATTTGATCAATTATCAAAAGTTAAAAATATGTGCAAAATTATGTTAAATTAGGAAAAATCATGAATCAACTTATCAATTCTTTTGGAGCAAGTGAAGTAATATCATTAAAAGTCAATCAATTTAACCCTTTTTAATAATTGATTAATCATTTCTTTTATTATTTTTTGTATTTTTATTTTTTTGTTATAAAGTAATGCTGTGAAGTAAAATAAGAGGGGTGCCTATTTTGTTGAATGACCAAGGTTGGTATTTCTTCTTTTGCTGATTAACAGCCGTTCTTCTGGGTTTAAACAGAGTTTCATATAGAATAATATTTCATCATAGCATGGTAGCATTTAGCATCATAGCATGGTAGCATTTACCATCATAGCATGGTAGCATTTAGCATCATAGAATAGTAGCATCATAGCATGGTAGCATTTACCATCATAGCATGGTAGCATTTAGCATGGTAGCATTTAGCATCATAGCATAGTAGCATCATAGCATGGTAGCATTTAGCATCATAGCATGGTAGCATCATAGCATGGTAACATCAGTGTATAACGATCCGCTGTCTCCAAATCAATCCTTTTTAATCAACGTTCTGTTGCTGCTGTGAGTCCAGCAGCTTCTCCTCCAGTTCTTCCTGGATTCAGGCACAAATCCTCACATGTTCTGCTACTTCAACTGAAGCTACACGGAGGAAACTAGCAGAAGTCATGTGACAGGGGCACGTCTGGTGGTGCGCGTTAGTATTTTTTTCTCAGGTTAGTAGCTCCTCTTTACTCGCTGCTGTTTACACATTTGTGCTTCGCTAGAGACCGGCGGACTGACTTTACAGAGCTGGGAACATCAAATCTCCATTCTCTAAAAATAAATGGTCGTAATCCATAAATTAATTATTCGCACATGATCAGAATTTGGTTTGAGCGTGCTGGAACTCACCTCCTGAACGTTGGACTCCTTGGTCAGAATCTCCTTGGCCTGAAGAGGAGAAAGAAGACGAGCGTTCAGTCAGGAGGATTTATTGGCAGCTTCCTGTTCATCAGTACGAGCAGATCGCTGAATTCCCACCAAGCCAAAAACCTTCCTCTAAAATATGATGGCAGTTTATTAGAAACTAAACTAAAGCAGCTGCAGTGCAGCCCCGTCTGTGTGGTTGGGGGTGCTCACAATGAATAACAGACAAACAAATGTCAACATGAACAAAGTTCATTTAGTAACAAAAATACCAGAAAGGAAGACTATAACAATTATTAAATAGGAAAACTTTCCAGGAACAATACCAACTTCCACTCTGAAGCTGATGTGAAAACAAAACCAGCTAGGGGCAGTTCAGCAGGAGTATATTGTGGTGGGCGGGGGCATCATTGGTGAATAAACAATCAGAGTTCCACAAACGTCAAGAAAGTTTTGCCCGCCCCCTTAGCTGAAGGGCAGCCTTCTGCCATGTCAGATTTAGCTCGGATGTCACAAACTTAACGATCAATGAAAAGCTATAAGCTAATGAGTACAGCCATCACCTGCTAGGTGTGTTAGTTAAGTGCACGTATAGCAGTGCACACCCATCAGAACCCTAAACTTAGATCATCCCGGCAGGAACCCAGTGGGTGTGTTCACATAGGCCCAAGATAACTGGTTTCAGGAAATAGACCTGTCCCTCAGCTTCCAGAGTCCATTTGGCCCTCTCCTACCAGACCAGCGTACATGGCCAAGTGTCCAGTCCACTTTATTCATATAGCACATTTCTCAAACAGGCAGTTTCCAAAGTGCTGTAAAGTGACCAAAAACCAGACAAAAGATTGCTAAACAAAATAAAAACAAAGCACACCAGTAAAATGAATTAAAAACAAGATAAAAACAGATAAAAGTTTGCAACCCCCAACCCCAAAGTGAATTCAGCATGGTTCAGGTTAAAGCTGCTGTGTACTGTAAGTCATGGTGAGTACACTTCAGTACACGCAGAAACACTGTGTACAACCTCACTGTGGATTCTGGCACAAGTTTAGATTCATGAGGAAAGGATTTGCTCAAACCAGCAGATCCCGTCTGGAGGTTCTGGACGCCTTTTTAAAACTTTAAGGTTTGTGTTTTACTCGTGTGACTTCAATCTGATACTTTCTAGGGTTTTTATTTTCATTCTGACCTCAGCTGATGAGATTTTTCTGAGAAATGTTATTGACTGTAAAATATTTCAACAGAAATGGAGGTGATCATTTCTGCTCTGTGGAGTGAAAATGTGTTTGAAGGACCATTTCATCTGAAATAAGAAAATATTGTTGAAAATGTAAGATAATGAATAAAAAGAGAAAGTTAGAAAACCCCAAACAGACATGAAGAATCACAGACTTCACTCTGTAACATGATGAAGACCCGCTGAAAGACCCAGACCTTCCACGGAAACGCCACGATGACGTCACTTTTTCTTAGCTCCGAGTTAAAATGAGGAAGAACCAGAAGCACTGGGATGATTCTGGGAGGCGCTGATGTTTCAAGACGGACTAGAGTCTTTATGCAACGCGGATCAATAAAAGCAGGGCGCGGCGCAGACACCGAGGCTCTGCCCGAATAAACACGTTACAACACCGCAAGGTTTCGGCGCCTGAACGTCTCAGAAAAAACAACCTTTACAAACTTCCCCGACTACCTCCGTCTATATCCTGGAAACCGAGTGTGCCAATTCTGAGCCAGCGTCCACGTCGGTCGTTTATAGATTATTACCAACATTTCTGTGAACAGCTGCTTTCAGAGCGCGCTCGGTATCCGTCCTAAATGTTAGTAACGCAAGTTGACCCGTCCAAACACTGTGCCCACCAGTCTCCTTCCATGTTCCAGGTATTAGCCGCAGCCGATTACGGTCGAGGCCGCAGCGAGAGGCCGAAGTGAGACGCCATCGGGGCGCTTACCTTCTCGCAGAGTGTCCGGACCTGGTTCTCCGTTAACTGCTTACACTCGTTGAGCTGTTCGATCCACTGATCTAGTTCTTTAGTGAAGGATTTGTCTTCCATTACAACAGTTTGCTGAGCTAACCGTGTTAGCTTCCCAAACCAAGCGGGCCTGTTCCTGCGCGCTAACCGCTGGAGCCTTTACTCACGATCCAGTCTCACCAACCGGATAACAATCAGCGATAACACCTTCAGTTACCACCGTTCAATTCAATTCTACCATGTTACGCTTAACTCAGCAGGTTACAAAGCGTGCAAATCGAGTGAAACGGGGCGAATGGGGCTAAAAATGCTCGGAGGTCCCCGATTAAGGCGGCGGGTCACAGCGGCTAACCGATGCTAAAGGAGCCGCTTCCACAACATCCGGGGACCTAAGCAATGCGCATACTCCGATTTGCAGCGACTCCAAGCGGAAACTGTGGGAACTACAGCATCAGCGTCTGACTCCTGCTTATGTAATATGCCATCAGTTCTGCAGGGGGGTCCAACTTTTGCTCGCGTCATTATGTAATGTTATTTTGAAAGAGTAAATGATGGAAATAAAGCCTTTGAAAATTATAACAAGAATGTTTAATCTGTAATCTGATACCTTTTGAAGATGTTTCCATCTTTCCCTGGCTTCTTTATCTAACATCAAAGAATGGTTTGGTTTGCCTGGGGGAGGAGGGAGCATTTCGATTCCCACTGTTTTACAGATTATTTGTGATTAATTGTAGATGAGATTAAATTGATTGTCTGGGATGTTTTCCGAGGAACATGGACGGTCCCCGCTGTCTCTGTCGCTACACGTGCAGTAGGCAGTAATTTAAAATGTATAAATATATAAAGTAAAAATATCCGGCTGTAATTCATTTTTTGTATCGAGACAAACAAAAAGGAGCTGTTCATCCCGGACACGAGATAACTTTTAATTCTTGATCATCTCATAGTTGTTTGCGTTGTAGTTCCTTAATAGTTGATCTTGGATAAAGTTATCCCGACAAACGCAACTGTATTTTTATTTATTGAAATAGGCTTCCATAGGTGGCAGAAGACACTGAAAGTTTTCTTTATGGACTTTGGAGCTGAAAAGCCGCACTGACGGGGCTGAAAGAAGGTGCAGCTAAGCCGCCACAGCACTAGGTGGCGGTACTGCCCTCAATGACCCGCCCGTCAAGCGGCTGAATGCAGAAGAAGGACCCTCTCCTGAGGCTGCGCATTAAAGCTGCTGTCGAGTAATTGCGCGTTTCTAATTGCATAAAGTAGTTTTTGGTTTATTTTAGCCATGGCCCACCTGAGCCAGAACCCCGCGGATAAAGAGAGGTAAGTGAACCCGCAACTGTAAGAACAGCTGCACGTAAATCAGGATCTGAAGGGCAGATTTCAGGCTTACTGTGTGAAAACAAATGACTTTATGTTTGGTATATAACTAGTCAACAGTTTAAAGTCTCCTACACAATCCGGCTGACGTCCAACGGTGACGGGATAGTTCGTTGTGGACAAAAGTCTCATTTAAGTAAAAATGCTAAAGTTATTATTCGCACGAATGGATGTGTGACCAGAACGGTTCATGCTGGCCAGACGTCTCATACGTGCGGGTAAGTAGGCTCTGCTGCCGATTTTTAACTGTAACCGAATAGTCGCTTAATTACAGAAACATTTTGTCTGAAACTCCCGAATGAGTCGCTCGCAGGTTTATGGGATTTCGGTCCGCGCGTTTATTTTGTCCCTTGGCGGTCTCCGTAGAGCACAGACTGAAGCGTGACGTGTAAACGGTGGTTCTGGCTCATGTGGAGTTTGCTCGGTTTTTCCTTTTTATTTTTTTGGTCTCTAAAAGTTCTTACCAGTTTCTCTAGAACCCACACTATTTCTGCAGGTTTTGGTTCTGGCCCGGAGATGGTTTGGTCCAGATCTTTGTCAAAGTCCTGAAAGCTCTCAGGAACCTTACAGATGCGTGGTACCACTGGTACCACACGTTCATGTCTGCTTTAACGGCACTGGAACGGAATGGTTCCTGAAGGTGGCGGAGGTTTGAGTCCCGCTGAACTCAAGGCTTTCTGGCTGTGCAGGTTCGTCTGCCTCTACCCCGTCTACATCAACAGTAAGAAGACTCTGGCTGAAGGTCGCCGGATCCCCGCAGAGAAGGTGAGTTCTCCCGGCTGATCCGTGGCTCAGAACCCTCACAGATGCAGAGGTGCTGTTTGCAGGCGGTGGAGAATCCGTCCTGTGGTGAGATCAGAGATGTCCTGACCGCCGCGGGGATGAACGTCTACGTGGAGGTAGAGCCTGAAAACCTGGGATCTTCTGAAACGACATTTTTGAAGTGGGGTCAGGATTCTTCTGCTGTTCCAGAACAAGATGCACCCGCGGGAGTGGAACCGGGACGTCCAGTTCAGAGGCCGGGTCCGGGTCCAGCTGAAGCAGGCCGACGGCAGCCTCTGTCAGGACAAGTTCAAGTCTCGTAAGTCGTATGACACAGGTCACTCCGCCTTCTCTGGTAAAGGTCACCAGGTCACGAGTTTTCCCTGGCAGACAGGTGTTTTGGCTCTGCGGTAAGTGCAGCTGCATGTCTACTGGTACCTGTTGGGTGTGGCCACGCCCCCTGACCAGCTGCATTACAGCAGCACACCTGTTATGGTATCTTATCCGAGCCTCAGATTCTCTTTTTCCTTTCATCCATCAGCAGTTTTCCTCCTTTCTGTGGTTTTTGTCCTTTCTCAGCTTTCTAACGTTTAGCCGTCCGTCTGTCAGCGGGACAGCAGACAGGTAAAGGTGTGCTGCTGTGCCCCCTTTCAGGTAAAGAAGTGATGGTGTACGTGGCAGAAATGATCCCCAAGCTAAAGACTCGGACCCAGAAGAGCGGAGGGGGAGACCCCAACTCCCAGCAGGGGGAGGGCGGAAAGAAGAAGAAGAAGAAGAAATAGTCTGTTTGGTTTTGACCTTTGAACCCGATGATGGAGGAGATCAAAGGTTGTAGTTAAAGTTTTGGGTTATTGCAGATGTTCTGCTGTGGACTCCTGTTTGCTTCGTCTCAGACTAATAAAAGCTTCATTTTCATGTTTCCTGGTTGTTGGTTGAACGCCCCAGGATGGGAGAGCTTTCTTCCATCCTTTCAGATGGATGGAGGAATTCATCCAGTCCAGCTGGGGGAGGGGGGCCAAGGTCACATGACCGTTAACAGAAGGGCTGCTGCCCCCCTCCCCCAGTTACAAACTGACTCTAACAAGTTTCATACATGATGCTGTCAGTGTGTGAATGTGTGTTTATGGGGGAGGGGCCTGTGAAAGGACGCACCGTGACACATGTCTGCACACAAACCCCTGCGTTTGAACTGACAGGTGTGTCCACGCACCTGTAAGGACACTAAGCCTCCTTAACCTTTGTTCTATCCTAGGCACGGTAACATTGGGAGTGGGGTCATCTAGACCCACTAGACAGTGGGGTCATCCAGACCCACTAGACAGTGGGGTCATCTAGACCCACTAGACAGAGCTCTGAACCTTTTTTCTTCAATGATTTGTGATCTTCACTGGTGTCCATGGATTACATGAAATCCTCTCCACCTTTATCCACCTTTGTCATGGTAGGAGAACACATTATGAAAGGGGGGGGGGGTCACAGGATCATACATGGGTTAATATGTGGTTCCTCTTCAATCGACCCGTTTGTTTAAATTAGACATTTTAGTGTGTGTGCATGTTGTCATTTACTGTGATTATCTAGAATATTTGCAATAAAATGTTTAAAAATCAGGTCATGGTTCCACGTCCACATGAAGCCGTTTTAGAATAGAATGTCCTTTCAGAGAAAATGTCCGTAATAAACCAACATGAGTGTAAAAAAAAGCCCAAATGAAACGAAACGTTCCAGTTGATCAAGTTCAGCATTTTGAAATCCTTTTAGCCACTAGATGGCGCTGTGGTGCTTCCAGCTTTTCATGAAACCAGGGCTGCACGGTGGCGCAGTGGTTAGCAAGAAGGCCCCCGGTTCAAGTCCCGGCTGGGGGACATGAAAAATACATCAATGGGGGACCTTTCGGTGTGGAGTTTGCATGTTCTCCCCGTGTATGCGTGGCTTCTTCCAGGGTCTCCGGTTTCCTCCCAGCATCCAAAAACATGCTTCATAGGTTAACTGGTAACTCTAAATTGTCCATAGGTGTGAGAGTGAATGGGTGTGTGATTGTGGACACTCTACCCCAAGACAGACTGGCAACCTGTCCAGCAGCCCCGTGACCCTGAAAGGGAGAAACGGAAGAAGATGAATTAATGAATGAATTGTTTTTTGGAACAATTCTGGTTTCTTCCGACCAGATAAAGATACTTTATTGATCCCAGCTGGAAAACTGGCTTGTCTGATGCAGACCTGGTCCTTCAGATGAAGGAGTGCGTCTGTTTCAGCAGAAAAACCTTCCTGTCTGGGAGTCACACATGTTTTACCCGTAAGCAGATGACAGGGAATAACCTTCAATGTTGGAATGAACCTTTCATGAGGGCAGCGGTGGAAGATTTGTGATGTGGGACAGAGTTTCCACTCCCCCCACCCCGTCTGCAGGACTCTGCTTTGTGCATCAGAAGATGCTTCTAAGCAGTGAAAGTCATGGAGCATGCAAAGATGTTCCCTCAGAGGGGTCTGGTTTCTAGACATGGATCCCAGGATCCCGAAGATCCGGAGCAGAACGTCAGGATTTCTGATGCTCACTTTGGAAATTCTGGACGGAGTTCTCTGTTTTCATTCCCAGGTGCAGCAAAGTCTTTAAAATGTGGTGTAGGTGAGTAACTTACCCCCCCACACAGGAACACACAGCCCCTCCCTGCTGCCCCTGTGTGCCCTGGGGGGTTCAGTCCTGCTGTTTGTGTTTAGAGGAGGGGGGCTCTGCAGTTCCGTGGAAACTTCTGATGATTCCTGCAGATCTCCTGCTGAGCTCCTCCATCATCACCTGCTGAGAGCCCCCCCCCCCAATCCTCCTCTGCCTCCTACAGACAGTTCAGGTTTTGGGAGAACGGTTTCATTTTATGGTGATTTTGCTTCCTGACCAAACCCAGCTATGGAAACCTGGGGGTGGTGTGTGTGTGTGTGTGTGTGTGTGTGTGTGTGTGAGGGGGGGGGTTGCTTTCATGTGGCGTTTTAACAGCGCTCCCCACAGGAGCTTCCTCCCAGAACCTCCTCTTCTCCTGCTGATGCTGTGGAAACTTACGATGCTCCTCATTAGCTCCAGCAAATCCCCTCCCTCTGAAACCGATGAAGGAATTGGAAACTGAAGGGGAGACAGCAGAGCCCCCCACCCTGGAAAATATGTCTGGGATTCTGAATGCAAACTCTGCAAGTTTCTCTGTGAAGGAGTCTCTGCATGAGGATCCAGACCCAGAGACTCCAAAGCCTCCAGACCCAGAGTCTCCACCCAGGTTTGAACTTTCTGCGTCTCCTGTTCCTCCTGGGCTTCCTGCAGAACGCAGAACCTTTTTCTGTCCACGTTCAGGTATCAAAACGGAAATCTACCTGAGACCGGCTCTGAACCTGGTTGGTAGAGACAACAGGAAGTCAGTTTTCCGTTTACAGCCAGGACTCAGCTGTGCGGAAGGAGAGGATGCTGGGAATGAAACAGAATAGGAGGAGAAAAGAATCAAAGAATAGAGAAAAGAGATATGGAGCCCCAAAATGTTCATAAATAAAGAAATATACCTTATTCAGACAATCAATCAATACAAATCTTTTAAATATATAAAAAGATCATGAAATTGTGATTTTAGACTGTCCATACTATCACATTGTTTTTCAGAATGACTTATTTATTTTCTAATGAGCCTGTCAATCATGGAAAGCGGGCGGGATTTAAATGCTCATTGGCTGATCCTTTGACATTGGACCGTATTCCTAGACACCTGGGGGGTATTCCAGGAAGCATGTTTAAACTAGCCTGACTTTAAGCCTGAACTCAGGCTGAAGTCCTCCTGAACTTCCTTACTCTGGGTATGTCGGTTCCAGAAGACCAGATATGAGTTAGTGTAATTACGCTCGACTTGGTAACCCTGGATTAACGCACGTGCACGGCAGGTACATAAAGACATTCTCAATGGATCGCCGATTTCTGGAGTCACCATGGAAACGCGTGGAGAAAACCAGAGACGCTATACTTCAGTGAGACGGAGTCTGAGATTAATGACGGCGTATGAAGATTATACGTCCAACAAAAAAGTAACACGACCGCATCATCAAAAAAAAGAATTTCTGCTTGGAGAAAATCAACAGACAAAGTAAACCCACGAGTTTCTGATCTTGTTTCCATTTTCCTTGTGACGCATACATATATATATATAAATATATATTGAACTCTCATATGCCTAAGTTTGAGCTGGTGAATATGCTAATTTTTATAACAATAAAAAGGACGGTAAAAAATGCACAGAGTGCAAAAATTAATTGAATAATTTCCCATCATTGTACTTGCAGAATAAGAGTGTAGGGGTGCTATAAAAACTCATCCTCTCCTTCACTCTCACTCGTGGTGCTGTGACATAAGCACAGTAGGACAAAATAACTCGACAAAACACGGCAAAACACAGTAAAACAGCTAAACAACTAAACATATTTAGTCAAAAAGCCACACTTCAACCCAAATCCGTCCAGACAGGCAAAGGGAATGATATCCCAGAATCCCTTGCGGTGCCGATCTAACAGCAGCACCAAAGTTACGCCTACTTAATTGAATTAATTTGAATGAAAGGAAAATAATTGTCTGATAACTACGTGTTATTTTTAAGGTGACTTAACAAAAAATGATTTCTCTTAACTGAAGCAAATAATTAAGTTAGATCAAAGTAAACAAGTTTCATTTTCCAACATCCATATGTGGTCCTATCACCCTCTCACTGTGGAAAAAGTATTATCAACTTCCTTAGCCTCAAACTTACCGTGGGAGCTAGCAGAACCTGCTTTCTGGAATACCCCCCTGGTCTTCTGTGTGCCGCTGCTGCAGCTAGAAAGTGACATAAAATCACCAGATGATGTATTTCGGGGACATCCACATGGCTTTGCTGACCGTAGTTCATCAAAAAGACCAGGGGTCCCCAACCTTTTTTACACCACAGACCGGTGTGATGTCACACTAAGTTTACATGGACCGGTCTTTAAGACGTAGGCGGATGATTGTTGTATAATCGCTATGATGACGGAGCAACAGAGACGTGACAAGTCAAACCCAGAGCTTTTATTTTGACACGCATGACATTGTACATCGCACAGATGTCATGATCCTCCCCCCTTCCCACACTCATGGTGCAAGAAAGAACTGCTATCTATTAAATGTAGCTTTCTTTTTTTGGAGGTCGAAGGCTCCTCTACAACGAAGTTTTAGGGCCAGTTTACAAAAAAACTTTTCTTTGAAATTACAACTTTTAAGTCGTAAGTTTACGAGAAAGAAAGTCATAACAGTTAAATTACGAAATTTTTTCTTGTAAATGTATGACCTAAAATCTCGTAAATTTACGACTTAAAATTTTGAAAATGTACGAGAGAAAAGTCATAGATTAACGAGGAAAAAACACCAAAGTTTTCCGTTTATCTGAGCCTAGCTTGAAGATGAAATATGTGGAGCCTTTTGTGAAGCTTTATTTCCAGATAGGTTTAAAAAACAAAGAGATTCAGAACCTTTTGGCGACTCCAAATCAGATTATTGTCAGTGGAGCAATATTTGGTGTCAGTAAAGTGGAGTGTCATCTGTAAAATAAGGAGCTCAGAGACACGTTTGGGTGTAGAGGACCGCTGCAGCCTTTATTCTCCTTTTCATTCACACACCCTGAAGTTCATCTGTCACCTTATGTCATGAACCTGTCATCCAAACACCAATGCGGTAGTAAACAGTGTTACATACGCCCCCTCCTCCAGGTGAAATGTCCCGTTATAACATATAACAATAAAGAGGAATGAAAATAGTCTGTTATATTAGCATTAGAACGTTGAAAATGCCAAAAGGTGCTCCTCCTCAGACGGAAGTGTCATACAGACGTAGAAATCTGGTCTGTAATGGAGGAAGAAAGGATTCAAGTGGACATCTGCAGGGACACCAATGGCTTAATCGAGCTGCAGAGATCCTGCAAAGCACCCTTCAATAAATAAAACATTAATAAATCATAAATAAAAAAATGAGCTTCCAAACATTTGAAACATTATCAATAAACATTCAGCTCACCTGTTCAACTAAGTTTAGTAGGTCTGCTCTGCTGCTGCGTGGCGTTCACTTGCTACTCTGCATGCTCACTTCCACTTTAATCTCGTAAAATTGCGAGCAAATTTACAAGAAAAAAAACTCATAAATGTATGACTTCTCGGAAGTCGGGACGAAAATCTCGGAATTTTTTCTTGTTGGTGGCCCTAAAACTCTGTCGTACTCCTCTTCTGTCTCCTGGTGGGCCTTTTCCCCTCGGCAAAGAAACTTTCCAAAGATGTTTGTGTTTTACTCATTTTACTAGCTCCTGGGTTTATTTTAGCGGTAACCTTTCACATGACCCCGAAGAGCGCCTTGGACTGCATCGAGAGTGACATAGACAGATGGAACAGAGAATCAGGCAATTTTCAAAATAAAACATCTTCAGTTTCCGGAATAAATAAAACGGAAGTAATGTAAGTTATTTATTCTTTCTGTGCGGCCCGGTAACAAATTACCCACGGACCGGTACCGGTCTGCGGCCCGGGGGTTGGGGACCACTGAAATAGACCATCTGTTAGCAGACGCTACTTTGACTCGTTTAGAGGACATTTTGGGACTGTTTGGCTTGATAATTGCTACAGAGGATGCTAACATCCACAACTATGTGTTTGCTATTTGGAGACCAGTTGAGCACCGGGTTAGTGTGGACTACAACCATTGACAGTAAAATCCAGTCCATGGTTGTGTTTGAATTCCTTCACTACTCACTACATAGAGCGTCATAAAACACTCAAATCATGTAGATTTTCACTTTGTGTAATCTGTGACGTCAAATTCGCCGTTGAGAAAAAACAAAGTAGTGAGCATGGTGTCCGAATTGCTTTTAAAGTCCAGGCCACTAGATAGTCGACTCCGCACTATGTTGTTTTTAGTAGTTAGGGATTAGGGAGGGAATTTGAACATAGCGTCATCCTGCTGAAAAGGCTCGTTATGAAATAAATAAGTCATTCTGAAAAACAATTATGTGAACTCCTCCACCTTAACATGATCGTAGAGTTTGAGAGCTTGAGTGATCCCAGGAGCTAACCTGTTTGGGGCTCAAGTCCCTGGTGGGGTCTCCCATGGCAAGCAGGTCTTGGGTGACGAGTCAGACAAAGAGCAGTTCAGAAGCCCCTTATGAGAAATTTAATCAAGGACCCAGCTACATCGCCTGGATTTGGGTCCCAGACCCCACTCTGGAACTAAGCCTGAGGTTGGGACTCACAGGCGAGCACCAAGTTTCCGGGGCTCTCCCCACAGGCCCCGGTCAGGCCCAGCCTGAAGGAACGATGTGGGACCACCCTCCCAAGGGCCCACCACCTATAGGAGACCCCAAAAGGGGCCGGATGCCTACTGGACGCCTCCCTGGGAGGTGTTCCAGGCATGTCCCACTGGGCAGAGGCCTGGGGGAAGACCCAGGACACGCTGGGTAGACCATGTCTCACACCTTGTCTGGGAAAGCCTCGGGGTCCCCCAGAGAAGCTGCAGGAAGAGGGCGGGGTGAAGGAAGTCTGGGCATCTTTGCTTACACTGCTGCCCCCGTGACCCGGTCCCGGATAAGCGGAGGAAGATTGATGGATGATGGACGGATAGAAAAAAAAGCAACATTGAAAAATTAGATTTTATAATCAGAGTTTCTGAAAAAAAGCCAAAATATTCAACGTTATTAAAAATATATTTATTAAAATAAAAATGTAAATTAATAAAACGCTTCTATAACATAATGAGCATATTTTAGAGGAATATTAAATATATATAATTGATTTTGATTATTGATTGATTTTCTGATTGGATAAGATCATATTTATTTATTTAATTCTGAACATTTTAGGGCTCCATAGTCGGAACCAGGCGGGTACGACCTGGACAGTCTGTTGCAGGGTGGATGGAGCTGGAGCGATCACATCGCTATGCCGTCTCCTGGGAGGGACTTGAAACACGTGCGGCCAACAACAAAATCCAGTTTTCTACGCACTTAAATGATGTGAGGGGATGCAGCAATGTTCCATCTTCTCTCCTATCACACCTGAGCTGATGTGCATGCTGGATGGGGCAGATCAGGGAGCTCGTGGATGCTGGATGGGGCAGATCAGGGAGCTTGTGCAATGTGCATGCCCTTCTGGGCCGTTATGATATCACGACAGCTCATTAATTCAAACCAAGCATCTTTGCAACAGTTTGATTGACAGCGATTTAAAAGGAGAAGTACTTAGAAATGCAAAAATTAAATGATTTTTATTACATTAATTCTCTTTTATAAGAAAAATGTCAAAACCTCCAAAAGCATGAGTTTGATCAGAGGGGGACTTTAACATTTTTTCCTTGTTTGTTTGGTTCAGTCGTGCTGCAGGGCGATTACTGACAGGAATACGTCTAAGAAGGTTCTCTGATAAGAGTTTGACATTGTGGATTGTGGAAATAGTACGATGTGTGTCATGTTAAAAATTGCTTTGGTGAATTCATCCGACCACATTTCAGTTACTGTGTCTCATCGTTGTAGTCTTATGTCATTGTTTGAAGAGAATTCTGTTAAGGAACTGCAAGGTAGCTTTTAGGATGACATCACAGCAGTGCCCGTCAGGCGCGTGCCGCGTAACGAGACACAGAAAAGCGTGTAAGAAGTGTTTTCAGCGATGGTAAAATAAACGTTCTAATAAATAAACAGTTGGAGCCGTTCTTCTGTTTGATAACACGACAATCTTTGCTTAACATTTGTTGACCTCGTGGCCGTTTTGGTTCAGTTGTTCCTCTCTGAGCACAAATTGTATTCAGATTGAAACGAACCGAGACCATCTCCAAAGAACGGTCAGAGAGTGGGTCCTGGTCCCAGACCAGGGTCCACTTGGATGTATTCAGACCAAAAATTTGTTCTCTATTATTGGAACTCTGGTTTAGTTTAAGTTAACTAAATGTGTTCAGTCTGAATGCACCCTAAGACCCATGCTGGGCTGTAGTCTTGGACCTGAGTCCTCGTTCTGGTTCTGGAATTGTAGATTCTTGAGTTGACCAGGTGAAACTAGCGGCTGGGCGGCTAACTTAGCGGCTGAGTAGCTCGGTTGGTAAGGTGAAAAGCTACCATGCAGGAATCCAGGGCAATTGCCATATCAATGGCGAGCAATTGACATCACTCAGTGAGGGTCCTTAGGCAAGGCCCTTAACGCTACTGCCTCCCGAGCGCGGTTCAGCTGCAGCTCACTCCCAGGGGATGGGCCAAATGCGGGGAAGAATTTTCCCATTATGTGATAAATACAGTATCGGAGAGAAACCAAAAGCTTGTATCCTTTCATTCCAATCTTTTCTCTGGAAAAAATAATGGCTTTGCCACTCTGTTATCCAAAGTTCTCTGACCTTCAGACCAGAGGTCCTCCTCAGAGATGATCTTCATCTCATGAAGGACATCCTCTTCTTCCTCTCTCTAACAAAGCTTCTATTCTTTAGAGGTCCTGACTACTGCGTGGCTGGCTCCAAAGAGCCTTTGACCTCTCTGTCTGGAAATGGTCGGCGGCCATCCATCAGGGTTTATTTTCCTTGGGGGGGGGGTATCCTGTGAGACAACAGTAGGGCCTCTCTGGCTCTGTGCTCGCCTTGTCAGGAGCTACTGCTTTCTTTGGAGGCCTTTGGCTGTCGGTGGTGGGCTGTGGAGGGAGAGAGAAAAAGAAAAACTCTGGTATGGTTCCCATTAAGAATCCTTTTGCTGAACTTTCAGTTTATGAGTCCAGCTGGGCTCTGAAAGGCTGCCTCACAGTTGCTGCTTTTTGTGAATAAAGACGTGAATATAACTCATATTGTGTGGCTTAAATCATCTGGTTTCGACTGGCCCCAGCGGCACTGCTGGTAGCCTAACGTCCTGCAGATGTGTGCAGCCTGATGCACAGATGAAGATGGATGTCGTCAGTGAAGCTTCTGCTTGTGATGAAGCTTTTTAGTCCCTTTAGTGTTGTCTGACACAACACAATACAACAAAAATGATTACTTGACTGGAAAGGCTAAAACAAAGATTTGAAAGAGCAGATAAATAAAGCAAACACTGAATAAAAATCTGATGGAATGGCGTTAAAATAAATACGGTGAGATTTCTATTCCAGTGTTGAGTCAAACGAAATAAAGAAGGTTCACACATGCTGAACTGAGGAGAGTCAGTGCACTAATCATGAGGGCTGGGCTGCATTCAGGCAAGTTATTACTCTAGGAAAAAGACAGTTTGGATCGATTTGTCCAGGTTCATGGACAGATGCACCTGTGGCACCTGTAGCACCTGTCAAAAGGCAGCAGGTTGATAAGATGGGAACCAGGGTGCTCTTTGCTCTAAGTTCTGCTGAGGTAGCGGGACTTAAGAAGGTTCTTTATGGAGAAAAAAGACCAACATCTGCTTCACAGTGTTAGATGTCCTCTGTGATTTCCAGTAGGCCTGTGTGCCATTACCAAACCAGGCTGACAGGTATGTAAGGAGGTCGTCCACTGCATGGTGGAAGGTCGCCTGCAGCCCCATCTTCAAGTTAGGGTCTCAGGAAACTCAGGCATTGCTGGGTTGTTGGTTGTGTTGCTGAAGGACATGGCAAATTGATGATGATGCTACCAAACAATTTGAAGGTCCCTCCCCTGAACCCTTTCTGTTCGAGGGATGGGTTCTGCTAGCGACCTCAGCCGTTGTAGCTGCCATTAAGCTCCACTGTTCGCAGGCGCAATCGCTCCAGCTCCATGAGCTCTGTGGCAGGCTGGCAACCTGTCCAAGGTGTACCACCCAGCAGTGGCCGGGGCAATTGGGGCAACCTCCGGCAACCCAGTGGCCCCAGCGGGTAAGAAAATGGATGGAAGTTTAGGATAAAAATCTTCGCATTGAGCAGCCATATTGGATTTTTTTTTTATCTTGCTTGCCATCTTGCTCCGATTGCAGTACTGCTGGACTGACATGCTGTGCCTGACACTTAGGACCTCAGATAACGTCTGTACATTGACTTAACAATAAAGCTGATGCTCCAACGTGCGAATCGTGTCCAGTGTGAACGCAGCTTGAGTCCCAGGATCTCCTTGCTGTTAGCAGACTAAGTCCGCCATTGTGGTGTCATCTAAAAATGGTTGGGGTTGACCTAATTAGGATGTTTGGTATTTTAATAGATTAAAGAGTACAATCCAACACACACACAACTCCAGGTTCTGGTGAGCTCTGGTTCTTCGTGAACCTCTATCATCAGTGTTTTATGATGTCATGGTGAGAAGCTGCTGTGAGCTGCTCTCGTCAGTCTGGTGGCCTTTGATTAAAACAGAACTCCTGGCTTATGTCAGCAGAGATGTAGCCCACTCCAGCACAGACATATGCGTGTGGTGGTAGTTCATGGTGGGGGCTGCATGCTCCTCATCCCAACTGATGGTGCAGTCATCAGCCTCTTTCCATTGTTGGTCACAGACCTGAAGCTAAAAGGATCAGAGGATTATGCTGCTTCTGACTTACAAACTTTATCAATTCCACGCACTGTCAGGCACAAGCGTGCCCTCCAGCACTTTTAAAATGGGGGGGGGGGGGGGTGTTAAGGAGAGTAGAGAGGCCATATCCCTGAGTGACTTGTCCTTGTAGACAGTCCCACATGGACATTCTGGTCCTCTTGACAATCCAGTATAGTATCAAATCAAACTTTATTTATATAGCACTTTTCCTATAAAAGCAACACAAAGTACTTTACATTAAGACAAAACAAAATAAATAATATAAACATGAGCACAAAAACTAAAATAGTCCCCTCCCCAGACCTGAACACAACCTCCTTCCCTCTAACCCATTTTTAATTCTTTTTTAAAAACCCACCTCTATAGAAGTGCCTTAAATGATTTTACTGGTTCTTAAATTTAAACTTATGATTTTACTGATTTTATCACTGTTTCGTGCTGGGTTTTATTTTTACGTACTGTATACTGCTTTTAATCCTGATTCTGTTTTATGTTGATTGTACAGCACTTTATAATGTGGTTTTAAAAAAAGTGCTATGTAAATAAAGTTTATTATTATTATTTTCCCACCTCTCATCAACTGATAGGGATGGACAATTGAAAAAAGGCTGAATATGAAAACAAATCTTGGTTGTTGGAAACCCTAATAATGGGAACCTCCCTCTCTGTAAATGGCTACATAGCCAGGCGGGGACCAGCCTCATCACAGGCGGGAACCAGCTTCACCACAGGCGGGACCAGCCTCACCACAGGCGGGACCAGATTCATCACAGGTGAGAACCAGCCTCATCACAGGCGGGGACCAGCCTCACTACGTGAGGGTGCCAGCCTCATTACAGGCTGACAGGCGTGGACCAGCCTACTAGACTAGGTATGTAGATGCAGACAGATACACAACAGTAAAAGACTGTTAGGTCAGCAAAACCAACTGTCATCACTGTTTGAACCCTAACCATACACGGTTGTCTGTCAAAACGGTTCAGAAGATGAGACACTTATCACATGTGCATTTGTTACAATGCTATAGGAAGCCACTGAAGCTACTGAGACAATGCCTGATGCACCCTGGGAAGGCTCCAACACATCTTAAGGACTTTGTCACATAGAAACAAAGCCACAAAATATTATTAGCCTTCACAGAACCTGTGTTTGAGATTCAATAAAACCTGAGAAAACTTTTGTTGGAGGCATTTTGTGAACTTGCGTGTGTTTAAATGGTATGTTAGGGCCAAGGTTACAAGCCTTTTGTGTTGTCAAGGCAGTTATTAGTGTCCAAGCATTTTTGTGCTAATGTTTATAATGCAAGTCATCTGAGAAAAGGTGGTATATATGGGGTAGGGTAACATAGATGGCCTATTTTGAGGACATTATGAAGGTGTGATGTAATGAGCATGTGCAGAAAAGTACAGTCAAGAAATTGTGACTGATATCTAGACTGTAGTCAAGGAACTGGTGTTCATTCAGGATGGAGAGGAGACTAAAACCCTTCATCCAACTTGACGGTCACCAGGTAGGACAACAAAGAAGAATTAAAAACACAAATAACCATTAAAACACTGAAATCCTAATCTGTCATGTAATATCACATTGAAAGATTTAAAAAGAAAAGAGCAGATTAAAACCTTTAGCTGCTCTGAGCTACAAAGATTCAGTTTCATCCTTGATTTAACAGATTGTGAGTAAGTAGCTTTCTGTCAGGAAGACAGTTCTGGACTTTAGGATCCACTTGGAACTATCTGACTTTATGAAAATAATCGAAATTCACCTGGATTATGAAGAGCAGGAAGGTTTGCAATGTTGTAGATTCTAGCAATCCCTAAATTTAATGTTCTGATTCTTTTTGTGCAGGACCTTGAGACGGCCTTGGTTTTCCCTGATGCTTTCCACCCTTTGCCTCTCAGCTTCTCTAAAAACGGGTCACTTTGTCTGTGTTTCCATGACTTTCTTCACGAGTCAGAGATGATATCTGTGCATCAGAAGCTGCAACCCTGAACTCTAAATGTCTAATTCTTGAAAGTCCTCTAATCCATCATATTTGTGAATTTCAAAGCTTTGTCATCCAGCTAAGCTTTCTTTCAGCCAGCTGATACACGGACGAAGTGGAAAGGGATTAAGATAATCCGATTATGGATTGAATATGTGAGAGATCACTTTTATAAAAGGCAAAGTTTCTAATTAGTATGCTTTCTATTCCCCTGTCAATGTTACCAACAGAGGAAAAGGTTAACGCCCACTCAATCCTTCAAATGAAGCAGAGAAGATGTGGAAAAAGATCAAACCCAAAAAAGGCGGATGCAGGAAAAGCTGAAGGTCAGCTGAGGTCCTGCAAACCTCAGCAGGAGCTCTGCAGGTCTTGCAGCGGTAGAGGTCTTCTCCACAAACCCAGCAGTAGGGTCCATTTCATCCTCTGACACCACAGTTTCCATGGCAACATTGTGATGAAGGCTGACAGCTTTATTTTCTATGGGTTGCTCTCCAAAGTCTTTAACTGTATTAGAAGACAGTAAAGCATCTTAGGAAACAGGCTGTGAGTCTGGTGATGGTTAAGAGGATGAAGCAGTCTTTAATTTGTGTGGATCTGTGACTGTGAGCCGATCTGAGCAGCTGCTCACTGTGCTCGCACAACATCTTTTTCATTTTACAGAATTGAAACCAACACATGCCGACTCATATCATTCATGCACCTTTAAGGATAGAAAGAGGACCTAACAATGGTTCAGCCGTAAACCTGCTTCAGACAGATTTACTGAGGCGGCTCTGATGATCCGTAAAGAGTTGTAAACGTTACTTTAAAAAAGTAATTGTATTCTGTATTCTGTATATATCAGGAAGAAGGAACATGAGAAACTGGAGAAATACCAGGGACTCAGAGAAGAACTGGAGAAAGCCTGGAAAGTGAAGGTGACAGTGGTGCTTGTGGTAATTGGAGCACTCGGGGCAGTAACCCCCAAGCTGGAGGAGTGGCTACAACAGATACCTGGAAAGACCTCAGACCTCTCAGTCCAAAAAAACGCAGTGCTAGGAACAGCTAAGATCCTGCAGGACCCTCAAGCTCCCAGGCCTCTGGTAGAGGACCCGAGCTTGGAGGAGAAACCACCCGCGGAGGGTGAGAGGGGCGTTTTTTATATATAGATATAGATATAATATCTATCTATCTATCTATCTATCTATCTATCTATCTATCTATCTATCTATCTATCTACCAGCGCGGTTACATGCAGAAAATGTGGAATAAATGGATGCTTCGAAACCCACAATCAAGGCTAACTGCCAAACAACTGGTAGCCCAATGCTCGAACATCAACAACTCCTATCACAGCTTGAGATTGAAGCAATACAATACAATGGCAATACCACGGGAGTGCCAGAACAACAGGTCAGAGAGGAGGCTATACTACACTCCCACCCTGAGATTGGGTACACAGCCCCAACAACCACAGTTACGCTGAGCGAGGCAGCAACTGACCTGAAAGACAAGATCATGTCTAGAATGAACACTTGGCAAATTGGCTATAAGAGTAACCATGGGAGAAAACAATACCCACCATGGAAGCAACGGTTAGAGGCCAAAGTCAAGACAACTCAGAAGGATGTAAGTAAGCTGATAGAGGCTCAAAGAGGTACAATGAGAAAGCAAGTACCTAAGAGATACAGCCAGATGCCCATACCTGAAGCACTGGAAACTGCCAAACAAAGGCTCCTAGCCTTGAGCAGCTGCCTAAAGAGGTACACAAGAGACAATGAAGCCAGACGGATAAACAGGCTGTTTGCAATTCAACCTGCGAAAGTGTATGCTCAGTGGCAGGGTCAAAACAGCCGAGCAGACCCACCAAGGCTAGAAACTGAACAGTACTGGAAAAGTGTATGGGAGAAAGAGACAGCACATAACAGCAATGCCCAGTGGCTGGTCTCTGAGAGAAGAACATAGCAACCTCCCTGAACAGAATCCAGTAACCATCACAGAAAGATTCTCAGGTATGAAGAACTGGACAGCACCGGGCCCTGACATGATACATGGCTACTGGCTAAAGAAGCTTACCACACTCCACGAGCGCCTGGCAGCACAAATGAACCAGCTGCTAAGAGATGGGACTCACCCCGAATGGCTAACAGAAGGGTGAATGATCCTGATCCAGAAGGATCCCTCAAAGGGTGCAGTCCCATCCAACTACCGACCAATAACCTGTCTCTCCACAACATGGAAGCTCATGTCAGGCATCATTGCAACCAAGATAAATAGGCACATGGATCAATTCATGAGTAACACACAGAAGGGCATTGGTAGAGACTCCAGAGGAGCCAAACACCAACTCCTGGTTAACAAAACAGTTGCTCAAGACTGCAAGTCACGACACACCAACCTGTGCAAAGCCTGGATTGATTACAAGAAGTCCTATGACTCAATGCCACACACATGGATCACTAAATGCTTGGAGCTGTACAACATCCACAGGACTCTAAGAGCCTTCATAAGAAACTAAATGAAGCTGTGGAAAACAACCCTTGAAGCCAATGGCAAGCCACTTGCACAAGTGTCCATCAAATGTGGGATATACCAAGGTGATGCTCTGTCCCCACTGCTGTTCTGCATAGATCTGAACCTCCTCAGCCAAATAATCAACAAGACTGGCTATGGATACCGACTCAGAATGGGGCCAACATCAGTCACCTCCTCTACATGGATGACATCAAGCTACATGCTAAGAGCGAGCGTGACATTGACTCCTTGATCCACACCACCAGGATCTACAGTACTGACATTGGGATGTCATTCGGGCTCGAGAAATGCAGCCGGATGGTGACAAAGAGAGGCAAGGTAGTCCACACAGGAGGGGTCTCACTCCCAGAAGGAACAATAGCAGACATCGAGGACAGTTACAAGTACCTTGGAATTCCCCAGGCAAATGGCAACCTGGAGCAGGCAACAAGGAAAGCTGCAACAGCTAAGTACCTCCAACGAGTAAGGCAAGTCCTGAGAAGCCAGCTCAATGGCAAAAAGAAGACCCGGGCAATAAACAGCTACACACTGCCAGTTATCAGATACCCTGCAGGAATAATAAGATGGCCAAAGGAAGAGATACAGACCATGGATGTTAAAACACGGAAGCTCCTCACCATGCATGGAGGGTTCCATCCCAAATCCAGCACCCTGAGACTGTATGCTAGCCGCAAGGAAGGAGGCCGAGGACTAGTGAGCTTAAAAGCCACTATCCAGGATGAAACATCCAAGATGCATGAGTTCATCAAGCTCAAGGCCCCAATTGACTGTGTGCTCAGTGAATGTCTCAGACAATGGAGAGCAGAGGATACAGTGCTGGAGGACAGATCCTCATGGGAGGACAAACCCCTGCATGGGATGTACCACCGGACCATAACTGAAGTGGCTGATATCAAGAAGTCCTACTAATGGCTAGAGAGGGCTGGCCTACAAGACAGCACTGAAGCACTCATCCTGGCAGCTCAGGAACAAGCCCTGAGCACCAGGGCAATAGAGGCTCAGATCTACCACACCAGACAAGACCCAAGGTGTAGATCTACCACACCAGACAAGACCCAAGGTGTAGATCTACCACACCAGACAAGACCCAAGGTGTAGATCTACCACACCAGACAAGACCCAAGGTGTAGGCTGTGCAAAGAGGCGCCTGAAACAATCCAGCACATAACTGCAGGGTGTAAGATGCTGGCAGGTAAAGCATACATGGAGCGCCACAATCAAATGGCTGGAATAATATACAGGAACATGTTTGCAGAATATGGACTGGAAACCCCAAGGTCAAAATGGGAAACACCTCCGAAGGTAGTAGAGAATGAGAGGGCAAAGATCCTGTGGGACTTCCAGATCCAGACTAATAGGATGGTAATGGAGAACCAACCAGACATTGTAGTGATGGATAAAGAACAGAGGAAAGCCGTTGTGGTGGATGTGGCAGTGCCAAGCGATGGAACATCAGGAAGAAGGAACATGAGAAACTGGAGAAATACCAGGGACTCAGAGAAGAACTGGAGAAAGCCTGGAAAGTGAAGGTGACAGTGGTGCCTGTGGTAATTGCTTGGGGGTTACTGCCCCCCCAAGCTGGAGGAGTGGCTACAACAGATACCTGGAAAGATTTCAGACCTCTCAGTCCAGAAAAGTGTAGTGCTGGGAACAGCTAAGATCCTGCAGGACCCTCAAGCTCCCATGCCTCTGGTAGATACTTATACATGCATTTGTCTCCAGTAGGTTAGACTACTGTAACGGCCTGCACACCGGCCTCTCCAAACAAGCTGTAAAACAGCTTCAGTGCATCCAGAATGCTGCTGCTCGAGTCCTGACCAAAACCATGAAGTATGATCACATCAGTCCTGTGCTCAGGTCTCTGCACTGGCTCCCTGTACCTCAAAGAATAGACTTCAAAGCAGCTCTGCTTGTGTACAAGTCTCTCCATGGCCACGCACCAAAGTACATCTCTGACATGTTAGTGCCATATGAACCATCTGGTACTCTGAGGACCTCAGGGTCCGGCCTCCTGTTGATTCCCAGAGTCAGAACTAAACAAGGGGAATCAACGTTTCAATATTCTGCAGCTAAAATCTGGAACAGCCTCCTTGAAGCCGTAAGACAGGCCTCTTCTGTGTTCATGTTCAAATCTAGACTTAAAACATTTCTGTTTAGCCATGTATATGACTGAAAGGTCCTATCTGCACTTTTCTTTCCTTTCCTTCCTTTATTTTTAAACCAATTTTCTAATTTTATCTTTTCTTTTAAAGTAAATTCAATTCAATTCAATTTTATTTGTATAGCCCAAAATCACAACAACAGTCGTCTCGATGGGCTTTGAAGTAAAACATGAACTCAAAAGGATCATGAATACAAAGAGTCAATAGGAAAATACTAAAATAAACTAACAAACTGACTAAACTATACTGGCATCCCTGCACTTAGACCCCCCTTCGCGGTAAAAGTAACATAAAGTAAATTTTACATTGATTATTTCTATGATGTATTGTGATTTGAATGCATTTTTCTGTTTTGTGAGCACCTTGAATTACTTTGTGTACGAATTGTGCTACACAAATAAACTTGCCTTGCCTTGCCTAGAGGACCCGAGCTTGAGTGCGAAACCACCCATGGAGGGGTGACAGGGGTAAGTTTTTGTTATTTTTATATAAAAGTAAGTACTCTGTTACTCACTACTTGATCCAGAAGATGACCTGATAATTCTAATAACAATAATAATAACAAAAAGAAAAATAACCAAAAGTATTTTTCTTTTTTCTCATCTAGTCTAATAGCAGCTTTCATTTGAAATAATCTAAATTTTTGTTGGTATATAAAACATTATGAACCAAATTAAGGTAAAACTATTTTTATGGTTGAAAACAAATCAATCACCAGCGTTTCGGGACGCATGGGCCGGGACCCCTGCCCATGCTATGGAATCTGAAAAAAAAAACAGTCATTTTTTATTTAGAGCTGAGAAAGCCCTTTGACTAAAAGGAGAGACATGTTTAACTTAAAAAAATAAGTTTTGATGAATTAAAAACCATCTTGGATGAAAGACAGTCTTCACAGATATGCTTTAACAACAAACGTATCCAAACTAACATTCTGAGACAACTGGAAAAGGAAACAAGCGTCTCTTATAAATAGTAAGAACTACATAATATCAAGTGTTTCCTTATGTAGCGCAAATCAAATAGTTGTATAATTTACAACCCCAGTCAGCAGATTTGGTACAGATCTGTGCTCATTTTTGAAAATGTAAACAGTTAAACAAAATAAAATGTTTTTGCAGTAAATAAATAAAATCTACCTGGTCGGCTCTGTTGTCTTTGTGGTGTAGTAACAGATGGCGCAAAGGTAAATGAAGGATCATGGTGGAAAACCAACTTTTGTCAGTCAATGGCTGTGGTATTTGGAGCCTTTTGAATTCTGCTGCCCATAAAACTGTTCAACTGATAGGAAAAATCTTCTCCAAGGTTTTAGAAAATGTATTTTTTTTACAAGCATCAGAAAAAGATGAAGTCTTGAAGCTTTACTTGAATTTTTGTCTTTGGGATTTTCTTCATGCTTACAGAAATGCTGGACGTTTTCTGAGTCTAAGACTGAACAATTAAAAAATGGCCTCTTTCTAATTCAAAATAGACAATTGAGCAGCTCATCAGCGGCAGGCTTATGTTTGGCTGCAGCTTTTGTGGTAGCACCACCTCATTAAATGCACTGCACCCACCTCCTCCATAGAGGCTTAGCAGACTAACTGTTAGTGATGCTAACCAACCCCCACGTTTCCTCTATTTCTCTTTTAGCTGCAAAGCCAATAGTATGTTTAGAAAATGATGCAGATTCTTGGAGGCTCTAACTGAAAGCACTTTGATGTAGAGGAGCCCCCCCTCCCACACACACACACATATACAAGACCTAATACTAAGAACAAGGAACAAGACACAGCAGGTGACCTACTAACCCACATTTGGGAAAAAAGGGAATGAGGTTATATTTAGACTCTACTCCCATTTTTGTGTACTCTGTGATCAAATATCTGTTCTCTGATATTTCCCTCCACTTTAGTTCTGGGATGAGAAAAGCTGCATTATCCTCATCAAAAGTAGTCTATCCTTAAGCAGGGACAGGGACCAAAAAGAGGAATTTCTAAATCCG
Organism: Oryzias curvinotus; assembly: GCA_023969325.1. Taxonomy (NCBI): domain Eukaryota; kingdom Metazoa; phylum Chordata; class Actinopteri; order Beloniformes; family Adrianichthyidae; genus Oryzias; species Oryzias curvinotus. Next base: position 33,645,345 of record CM043714.1, read on the forward strand.
TGTAGAGAGGCTCCAGAGGAATTGGGTAAAACAGGGTTATTTGGGAAGCACAGTTCATACAAGCTTCTATCTAATCCTTTCTTCTGCACCCTCTTTGAACACTCACCAACTAACCTCATGGTTAATCTGGGTGAGCCATGCTGCTATTTATGCTGCTACTGGAGTAGACAAGGTGGGGTCACACTGGGAAGAACAACCTCACTGAACACTTTGTTCTGTTTTCCCTCTATTCCATAATGTAGATGTCATTGTTGCATTCCCAGACGTGTCTCTCCTTCACCTGTACTGACGTGGAAGAAAATCATAATGTAGATCAGCCCATAACAGCTGAATGGCTGGTCTCTCTGAAAAAAGAACAAAACTATCTCGCTGAACAGAATCCAGTGACCATCACACATTGGCAGGCGTCCAAGAGTCTCAGGTATGAAGAACTGAACTGAACATGAATTAAGAAGTCAAGTTTCGTTTGTGTAATAGAACTTTCTATTTGTGTAGCTATTGTTTGTTTCTTTACCACTGCCCCTCTGTGTGTCTACAAATAATAAAGTGTGAGCTGATGTTGTCACAGTCAGGCAAGCAGAAAAGAAAACAAATGCGGAACCCCCCAGGTTACCAGACAGGCAATGAGGCTGGTCAGGGTGCTCAGGCACCCACTGTTGATCAGCTGGGGCATAATCCTCTCAGTCAACTAAATATTGGAGACCCCATCCTATCATCCAGGAGACAAGAAGTTGATGGATTGTATTGACTAAGCCACCGTCTTCAAGATGTGGCGCAGTGGGTCCCCAGACCTAGACTGAAGATTACAGTTGCTTGCTCATTTAAGCTCACTGATGTGGAACAATGGACATATTCTCAGAGTTGAAAGAATATCTAACTTAAGTGTAACACGGTTGATGATCTTGGTGATAGGACAGCTTTTTGGATCCCCTTTCAGAGGAACGTCAGTGGAAGAAAGACACACCCTGTCTCCCACCTTGTACTCCGTGGTAGCGATTTGTCTGTGGCTAGCCACAATGGTCTGCTTTTCTTGGTTCCTCAGCAATTGTGTTTGGCATCCATAAGGTGCTTGGAAAGGAGAATACCCTGTAGAGTTGACTAGTGCATTATGGGAGTACTCTGCCCACAGAAGTTGCAAAGACCATGTGTTGGGGTTCTTGGTGCACAAGGCTTACAGAGTTATCACCAAATTTTGGTAGAAGTGCTCTACCTGGCTATTTTCCTGAGGATGGAACACTGAGCTTACACTGACTTTGATCCCAGGAGTATTAGCAAAACTCCTTCCAGAAGGCAGCCACAAACGCGAGTCCCCTATCAGAGGTGATGCTCTCTGAGAGACCATGGAGGCAGATCACATGCAGAGAAGCAACTAGACCTATGTCTTTGGCAGATGGAACCTTTGGCAGGGGTACAGTAGGAACCAACAAGAAAATCTGTCCACAATTGTCAAAACAGTAGTTTTACCTCTGGATCTGGGAACTCCGGTGAGGAAGTCCACAGCAATATGGGAGCAATATGGAAGCAATATGGAAGGCACAGCCTGTAGAAGTCCAGCTGGAGGGATTCTGGGAACCTTAACGCTAGCACACAGAGGACAGGAGATTATAAAGGCCTTTACATTGGCAGACATGGTGGGCCACCAAAGTGCTGAGCTACTAAGAAGGCAGGCTAGACTTCTCTGTCTTGCAGTTGAATTGGTTCTCTAGAACAGTGTTTTTCAACCTTTTTTGAGCCATGGCACACTTTAACCTTGACAAAAGTCCCGTGGCACACCAGCATTAAAAAAAAAAAAAAAAAAAAAGGAGAAACTCTCTGTATTGATCTACAGTCCCTCCAGGATCTCACAGCATTTTTGTGATAATTGTTGCAGAAAAAGCTGGAAGCTGCAGCTGTTTTTTTTCTAAAAGATGTAATTAAAGTTAAGTTTAAAGATTTAAAAACTGTTCGATTTGTGTTCGTTGTGGTTTCAAGACGTTAAAAGGAGAGACTTGTTTTGCGCAAAGACGCTCAGGCTGTCACTTTAAACCCAATGCATCATGGGAGATGTTGTTAAATAATCCGCCGAACGCAGAAAGACTAGCGTCTCTGAGCTTCATTGTTTTGTTCTCTTGTTCCACGGTCTGACACCGGATTGTGTGGAAAGCTACACCGCTAAATATAAGCTTTAGCTGGTATTTTTGTTGGAACTGAGTGACTTTATCAGCAGAATTCAGAACAAGGAAGTGAAGACTTTAACCACTTCTGATTGGTCAGACTGATGACATGTGATCAAGCCTTCAAAAATGATTGGTGGAGACTTTTCCTAAAGCAGTTATAGCTGCAGCTAAATCGCGGTACCGTCATTCTTATCAAAATGTCTTTAATAGAATCAAATAAAAACAAAGAAAAAGTATTTTACGATCTTTCATATTCCTAATTTCTTAGTGTTTTATCAGGGTCTGTAAGGATAAACACAGAGCTGATTTCCTGGAGATGGCAAATGTTAAATCAGTTAATGACGGCAATTTCCCACGGCACACTTGACCATCTCCCACGGCACACTGGTTGAAAAACACTGATTTAGAAGACGCTGCAGGACGGCTCTCATGTAGTGTTTCTGAGTCTGGAAAAAAGATCAGGATATCACTGAGATAGACAAACACAAACTTGATCAGACATTGAAACACAGAAGGTGCATTTTGGGCCTAAGGGGCATGACCAGATACTCTAAGGGTTTATTAGGTGTGCTAAAAGCAGTTTTATATTTGTCCCCCTCCCTCTTATGGACCATATGGTAAGTGCTACGGAGGTCCAGCACTGAGAAGATTTTGGCACCTTTAACATGATCAAGAGCAGTTTGTAACAGAGGGAGGGGGCAAGTGTTATGAAAAGTAATGCTGTTCAATGCTCTTTAATCTATGCAAGGGCCTAGCCCCCCATGTCATTTACCAACAAAGAAAAAGCCAGCCCCCGCTGCAGAAGAAGAGCGAAGAATGATGCTGATCCGTTGACCTTCCTGCAGGATTTGGTCCATAGCTTCACATTTGGAGGGGCAGGTGCTAGCTGTGGCCCATGGGAACCTGGAAGGTCTATGGCACAGTGATAAGGACAATGTGGAGACAGAGACTTAGCCAGAGACTTACTGAACACATCAGACAGAACGAACATGACTGACATCAGGAGGCTCTGAGGGATGAAAACCCTGATGAGGAACAGGTCTGGCAGCTTCATTCAGATAGTTCATTAAACAGAAAAGACTCCGAGAAACCACTCTTCCTATGACCCAGTCGATATGTCGAGTGTGTCTGCACTGCCCCAGTTAAACATTGATGGCATTTAGGGCTGGATTTAATGGTTCAACCGGTGTATTAAAACTTAACATAACAGCTCACCATTAGTTGAGAAATGAGATCTCCATCAGAGCCAGAGTACATCAGTCTCAAATTCCTCCTGGAGCTGTCCATGGGACACTAAACAATTCCTGAAGTGATCTGGACTCCCAGAGTAAAAAGATGAACTCCCCTTCACAAGTTGCTGCCGCTCTGCAGAGGAGTCTTTACAAACCCTGCTGCATCGGTTCAGAATCTGCTCCCTCATCCTCCAATCAATGCGGGTAGACAGCTCGAGTAAATCCTCAAGCACCTCCGGCATCTCTCGCTACAGGACATCCGTCTGAGAGAGTTTCATCTGGTGCTGGCCACCAAAGTCCAGAACTCCGTGGCATAATCCGAGATGCTGCGAGTTCCTGGTAGTGCCAAAGCGGCCACTTGGTGGGGTGTAGTCGGGTCAAACACCATTAGGAGCCAAGTGGAGAAAGCTCAGAAAGAGCAGCACAGCTCGGTTCTCCGGTCTCACTTCGCCAAACCCCGCCGCATGGCTCAGCCTATCAAAAAGCTCAGAGCAAAGCTACCTTGCTCTGCTTGGAGCAGAACTCACTCAGATTGAAGACATTTTTAAAAGTCTGACCTTCTAGGGATTTATTTTGGAGTTTGTGAACATTTCCTGGACATTAAAACTGAGATTTCATGACTAATTTATGAGTCGTTGTTACGTCTTGCTGCTGCTGCTGCTGCATCCCCTGTCATTCTGCTCACCTGGCAGTGGAAGCCAGTGGTCTTGACCAGCACGTGCCAGGTATTTAAGTCAGGAGGCCTCAACCAAAGGAGGGCATGCAGAGAGAGCAGAGCAGGAGGCTGGGGAGCAGTTGTGTATTGAGTTGGAGCTGTGCTGATCGGCTTGTTTCTCTTTTTATCCCTTCTTGGTCCTCAGCAGTCTTCTTCTGCTGGGTTTTGTTATTTCAGTTTGGGGTTGGACCGTGGTAGTCTTTATTTGCGGGCTTTGTTTATTTCCTTCTTTAATTAATTTTGTCAGGCAGCCTTAGCAGGGAGCTGCTGACTCTGACGGTCAACCTGGCTGGGTCAGTCATCTCCCTGAATTATTTTATGTTTGGCCAAGGTTCCGATCCCTCTGTTTTGTCATTTGTTAGAACCAGCACAGTAATTGTTCAAACCCCCCCCCCCCCAAGTAAACTGTGTTCCTTAACTTCTTGGTCTTTTTTGTCCCCCCCTCATATGTTAAGGCCCCTTGTGATGTTTCCCCTACAGTTAGACGGGTTTGCTTGTCGGGGCCGTAACAGTCGTCACTTATACCTTCCATTCTTCCTGGTTAAATCTTTTATTTTGATCCAAATTGAAATCAAACTTTAACTTTCTGAAAGCTGAGAACAACATGAACTCATGGTGTTTAGGATACAGATGCTCGTAGACAAAAGCGTGAACATGTTTAAGTGTAAAAGCTGTCTGTGATCTGGAGGGGGGGGGGGGGGTCTGATGTGGATCGCTGCCCTACAGCCAAGACATCTGAGCTGGGCCCTCCGCCCACCCACGGTAAAGTTATACAACATCAAGTTGGAAGTCAGTGTTCATCACATAATCCCCCTCGGCACACTCAGAAAAGCAGAGATTGGATCCCTCGTCCGTCAGTCCGCCCTAAAATGTCCTTAAACAGATGGCCACCCCCCTGCCGCCCTACTAACACACAGTAAGCTCCTTAGGGTCCATGCTAACACTAATTTGTGTATTTTCATCAAGACTGTCATTTTCTCTCGGAGTTCAGATCAACTACTAGCTTTTAATGTCACTGCCTTCATCATAATCATCATCATCAGGTGCATGTGATCATGTGCATGTGAGAAATTTGTGTACATGCCCTCCCCAGGCTTTCAGCTGAGGTTATACTTAAAACAATAGCTTGCTGGGGGGTTAAGTAGTTTGTGTTTTGGGGCAGGCTAACAACCCCCAAGCCTGGAGGAGGAGGAGGCTGAGCCAAGCAGGTGCCTCTGCAGACATCTGCTTCAGCTTAGTGGAGCTATCCAAGCTGCAGAGACAGCGCAGGCGATGCTACGGACCGTCTTGGCTCCACATCAAGCAGGTAGGTCTTTAAAATCCTGTAACTACAGACTATTGAGGGGGGTGTCCTGTGGTTTTTAACAATGATGCTTGGTGATGCCCCCCTCCCCCGACATTGAAACCCAAACCAACCCTCATCTATGTGAGGGACCATTGTCCTGGAGACACAAAAAGGAACAGCAGGTCCTGGTTTCTTTGATCATTTCAACCATTGTTAACATCTGGAAAGGGTTGGGGTCTCCAGGGTCCCCAAACCTCTCCAGCCCTATTGTTTATCAATGCCCTTACTTGACTTAGATGTGCTTGGAATGCCCACTCAATGCTCTGCACTCTTTTCTTTGTACTTGTTGCTTTTTGGATCAGTACTTGCAGCTTGACTGAGGATCTGTTTGTTAAACCAAACAGCACATCTGACCTTGACCTGCTACACTGAAGAAACAGAATTCTTGGCTCCATGTCTTCTCACAGTAAATGGAAAAGATCTCAGGGTTAGTGTTGTTGTTGCTTTCAAACTTAGGGAACACATTTTGTCTGAGGTGGTTTGTTACGATATGGCTGTATCTTCTATTTTGTGAAACATGGAATGTGTGGTAAAAACTTGCTCTTGGATTACTGCGGGTCTGGTCCTGCCATCTCCACACAGACTCCAGATGGTCCAAAATACTGCAAAGCAGGAGATCTGCACCCATGCTTCATTAGCTTTCTGCTACAAACAGGATTTGTTTTGTTTGTGAGGCAGGCGGTGGTACAGAGGTAGAGTGGTTAGCCTCTGAGCAGAAGGTTGCAAGTTTGGTTCCTGCCATGTCTGCCCAGGTGCTGAAGTGTCTTTGGGAAAGACACTGGGCCCCACAATGCTTCTGATGGTCTGGCTGGAGCCTCTGCCACTATCACTGTGGGAATAGTTGAATGTATGTGCAAAAGTGAATTTGACATGTTGTTGTAAAGCACTTTGGGCCTCAATGAAGGTAGCAAAGTACTATGGGTAGACACCATACTTATCTGAGTCGCTGGCTTTGCATTTAATCAACTTGAACCATGAGGTTTGGCCATTGAAACCACTGACAGAAGTTCGACAGGATTCAGATGCTATGTTTGCTTTGAGGAGGCTGATGGAGAAGAACAGAGAAGGTCAGAAGGAGCTGCTTTGTGTCTGATATACTGTCATGATATACAGCAAAGATGAAATTTCTCTCCTCTCCACCCACAGTGTAAGCAGCATATAAAAATAACAACAATAATGTTAATATAATAACAGCAATCTAAATAGGTCAGTGCAAAAGTGGCAATGACATGATGAAAAGTGACAGTTTTAAGTGACGCACTACTAAGAAACAGTTAATAGACGAGTGGGTGGTGGCAGTCTTTAGTTAAGATGCTGGTGGATGATGCAGGAGGAAAGTTTATTTTTTTAGTTTAGGTTCGCAGTGGGGGGTGAGGGCAGAGTGGGGAGGACAGGCCAGGAAGTTGAGTTTTCTTATTGCTTGGTGGAAGAAACTGTCCTTGAGTCTGCTGGTTCTGGCCTGGAGACTTTGCAGTCCCCTCCCTGATGGCAGCAGGCTGAAGTGTCTCTGGGATGGGTATGAAGGGTCCCCTGCAATGCTGATGGCTTTGCGGGTGAGGCGGGGGTGATAAATGTCTGAATGGCCAAGGAGAAGGACACGATGATCTTCTCAGCTGTTTTCATAATGTGCTGCAGAGTCTTCTGGCAGGAGGCAGTGCAGGCTCTGTACCACACGGTGATGCAGCTGGACAGGTTGCTCTCTATGGCGCCCCTGTAGAAGGTCTGCATGATGGGGGGAGGAGCTCTGGCCCTCTTCAGTTTCAAGTACAGGCGTTTTTGGGCTTTCTTGGTCAGTGATGCAGTGTTGTGGTTCCAAGACAGGTCTTCGGACATAGGCATCCCTGGGAACCTGGTGCAGCTCATCCTTTCCCCAGCAACACCACTGATGATGCATGGAGAGTGCTGAGTGGGAGTTCTCCTGAAGTCCACAACCATCTCCTTTGTCTTCTCCACATTCAGGTGGAGATTTTTGTCTTTGCACCACAGAACCAGCCGGCTCACCTCACTTGAGTTGTGCTTGTGCTACATAGATGCTGACACCCCAGCCAACAGGAGGACAGGGCGGACGGCGCCTTCTGGGTTCTCTTTTCTTTAGCTCTGTCATTTCTCCTTTATTTGTGCTTGTTTTTTGTGTATTTTATTATGAGGGGCTTATATAATTATTTTAAAATATGTGTAGGGATTGGTTTTATTGTATTCTTGTTTGTTTTTTATGGAAAGCACCTTGAGCTGTCTGTTTGACATGAAAGGTGCTTTATACATAAAATTAACTTGAACTTGAAAATTAACCTCACTTCTGTAGGTCGTCTCATTGTTGTTGTTGTTGTTGATGAGACCCACCACTGTTGTGTCGTCCACAAACTTGATGAAGAGGTTGGAGAAACAAGCACATCATTTTAAAATAAATCAATTTTGTGTTTGAAAGACAGCAGAAAGAAAAACCTTTTTATTTATAAAGAAAATGCCCCTCTTACCCTCCGCGGGTGGTTTCTCCTCCAAACTCGGGTCCCCGACCAGAGGCCTGGGAGCTTGAGGGTCCTGCAGGATCTTAGCTGTTCCTAGCACTGCACTTTTCTGGATTGAGAGGTCTGAAATCTTTCCAGGTATCTGTTGTAGCCACTCCTCCAGCTTGGGGGTTACTGCCCCGAGTGCTCCAATTACCACAGGCACCACTGTCACCTTCACTTTCCAGGCTTTCTCCAGTTCTTCTCTGAGTCCCTGGTATTTCTCCAGTTTCTCATGTTCCTTCTTCCTGATGTTCCGTCTCTTGGCACTGCCACATCCACCACAACGGCTTTCCTCTGTTCTTTATCCACCACTACGATGTCTGGTTGGTTCTCCATTACCATCCTATCAGTCTGGATCTGGAAGACCCACAGGATCTTTGCCCTCTCATTCTCTACCACCTTCGGAGGTGTTTCCCATTTTGACCTTGGGGTTTCCAGTCCATATTCTGCACACATGTTCCTGTATATGATTCCAGCCACTTGATTGTGGCGCTCCATGTATGCTTTACCTGCCAGCATCTTACACTCTGCAGTTATGTGCTGGATTGTTTCAGGCGCCTCTTTGCACAGCCTACACCTTGGGTCTTGTCTGGTGTGGTAGATCTACACCTTGGGTCTTGTCTGGTGTGGTAGATCTACACCTTGGGTCTTGTCTGGTGTGGTAGATCTACACCTTGGGTCTTGTCTGGTGGGGTAGATCTACAGCTTGGGTCTTGTCTGGTGGGGTAGATCTACACCTTGGGTCTTGTCTGGTGTGGTAGATCTACAGCTTGGGACTTGTCTGGTGTGGTAGATCTACGCCTTGGGTCTTGTCTGGTGTGGTAGATCTACACCTTGGGTCTTGTCTGGTGGGGTAGATCTACAGCTTGGGTTTTGTCTGGTGTTGTAGATCTACAGCTTCGGTCTTGTCTGGTGTGGTAGATCAACACCTTGGGTCTTGTCTGGTGGGTTAGATCTACAGCTTGGGTTTTGTCTGGTGTTGTAGATCTACACCTTGGGTCTTGTCTGGTGTGGTAGATCTACACCTTGAGTCTTGTCTGGTGGGGTAGATCTACAGCTTGGGTTTTGTCTGGTGTGGTAGATCTACACCTTGGGTCTTGTCTGGTGTGGTAGATCTACACCTTGGGTCTTGTCTGGTGCGGTAGATCTACACCTTGGGTCTTGTCTGGTGTGGTAGATCTACACCTTGGGTCTTGTCTGGTGGGGTAGATCTACAGCTTGGGTTTTGTCTGGTGTGGTAGATCTACACCTTGGGTCTTGTCTGGTGTGGTAGATCTACACCTTGGGTCTTGTCTGGTGCGGTAGATCTACACCTTGGGTCTTGTCTGGTGTGGTAGATCTACACATTGGGTCTTGTCTGGTGGGGTAGATCTACAGCTTGGGTTTTGTCTGGTGTGGTAGATCTACACCTTGGGTCTTGTCTGGTGTGGTAGATCTACACCTTGGGTCTTGTCTGGTGCGGTAGATCTACACCTTGGGTCTTGTCTGGTGGGGTAGATCTACACCTTGGGTCTTGTCTGGTGGGGTAGATCTACAGCTTGGGTCTTGTCTGGTGGGGTAGATCTACACCTTGGGTCTTGTCTGGTGGGGTAGATCTACACCTTGGGTCTTGTCTGGTGCGGTAGATCTACACCTTGGGTCTTGTCTGGTGGGGTAGATCTACAGCTTCGGTTTTGTCTGGTGTGGTAGATCTACACCTTGGGTCTTGTCTGGTGTTGTAGATCTACAGCTTCGGTCTTGTCTGGTGTGGTAGATCAACACCTTGGGTCTTGTCTGGTGGGTTAGATCTACAGCTTGGGTTTTGTCTGGTGTTGTAGATCTACACCTTGGGTCTTGTCTGGTGTGGTAGATCTACACCTTGAGTCTTGTCTGGTGGGGTAGATCTACAGCTTGGGTTTTGTCTGGTGTGGTAGATCTACACCTTGGGTCTTGTCTGGTGTGGTAGATCTACACCTTGGGTCTTGTCTGGTGTGGTAGATCTACACCTTGGGTCTTGTCTGGTGTGGTAGATCTACACATTGGGTTTTGTCTGGTGTGGTAGATCTACACCTTGGGTCTTGTCTGGTGTGGTAGATCTACACCTTGGGTCTTGTCTGGTGCGGTAGATCTACACCTTGGGTCTTGTCTGGTGCGGTAGATCTACACATTGGGTCTTGTCTGGTGGGGTAGATCTACAGCTTGGGTTTTGTCTGGTGTGGTAGATCTACACCTTGGGTCTTGTCTGGTGTGGTAGATCTACACCTTGGGTCTTGTCTGGTGTGGTAGATCTACACCTTGGGTCTTGTCTGGTGTGGTAGATCTACACCTTGGGTCTTGTCTGGTGTGGTAGATCTACACCTTGGGTCTTGTCTGGTGTTGTAGATCTACAGCTTCGGTCTTGTCTGGTGTGGTAGATCTACACCTTGGGTCTTGTCTGGTGTTGTAGATCTACAGCTTCGGTCTTGTCTGGTGTGGTAGATCTACACCTTGGGTCTTGTCTGGTGTGGTAGATCTACACCTTGGGTCTTGTCTGGTGTGGTAGATCTACACCTTGGGTCTTGTCTGGTGGGGTAGATCTACACCTTGGGTCTTGTCTGGTGGGGTAGATCTACAGCTTGGGTTTTGTCTGGTGTGGTAGATCTACACCTTGGGTCTTGTCTGGTGTGGCAGATCTGAGCCTCTCTTACTCTGGTGCTCAGGGCTTGTCAGTCTGTGTGCTTCTGCGGTAGAGTTCAGACCCATGAATCACTCCAGCTACGCCTCCACTTTTGGTCACCGTTTGTCACTTTTCAGGACACCAAGCAAGGTTCCATTCTGTCACCTGTCAAAGCCACAAATATTCCGAGCCTGAACTCTCCACCTCTACTGGGACTCAATAAAGATCACTTATTCAGCCACCTTCTGTTTCTGTCCTGGTTCTGGGTCCAGCCACGCTCATCATAATACTAGCCATGGTTACATGGGCAAAATATCTTGATGGGATCAATGGTCGGGTTAAAATTCACCCGTGCACATGGGCCCAGAAAACCTTTTTCCCATTAGTACAAACGTTCCCATGGGTCACACTTTCGGTCGGAATGAATCATTTGGGCATGCGCAGTAGTGTTACAAAAATCCCGGAAGAAGAGGAGATGCGTCCCGTTGTAAACAAACCTTTGCTGTCACATGCATTTATGCAGCAGCTCGGTAGTATACGAGACGATCTTCCAAACGTGCTTTTTATTAACGTTATGATTATTATGAAGCGCCTGTTCAGTCATCATTTTATTTAATCTGTGTGGTCAGTGCTTTTTTGTTGAAGAATGGAGCTGGAAGAAGGGTTGGGACAGGCTATAAACATGGGCTAACAACAAAATCCAGGACCATGTGAGAAACGCTGCAATCTGCATCTTGGCTGCACGTAAATGTCTGGGAATAACATCAGTCTTTATTTTGTTGGGAGACAGCTGGAAACACAAATCCATGTGATTGTTTAAACGGTTTCTAAGGACCGAGCGACATTTCTGCTCTGAAAAGTTCACACACCGACACAAAGCCGCTCTGTGAGCTGGAGGCCAAAGCTCTGCTCGAACACGGTTACTCCTGAGTCCTGCAGCTGCTAACCCAGAGCGGCGGGACGGATCGCAGTCTGAATTCTCCCACACATAACAAAACAACAAAACGCACACATAACAAAGCACCCCCCCCAACACAAAGTTATCCGGCTGCTCTGCTCACTTGGTCCACTGGCACCCACAGTGGACCGAAGAGCTCCTGCCCCGCATCCCCCTCGTGAAGGGTGTAAGAGAGGGGAGAGGCAGAGAGCCAGCGGGGCGAGAGCGGAGCGGCGCTTTTCACGGGACGTCCTTAGAGCAGCTGATCGGTCCCGTATGAGCTCCAAAGCTTTCTCTCAACGAAACACCATCTATGCGTGACACAAACCAGAGCAGAAGTGACACATGATCGGAATGAACCGTTTACATGCAACACGATCGGATAAAGGATCGGTATAACCCACCTATCTCCATCGGAAAGAAATTTTGATCCGAACGAGTCTGATCGGGGCAGAGTATTCTGAACGGCGCGTTTACATGATGCATTTTCTTTCCGATCAGGCATTCTTTCCGATTACTTTTGCCCATGGAAACGCAGCTACTGTGTGCCATTAGAGACTGCTTTTCTACGTTACGGTTGCAGATAATGGAGATGACTGAATGTCAGATACTGAATTTTTGGGAAGATGGGGCGCAAATATTTACTTTGTTTTTAAACAATCAACAGTCTGCCTAATAATTCAGTGTGCATTAAATATGAAATATGGTTGAGATTACTAACCAATCTGGTTTTCAGTGGGACATGGACCTAGAAAATCTGTCAAAATGTTTCAGTAAAACTTAAGTAAATTACAACGTCAGATTGTCAAAGAATCAGGGCTACTGTGGTCGGGAGCCTGGCAGAAGGACACATGCAGCAACATGAACATGAACTGAAACAGTGTTTTGTTTTGTATTTAATCTATTAAAGCTCAACAATGTTGAGAGTTCCTGTAAATAAAGTTTGACTTTTTTGTCGCGTTGCCATCTCTGGAAAGGCTTCTTATTTCAGATAAAAGAGGTTCACATAAATTAGATTTACAGTTTACTAAAAATATACAGATTGACCCCCTTCAACCAATTACCTGCCTCTTGGCCCCTATAGGCATTGTGGGTAATGGAGTCACACCCTGTTTGATGATTATCTTGTTTTGTTTAATGCACCTTATAATGTAGTGCACCTCATGTATTTAAAAATGCTGCTCATTCTCTGTTCACAGATATTGTGCCTCATGTTTTGACAAATTCAGTGACTATATTGCTTCTCTTGAATATTTCCAAAAGCAAATATGTACAGCCTTGTGTAGTTGAGTTCAGGAGTTATTATTCACCAAAATACTCAGAGAAAAGTTTAACTAATGTTTAACAGCACTTCAAGGTCTGAAAGTAACTGAGGAAATGAAAGTCAAAGGGAGCAGAGGGCTGAAGCAGGGCTTTGTTCACTTAAAGGTTTTCAAAAGAAACATTATTTTGACTGTGAGGGATTGTCACTGTAAAGTGTTGACAAGGATTTTTCAATAATGCTCACATTGGACAGTTTCAGGAGACAGGCGGCACTGGACTCTGACTGTAGAGATAATTACTAAGCAGGTCTTTGGATGTTTGCAGACAGAGGGTTCTAATGTTCAGGAACCATCTTCAGCTGCTCATGTCTTCTTATCATGAAAAGATGAAACATGTGTGAACCAAAGACATCAAAAAGACTCTATCAGGCATCATCAATCCTCAAAACTTCTGTTTTTCCACCTTTTTGTCTTAAGTTAAAAACCAGCAGTTGCATGTTTGAACACCAAAGCAGGAAAAAGCTGAGGTCACTCTGCTGTCAAACATCAAAGCATCAATGACACTTTTACAGTTGTCTTTTAACAGCTGCTGAAAATACTATGTACCTCCTGTTTTGTGTAATTTAGTGGTTGAAATAAAAACTACTGTTCTTTAAGATGCAAGTGAACTTTTATGTCCATCCAAGAGCTGTGCTTCTGTGCACTAGGGACGAATGTGCATTTTTAGTTTGTGTAGAAACAATGTCAAACTGATGTGTTTCTGTGAGCAGAAGATCCAGCACTTGTCCAGATTTGTCCCTGTTTTGCCATTTCCGCCTTCCTTCCCCACTCACATGTTCAGTGATCGCTGAATGGCTCCAGCTGTGTCCTGGGGTATATTAGGTAGGTGTGTCCGCTCATTCTTTGCCAGTTCGTTGTTCTTCACCTCTAGTTGAGTCCAAGTGTTGGCTCAAGAAGTTTTTTGTCTGTCTTATTTCTACTGGTTCCCGACGCACAGAATATGCTGCTCTCAACACACACCAATAGCTGTAAGAGTTCAGGGTCTTGCTCATGGAGACTTCATCATGTGACTGGCGTAGCCAGGAGTTGATCTACTTATCATTTGGTTGTTTGATTCCAAACCACAACTGCCCAATTTCTTGACAGGAAATGAAACCATTGTCATGGGCCGCTTGGCAGAGATTGAGCCACAGGACAAAAACAGATCTTCAAATAAGAGGCTTTCTTTTACCCAGTACAAAAATGGTATGGGCCTAAATTAAAAAAGAGTCAACTTAACAAAGATGTAACTAGAGAATCACAAAAAAGCTCAAACCAACTGAACCAAAACTGACCCCCCAACAGGAAACATTAGGGATATTTTCTACTGGCTTATCAGACCAATGACACAACACTGCAAACTAACTACAAAGACAAACCATTCAAAACCAAAAGATTAATTAAAGACGTAGATTACTAGTAATTTAAAGCTCTAACAACAAAGACTGAACGTATACTTTAAAAGAAGTTTAACATATTTAAAAAATACTACCAATAGTCCAACTAAAGAATAAACTTTGTCTTCCCCCTCCATCATTTCCAAACGGAGGTGTTCAGGAAGTTGTCCAGCTCCTCCCTCTGCCCAAGCATCAGGCCTCAGAGGGTAAAAATGGCACTTGTGACTAGAAAACCAAAAACTTTTTTGCTACATCATTTCTTCTTGTTTAAGCAAGAAGGAAGTCCAGAAGATCAGGTTCCTGGGTTTACTGAAGAAAAATTTTAGGGTGGATGGCCTGAGAGAGGAGGATGCAGAGGAGAGTCAGACCGAGGCGGATGAATTTCTGAGACGATTTCTAAAGGAAGCAGCTGAAAGGCAGAGAAGAATGGAATGCTTTCAATATCTTCACAAAACAATGACCGCAAATGAGGAAATACCCTGGTGACTGCATGCTTAAGGCAACAGGATCGGTTTTGGATTCGGAACCTGTCATTGATTAGTTAGACATGTTCTGTTGGCTGGTGAATTTAAACTGGATTCTATCACACAAAAACCAAGCGAGTGGAAAGATCCACGACTAGGCCTTGAAAGTAAGCAGCTACAACTGAACCCTTGTTCTATCTTAGGCACTTTAACATTGGGAGTTGGGTCATCTAGACCCACTAGACAGAGCTCTGAACCTTTTTTCTTCAATGATTCTTGATCTTCACTGGTGTCCATGGATTACATGAAATCCTCTCCACCTTTACCCACCTTTGACATGGTAGGAGAACACCTCAATGGAAGGGGGGGGGGTCATCTGGACCCCATAGGATAGCACATGGGTTAGAACAAAGAGGAACATTTGAGTGGAAACACAAGATTTTGAGGAGAAAGACCCAAGTGCACAAATACACATCGAAACAGAAATGGTCAAATATTGACGGTGAACATGAGAGCTTTTCTTAGCACAAACTAATTCTTTGGAAATGATTGCAGCACAGAAAAGAGCAGCAATTACACAGCAAACCCTGCTCTTACACAGGAGCTGCCTCTGTAATTACAGCCTGCTGCTCGTAAAGCCATTGATTTTCATCGGAACATGTGTAAGCCAGAGTCTTTGAACACACATGCACACATGTGGAGCACAGGAACGGACATACACGACGCCAAGCTGGGCAGACCTGTAACCGAGACAATGGAGAGAAAATCAGAGCATTGTCTAGACCACAGCAGGTTTTACAGATGCTGGCCCTTACAGCCAAAGTGAAGAGGTGTTTATGGTTTATGACGGACCACAAAGAAAGCTGGATCAATAAACCTTGACCTCACCATCTGAGGTTCCAGAACAAGCCAGAAGGAAAAGTGCAGCCAGGTTGAAGCCTGTTGCTGCAGCAGCTACAAGCAGCTAAGCTTTGGCAACCTTGAAGAAGTACTACAAAGTTATAATATGGAATGCTGTAATATAGTCTGCTGTCCTGAAAGTTGTAATCATAAAGTGTTACATTTGTGCTTCACATGTCTGTTACGGTGGGGGAATGGGAAGCACCCAGGCGCAGAGAGGAGGAGGCCATTGTTCAAGGTGGATGAGGAGCTTTATTATCTAAACAAACTAAAAACCACTGCGATGCAGGAAGACCAAAACTTGAAACACTCGAAACACTCGAAACAGGGGAGAGCAGAATAACATACTATGAACCTGCACAGGAGGAAGGGAAGGACAAGACTTACATACATACAGACAAACGAGACACAGGTGGAAACACTCAGGAAGGATGGGGACCAAAGTAAAACTCAAAACTACAGCAAAACAGGAAACCCTACAAAATAAAACAGGAAGTAACACAACCTATCCAAAACCAACAAAGAACCAAACACAAAGAAACTGAAACCGTTACAGTGTCTCTTTTTTAGATTCAGTAATCGCCTCTCCAAAGGTCCCTGTACGTCCCTGGTGGGCGGGACTGTTGGGACAGAGTTACCCCACTCCCCTCTCCCATTACCCATCTGTTTATACTCTCTCCTGCTAGCTTACAGCCCCTCACAGATTCCAGCTCAGACGAGGAAAACAAAGACGTTCATTGATGTATTTGTTGCAGGTGGATGATTAGAATGGAGAGGAGCAGGAAGCTGGTGGCCCACTGTTTGATTTATTTCATTTAATAATAATACAAAACATCAATGCAAAACAATGAAATTATAAAAGTTACTAAATGAAAAGGAGCAGAAAAAAGAAAAAAAAATTCTCTGCCCCTATCTGCCACTGTAGTTTGTAGGTAACTGCCACAAACTTTTTCAAATGTTATTTCCCAGTCTGCATGGTGGTGCAGCGGTTAGCGCTCTTGCCTTACAGAAAAAAGGCCCCGGTTCAAGTCCCAGCTAGGGGACCTGAAACGGAATATCAATGGGGGGCCTTTCTGTGTGGAGTTAGCATGTTCTCCCTGTGCATGCGTGGGTTCTCTCCGGGGTCTCCAGGTTCCTCCCACCGTCCAAAAACATGCTTCATAGGTTAATTGGCAACTCTAAATTGTCTAAATTGTGAATGGGTGTGTGATTGTGACCCTGCGACAGACTAGTGAACTGTCCAGGGTGTCCCCTGCCTTCAGGATAGGCTCCAGCAGCCCTGTGACCCCGAAATGGAACAATCAGAAAAAGATTTCTGAATGACTTTCCCAGTCTGCTCCTGATTACAACAATGTGAATAAAAAAATGGTCAGAAATGTAATTTTAAGCTTAATTTGCTTCATCATCAGAAAAATGCCACATGTCAAAAACACCAGAAACACCATTTTCATTGAAGTCTTTAACCAAGAGCCAATAAAGTCACAAAAAGGAAGCTGTTTCTTTCTTGGATTAAATCCTTTTTCAAAATGTTGAATGAAGTTTAGAAAAGTAGGCTTTCTGCTGAAAGTGGACACACACCCATGAGAATCATTGGCTGTAAGGGGTGTGGGTGATGAAGTGTGGTTGTTGACCAAGCTCCACACTTTTGTTGTTCAAAGCCTGAAGTATCAAACATTTCTTCCAAAGACCTGGATTTTGGCGTCAGTCATTTTCCCATCAACTCATTCATCCATTCATTCATTTTCTTCAGTTTTGTCCCTTTCGGGGTCATGCGGCTGCTGGAGCCTATCCCTGCTACTCGCGGGTGAAGGCTGGGGGCATCCTGGACAGGTCGCAAGTCTGTCGCAGGGTCACAATCGCATACCCATGCACACTCACATCGACACCTTGGGGAAATTTAGAATAACCAATGAACCCATGAAGCAGGTTTAGTCAGCTTTGATCTGAAAATGTAAAATACATTCGTATATTTCCCAAAATGCATCAGAAAACTGTTGGCTAAACCTATCAAAAAAATCTTCTGAGCTTCATGTAACAGATAGCACGTCCCTCTTTCCTCTGTCTGCCCCCCCCACTCCTTAAACAATATACAGTGTTGTCACAGAGCATGTGTGGGGTGGGAATCTCAGCCAGTTTTTCCAGCAACTCATCTGCCCTTCCATTCCGGTCTAGGGGATCCTGAATACTTCCACAACCTCCCTTTTCTCTTTGAGAGCCATTACCCAAACTAAGCCTATTTGTCCCCCCCAATAGGCCCATGATCTGCCTTTTGTTTAAGGCCCAACCTCCCATTCACACCCCCCAGGACACCAGACAAAAGAGGAAAAGATAGAGGCCTGACGCCTTTGCTAAAACTGCCTGTTCTGAGCCGTCGCTCTGGTCCCTGAAGAAGGGGACCTTACTGCTTTAACTGACCCCCCCACCCTCCCATCCACTGTTTGTGAAGACATCTCTCCCTGCCTCCCCACATGAAAGATCAGTGTTTGCATTTGTGATGAAGGTAACACCTTTTCTACATAGTAGATAGTTCCATATTTACACATTTCTAAATATAACTGTTCTGTATGTGGTATATTAATACACAAAATAGTTATGTCTATTTACATATTGATTAAGTAATTCATCGCTGTCGCGTGATTTATTGATACTTAAGTATTCTTAATGACCTGAAAGTGTGTTGTCTGATAAAAAGTTATGAACCGGATAAGAATAAATCATGTAATAAAAATGGTTACAGTAGAACAGGGGTGGGAATATAGAAGTTCTCTTCCTTCCACTCCCTTTCTAGCAATCTTTGATTTAATGTCTAATTATCCTACGTTTAATACGTGTTTGTATGAATGTATAACTTATGATTGTATTGTTTTGTGCATTATTCTTGCTCTGATTCCTTGAAATAAACCATTTCAAATAAAAAAAATCAAATCAAATATTTGACAACATCAAAAGAGTTCCCCTTTCCCAATGCCTTCTTGAACCTAAAAAAACAACAACAAAAAAACTGCCGTCCCCACTTTGTTTGCTTGGCCTTCATATATTTCTTTATGTCAAGCCTAGCCTTAGTCCTAACCATCTGTTTGACCAATAAAAGGAGCTGCCTTGAGTGGTAGACGGCCTTGAAGTTTGTCTACGAAGGAGGCCGAGGACTAGTGAGCATGAGAGAACATCCCAGATGCATGAGTTCATCAAGCTCAAGGCCCCAACTGACAGTGTGAATGTCTCAGACAATGGAGAGCAGAGGATACAGTGCTGGAGGACAGATCCTCATGGGAGGACAAACCCCTCCATGGGATGTACCACCGGACCATAACTGAAGTGGCTGATATCAAGAAGTCCTACCAATGGCTAGAAAGGGCTGGACTACAGGACAGCACTGAAGCACTCATCCTGGCAGCTCAGGAACAAGCCCTGAGCACCAGAACGATAGAGGCTCAGATCTACCACACCAGACAAGACCCAAGGTGTAGATCTACCACACCAGACAAGACCCAAGGTGTAGATCTACCACACCAGACAAGACCCAAGGTGTAGATCTACCACACCAGACCAGACCCAAGGTGTAGATCTACCACACCAGACCAGACCCAAGGTGTAGATCTACCACACCAGACAAGACCCAAGGTGTAGATCTACCACACCAGACAAGACCCAAGGTGTAGATCTACCACACCAGACAAGACCCAAGGTGTAGATCTACCACAAGACCCAAGGTGTAGATCTACCACACCAGACAAGACCCAAGGTGTAGATCTACCACACCAGACAACACTCAAGGTGTAGATCTACCACACCAGACCAGACCCAAGGTGTAGATCTATCACAGCAGACAAGACCCAAGGTGTAGATCTACCACACCAGACCAGACCCAAGATGTAGATCTACCACACCAGACCAGACCCAAGGTGTAGATCTACCACACCAGACAAGACCCAAGGTGTAGATCTACCACACCAGACAAGACCCAAGGTGTAGATCTACCACACCAGACAAGACCCAAGGTGTAGATCTACCACACCAGACAAGACCCAAGGTGTAGATCTCCCACACCAGACAAGACCCAAGCTGTAGATCTAGCACACCAGACAAGACCCAAGGTGTAGATCTACCACACCAGACAAGACCCAAGGTGTAGATCTACCACACCAGACAAGACCCAAGGTGTAGATCTACCACACCAGACAAGACCCAATGTGTAGATCTACCACACCAGACAAGACCCAAGGTGTAGATCTACCACACCAGACAAGACCCAAGGTGTAGATCTACCACACCAGACAAGACCCAAGGTGTAGATCTACCACACCAGACCAGACCCAAGATGTAGATCTACCACACCAGACAAGACCCAAGGTGTAGATCTACCACACCAGACAAGACCCAAGGTGTAGATCTACCACACCAGACAACACCCAAGGTGTAGATCTACCACACCAGACAAGACCCAAGGTGTAGATCTACCACACCAGACCAGACCCAAGGTGTAGATCTACCACACCAAACAAGACCCAAGGTGTAGATCTACCACACCAGACAAGACCCAAGGTGTAGATCTACCACACCAGACAAGACCCAAGGTGTAGATCTACCACACCAGACAAGACCCAAGGTGTAGATCTACCACACCAGACAACACTCAAGGTGTAGATCTACCACACCAGACCAGACCCAAGGTGTAGATCTATCACAGCAGACAAGACCCAAGGTGTAGATCTACCACACCAGACCAGACCCAAGATGTAGATCTACCACACCAGACCAGACCCAAGGTGTAGATCTACCACACCAGACAAGACCCAAGGTGTAGATCTACCACACCAGACAAGACCCAAGGTGTAGATCTCCCAGACCAGACAAGACCCAAGCTGTAGATCTAGCACACCAGACAAGACCCAAGGTGTAGATCTACCACACCAGACAAGACCCAAGGTGTAGATCTACCACACCAGACAAGACCCAAGGTGTAGATCTAGCACACCAGACAAGACCCAAGGTGTAGATCTACCACACCAGACAAGACCCAAGGTGTAGATCTACCACACCAGACAAGACCCAAGGTGTAGATCTACCACACCAGACAAGACCCAAGGTGTAGATCTACCACACCAGACCAGACCCAAGGTGTAGATCTACCACACCAAACAAGACCCAAGGTGTAGATCTACCACACCAGACAAGACCCAAGGTGTAGCTCTACCACACCAGACAAGACCCAAGGTGTAGATCTACCACACCAGACAACACCCAAGGTGTAGATCTACCGCACCAGACAACACCCAAGGTGTAGATCTACCACACCAGACAACACCCAAGGTGTAGATCTACCACAGCAGACAAGACCTAAGGTGTAGATCTACCACACCAGACAAGACCCAAGGTGTAGATCTACCAGACCAGACCCAAGGTGTAGATCTATCACAGCAGACCAGACCCAAGGTGTAGATCTACCGCACCAGACAAGACCCAAGGTGTAGGCTGTGCAAAGAGGTGCCTAAAACAATCCAGCACATAAGTGCTGCAGATCCAGACTGATAGGATGGTAATGGAGAACCAACCAGTGACAGTGGTGTCTCTGGTAATTAGAAGACTCGGGGCAGTAACCCCCAAGCTGGAGGAGTGGCCACAACAGATACCTGGAAAGACCTTAGACCTCTCAGTCCAGAGAAGAACAGGAACAGCTAAGATACTGCAGGACCCTCAAGCTCCCAGGCCTCTGGTAGAGGACCCCAGCTTGGAGGAGAAACCACCCGCGGAGGGTGAGAGGGGAATTTTAAAAAATGGTTGTGAGTTTGAGTCCCGTCAGAGATGATGAATAAAATAAGATATTATTCCCCCTTTTTTTTCTCTCTTTCTGAATTCAGACACTAAGAAAAGAGCAAAAAGAAATGTCAAGGAAGAGGGAGCATGTTTAAGGTGGACCACTTAAATACAATTTCCAAAACTACAAAAACAAAACTTACTTAGATCACAACTTTTATGTGGCATAATTCTGCTGTGCTGGGGTTAGTACTTGGGGGTAATAAGGTTCCTTTTTTGTGTGTTTTTCTTGCACACAAAGGTAGCACTGATCCTAAGTTTTCCTGTCTTGTGGATGCATGATGAGTTTACGAGGACTTGATAATGCAATGTTTCTTTCATCTTAAGAGCACACATATAAACTGTAGTTACAGAGAAGTAGCACAGTTGGAAAAACTGTGATATTTGTGATGGAAAACAATCAGTCACATAAAGCTTATTTTCTTTTCCTTCTGGTCTGAATTAAAAAAAAATCTGGCAAAGCAAATGAGTTTCACAGTGTCTTGGCAGCCTCTCTGAAACTGTAACATGAAATATAAAATCAAAACGTTGTCTCAGATCAGCAAACATTTTTCTAAGTCTTACTGCAGCTCCTTGCCTTACAGGCTGGTAGACTGACAGTTTGATCTGCAGTGAAGCACCAGCAGCTGTAGCTTTGTCTCCACCTGTGCCACCTTAAATATGATGAAGCGGGGGAGGGGGGCAGTATGCTTTCTATAGGGTTCTTTAGGGGAGCTTATCATAGCAAAAGCCCAAAGGGGGGGAGGGAGGAGAATATTAGACCATTTTCTATGTTTCTATTGTAAATGATGTTTCCATCATCAACCATCCAAACTGTTTGCTGGTGAATCTCCATCAGGCAGATCAGTGAGCTGCTAGAGCAAACTGCCAATCAAGATGCATTTTTGTATCTTGATGGTATTCTAGTGTAAAAACATTCAAAAAAAGGCAAAAAGAATACATTCTTACATGAACTATGTCTGATTACTGTGTTTTCACATTCTTGCCTGCATTTACTCTCTTCAGTTGTAGATGCAGTTCTATTCAGATTATTATTTACATTTTAATATATACTGTCATAAAACCTGTCATTCGAAGTCACTGAACCTATCACTGCACCTAAGTTTACTTTGTTTTTTTAAATGGCCAATCAATCCATCCATCCATCCATCCATCCATCCATCCATCCATCCATCCATCAATGTGGGGTTTACAGTGTGGAAAATCCACAAGAAGGCGATAAATGGCAAAATGACGAATCTTCTGACACACAAGGAGTTTATTTGTTGAAACCCCTTTTGGATTTGATGCTAAAATACAGTTATTTTAATTATGTTTGTTTACATTGTTGGACTGGGCGGGAGAGGAGCGAGTGTGATGTTGGAGATGGGGATAAGGACACAAAAGAAAGGGGAGAGAAAAGGGGGTTTAAGAAGTTGAAGGATGAATAAGAAGTGGGGGGAGACTCACAAAGTTACAAGTTACTGAAAGTTTTACCATCATTACTGTCAGGTGTAGATGTTAGTCCAAAGAGAGGGGCCTATCAACACACACACTCAAATATTACAAAAATACCTGTTGGCTCCAAAAATCTTCAAACATACTATACGTGCAAAGGTGAGATGACACCTGAGCCCAGGTGGCATTTGTGTTCTGCTGTGGTAAAGCTGGATGATTAAATGTAAAGAAGAGGGGGAGTGCCTGGTCACCCCCACACCAAGACATCCATCGAACCAGCAGTGGAAACCGTGGCCCCCTCAGACACCTGCTTAGGATAGCAGATCAGCCCGCCAGGACACCCAGACCAGGGCGGCAGAATCGCCACAGGGGCCCCCCAACGCTAGAATGCAGGGAGGCACAGGTCATGGAGAATGCAAGCCCCAGCCCACCCAGAAGAATAGCCCTCCAGCCACGCTAGTGGGCACCGCCCAGGGTCCAATATGTCGTATAGTGCCCCAACCCCAGACAAGCAGCCCACCCCACCCAGGAATATAACCCCAGGGACGAACCAGGGCCCACCAAGTGAGCCCTGGCCCACACTCCCGCCTGACTCACGGGAACCCCAGTAGAGAGCAAGGCAGGGGCCACCAACCCCCCAGCCAAGAGGAGGACGCTCAGGAAAGGGGGTGGTCCCCTGCGGGCGCTGTGATCGTGAACCTGTGCCAACCAGGCTCCCCGGCTCATGGTCTAGCCAGAGGACTCAGGGATATCCCTCATGCGTGGAGAGAGGGCCACCGGGCCCAGAGAGCCAGCACCCAAGGGACATAGCCCCCACATCAGGGATGGGGTAGGTGAAAGAAGATCTGAGGCCCCGCCTTCCTTGTGTAACGGGTGTGTGCGCATTGTGGTGGGGTAACGAATGTGTGTAATAGGAGGTTCAGGGGCAGGGGCACTGAGAGGACACCTCTTGATTGTGGATAGTGATGGCCAAGCACCCCCCCCCCCCCCATCTTGTTATTAACTTATAGAACATGAAAGGGATCATGTTACTCCACATGCAGGAGTCTAGTGACCCTGGTCTGTCCAGCACCCCCACTCTAAAATGCGGCTGTCCTGTAGCAGAGGAGATGCATCAATTTTGACTCTGGGCAGGTTTGGTTTTGATAGGGGGTGGGGGGTCTGCTTGTCTCCCAGTTTGGTTCATCTACACAAGAACTGTAGTTTTACTTGAAGATCTTTCTTGATTGTTAAATGAAACTTTTTTCTCTTGATAAAAAAGAAATCAGGATTTTTGAGAGAATAATCACTAAACGCTGTGTCAACCGTGTTGTCACAGCATTTCCTGCTGTCACATGCAGGACCACAGAGGAAGGGTCAAAGGTCAAAGTGGCAGATCCACAGCCCTGATGGTGATGGACTGAAGCAGGTTCACTCCTCTGTCATGGGGCGGGGGTGTCTCTCCAGCCTGGCCGGTTTCGTTGGAGGACGATGGTTGGTCTGTACCTGTTAGCTGAGTTAAAATGTCTGCCTCAAAGTTACACCACAGGGTAAAGATGGGTGGGGTGAGGCAGGAGGGAGGCAGATCAGGTCCCTGTCCAAGTTGACCCCTGCCCCCCCCTGAGATTATGATGCCATGATCTGGCCGTGCTGCTGCATTATGGATGACAGACTGACTTCTGATTGGAGTAGGAGCCTTAACGAAGAAAGCAGGTCTTCTCCAGAGCCCCCCCCCCACCCCCCATGGGTGTTGTGTCTTCATAGCTGCTGTGCGCTCTGACCAAAAGCCTTGGCAGAGAGAAAACAAAAACATTTTTTAAAAAATGTGACGGTTAGTTACAATATGATTCAGCTTCTGAAATGAGCTGCAATGGATAAACAGACCAAAATGTTTCACTGCACTTTTTTCCCTCTTTGGTCCACTTCTAGTCATACCTCTGGTCGTACCTCCAGTTGTACCTCTAGTTGTACCTCCAGTCGTACCTCTAGTTGTACCTCCAGTCGTACCTCTAGTTGTACCTCTAGTCGTACCCCTAGTCGTACCTCTAGTCATACCTCCAGTCGTACCTCTAGTCATACATCTATTCGTACCTCCAGTCGTACCTCTAGTTGTACCTCTAGTCGTACATCTATTCGTACCTCTAGTTGTACCTCTAGTTGTACCTCCAGTCGTACCTCTAGTCGTACCTCCAGTCGTACCTCTAGTCATAACTCTAGTCGTACCTCTAGTCATACATCTATTTGTACCTCCAGTTGTACCTCTAGTTGTACCTCTAGTCGTACATCTATTCGTACCTCTAGTTGTACCTCTAGTCGTACCTCCAGTTGTACCTCTAGTCGTACCTCCAGTCGTACCTCTAGTCGTAACTCTAGTCATACCTCTAGTCATACATCTATTTGTACCTCCAGTTGTACCTCCAGTCGTACCTCTAGTCGTAACTCTAGTCGTACCTCTAGTCATACATCTATTCGTACCTCCAGTCGTACCTCTAGTTGTACCTCTAGTCGTACATCTATTCGTACCTCCAGTCGTACCTCTAGTCGAACCTCTAGTCGTACCTCTAGCATGACTAAAGGTATGAGCAGGGCAGTACTCCCCACTGGTGTCTGGAGCTTCATTCCAACAGTTTCAATCAGCTTGTCAGATGGGGGTGGGGGGCAGCTTTCCGATGAAAAACCAACGTTCAACCCCCCCCACATGACTTTTCTCTGCTCACGTTCTACCTTTATGCAGCAACAGTTGAACGATTCACCAAGAAAAGACCCCCCCCCCCCCTCCCACTGCACTGATTACCAGTACCAGGGAAGTATGCGTGATCTTGTGACCAGGGTCCAGTTCAGACCTCATGAAAGAGTCATCATCCGGATCTTCTGCTCTTTCCTCCTGATGGTTTTCTGCCAAAAGCTGAGGCAGCTGGTAGACAACACCGGAGCTCAGACAACAAGCTCACATTACTCTGGAAGGGAACTGGGTTTCTACGCTGCAGTTGGATCAGTGGGGTCATGTCAGGACACGTCTAAACCCACTTCAGTTCTGTCTCGGATCATGCGCCTCTTTGTGCTGGAGGAGTTTTGAGCAGATCATCAACAAATCCTACCCAGACTTTTACCCAATGGCAAAAATATTCCTATAAAACATCAAGTTGATTTACATCCATGATCAATCAGATACAAAAACTAAAAACTGTGAAGCAAAATGTGTCAGACTCATCTAACTCCAGAAAATACCAACCTGAAAACTTGGAGCTTTGTGGACAAACAAAAACCTAACCCTAACCGGAGAGAACAAGCAGTAAAGAAAATGGAGGTTCAATCCTACGGCCTCATTCAGCATCCCCCAAACTCCATTGATCTCCTTCTGGGTCAGAGGGAACCCAGCTGGGATTTGAACCAGGACCTTCTTACTGTGAGCAGAGAGCGTTGAACCACTGCACCGCTGTCCAGCACCCAATGAACACAATAGCAAACACATCAGAGCAGGACGCACAACTCTGCCATTTATAATAGAGCAGAGTAGAGTAGAGTAAAGATGAGTAGTTTAGAATGAAATAGAGTAGAAACCAACAGAAGTTTTATAAAAGACAGCTGACCCCAACCCCCCCTAGAGGAATAAAGGGACACACTTAAGGGCTGCGTCAATCAGCTCTCGTCCAATCAGCAGCCACTACTACTCTGTAAGCCACAGAGGGACAGAGACGTCCACCTCTGTCAGATAAAGAAGACACGCCCAACACGAAATTCAATGAGCAGAAAAATGTTACGGCTGCAGTTTTACATGAAGAAACATCCATCTGAAGCCAACAAAATCCACAAGCAGAGATGTTAGCAGGCAGCAGTTTTCTGGACCAGAGCATGATGGAGGTGTTGATAAGCTAACTCTTTAAGAGTGGACAGCTGGTGCTCAGAAACAGTTTCTGTGATTAAAGAGTCAAGAAGAAAGAAAAAATTAAATTGTTTCCAAAACTGTAGAAATATAAAGACCTGAAATCAGGAGTCATTCAGTATTAGACCTGATCAGTTAGTCGTTTTGGGATCAGCTGTAACCTGCACAGACTGCTAACCATAACCCTAACCCCTTCATCTCATTTCCAATTAGTTACTTGATTCTTCTGGGAAAGTGATAGTACTCTTGATAAAGGCTAAAAAACAGGCTTGAACATAAACTGTAAACTAGGAATATATGTGCATCTATCACCAGATAGAATAACTTGTAAAAAAAAATATCCTTCTTAATCAACCGTTGCAAACAGCACAGGCGTGTGGCAGAAAAGATGCTTCTGACCGATAGTGAGTGATCAGAAACAGGTAACAGTGCAAACACCCACAGTGTGAGCAGCACACGCAGCACCGCTGACCAGCTGGTATCTTTGCTGAAACGAGGGAGTCAGATCAAAGTGGAAGTGCAGGCGGTGTTGGACGCGTTTGATGCCGCCTGGAGGGAGGGGGTGAAAGCAGGAGAGATGGAATGGGGATATCGCTTTGGCGAAGTCTTGGTTAATGCATTTGCGCTGAAAGACGAAGGTTGGGTCCCTGTAGGGTCCAGTCATAGGACCTGTTCCCCAAAGGGTTCGAGTCCCGCCGTAATATTCTGTGATGTGACCTGCCTCACTCATGGTGTGTATGAGGCTGTCAGCGATGACCTGTTTACCCGCCTCCTCTGTTCTGCTATGAAGGTGGTTCTGGATCACAGCCAGACGGGCTGAGATCGTTGCATATAGTCTGAGTTTAATGCACGGCTGAGAGCGCCTTCATTGTGTGCACGGCGCTGCATCGTGCAGCCGCAGACAGCTTTTCAAGTTTTCAAATGCTATGGTAATGCAGCTCCTGAATTCACTCATTTCTTGATCTTCATTGGCTTGCTTGCTGCAATTTGCTGCTAATGGTCCAACCACCAGCACTTAATCCCACCCCCTCCATCGTCCACTTCTCTGCCCCCTTCCCCCATTTTCTGTCTCTTTCTCTCTTTCCAGCCTTGAGGCGTCCCGTTTCAGCTCCTTCGCTTTTAGTCACAATGCTGCGAAGAGGCTGAATGGGTGGGGTGGAGGGTGCTGGCACTGAGGGGGCATTTAAGAGAGCAGTAGGTGGGAGTGGAGTCTGACTGCAGAGGGTCTCCTGCTGAAGGGCTTTCAGTCAGTCGCTCTGTGCCGACATCCGCTCTGGAGACGGCGGAGGAGATGACAGAGCTGTGAGAGCGTCTGCAGGATTAGCTGCTGAGACTGTCTTCAGGCTCGCTTCAGGCTCGCTTCAGCCGCGTTCACTCATCGTCTGGAGGTAAGGCAGGAAGCGGCTTCAGAGGAATTCAACCGGCAGCTTTGATCGTCTCTTTCAACACTTTCTTTCAGCTTTTTCTTCTATTCATTAAATGTAATTTACTTTGTCCAGAAAATATTTCAAACAAAATCTGAAATCTGCCTCAAATCTACACAACAACCCTGCAGGACGAGGGGCTTGTTTTCTGATGGTTTTCTGGGGGGGTGGCGGGTGCCATAGCCTGATCTGCATCTTCAGACATTTGTGTGTATGTGTGTGTATGTGTGTGTGTGTGAGGGGGGGGCACTACTGACAAAAGTTTCTGGTCCAGACTTTTAATGTGCAGAGAGCGGAAGAAAGAACAACTCGTGTGTCTGTGTGTGTGTGTGTGCGTATGAGTGTTGTGTCTGTGTGTGTGTGTGTGCGTATGAGTGTTGTGTCTGTGTGTGTGTGTGTGCGTATGAGTGTTGTGTCTGCGTGTGTGTGTTGTTTCCTCCTTTGAATCTGATTTACCAGCAATCTAACCTTTTCTGACCCCCATCACCACTTTTTTTTTTTTTGGGGGGGGGGGGGGGGCAGAACACACAGATGGATTGATGATCATCACCTTTGGGGGGTCCTCGAGGTGGTTTCTGAAGGTTGTACTTTAACGGTCAGATGGTGTGATGGCAGAGACCTTGGGGGGCCTGGAGATAAGCAGGGCCCCCCGGATGGGAAGGTGGCATTGGGTGGATGGTATATGAGGAGAACCAGACTGTCATGGCTGGTTGGTTGAAGGGAAGGGCTTGGTGTGACGTCCCCACACCATGAATGGGAAATGGTTCGGGCAGCTGTCACACCTCCATGTAAGCCACCGACCTCTGACCCCACTTAGCTGATGGGGACCCTAAATGAGAGATGGTCCTGTGTGCGCATGCTGACCCACGCTGAAGTTGTTGCTGAAAGTTTGAAAAGTTTCATCTAAAAAAGTGAATGTTAGAAAGAATAAATGTTATTAGCAAAGAATAAACTGTGGTTGCGATGTGTCCCGTCAGACTTCCCATGATACCACCTCCGCTGTGCTTTTGCATTGGAATGCATCACTTTCACTGGAAGCAAACAGAAAGGAACATTTTCAATTTCTAGTTAGAATTTTCTGTCTGGGACACACTGGGATTTATGATGAGCTACAAAATGCCATCAGTCTTGATGTCACAAACATCAAACACAAACATCCCATCATTTCAAACTTTATTCAAACGTTGTGTGTTAAACAAAACAAAGAAAAGTTATTTCTGCTGAAAAACTGTGAAGTCCAGATGCTCCTCTCACACTGTTGGACAAACAACCCCCCTTTCTCTGAAATGAATCCGTAGGATGGCTTTAAATGAGCCCCTCCTGCTGATCTGTGTGTGGGGGGGTCTGCAATTTCAGGCCCCCATGGCCACCAGCAGAGGCTGATGAACCCGTTCGGGCTGCTCCTCTCGTCTAAAGCCGTGATGTTGGTGGAGAAGGCAGGATTCAAGGACGGGGGGGGACAGACAAACTAAAATCGGGGGGGGGGGGGGGTGTCCTATGACTGTGTTTGGAAGGAGCTCAGTTAGCAGAGGATGAACATGTGGAAGAACCTGCAGATCGTCTCTTTTAAAGGAGGACATCATCCGGCCTGAATGAAAAACCCTGAAAACATTTGCAGCCAAATCTGTCTCCGTGGATCTCTGCTGTCATCGTTCTCACTCCACATTTTCCAGAGCGGTGCAGATGTAGGTCACAGTG
The DNA here is from genome assembly GCA_023969325.1 of Oryzias curvinotus. NCBI lineage: Eukaryota > Metazoa > Chordata > Actinopteri > Beloniformes > Adrianichthyidae > Oryzias > Oryzias curvinotus. The sequence continues at coordinate 33,675,169 of CM043714.1, forward strand.
AGTCTGTCAGGAACCTGCTGTTTTATCAAATAGATTCTTCATGACTTCATCATCAATCTTCCCCACAGATAAAAATAATATGACTAACACCTGGAGAGGGGGGGGTTCATTCTTGCCATTTCAAAGTGGTGTGTGACAAAAAAACAAAAATGTAAAAGGGAAATTTACCAAACAAAGACGTGAGGACACCCATAAGGTAACAGTCTGCTTTTATGTGACACCAGAGCACCCTCCTTGATTTAAAGCCTGCTGTCTGATGAACACGCGTCTAAACAGAAAACATACAGAACAGGTCAGTGTCTCCTGGGGTTGTATGGAAAACCCGTTTCAGATTGCTGGCAGGTGCCTGACAGAGGTTTCAGGGTAAGTTTAGACGGCTCCCCGATGCCGACATCAATACCAGCGCAGCACCATGACTCAGAAGGCTGCCAGGCGGTCCTCTCATTTTCAGAAGGAAAGCCGAGAACGAGGAGGCAAACAGAGGCCTGTGCGGTTCCAAGTGTCTGGAAAAAACAGCTGGTGGATGAGTGGTGGAAGCGGACAGACCCCCCACGCCACCAGGGGCTTTCCTTAATAAACAATGTGCTGCCAGAGGTCATGTTAAAACACTTGTGAACAATCTCCCCATCTGGACCTCCAGCAAAATGGTGAAGCTGTAAGGAAAGGTGCAATTGCACAGAGAGGCAGAGCCACCAATCAAATCTACACAGCAGAGCCCTCTGGTCGACCCAGTGTTGTCTCCTTTATCCACATTTGTTTCTCCATATCTTGGTGTTAAAGATGGGAATTGGTTTTGGTTGAAGAAATGGGATTTCCAGGGCAGCATCAATCATGTCTGTTCCAGCTCTGTATCACTCTGGCTTTTATTGTGAGGAGATGGAGCTCCTGGTGTTGGTGGAGATGATTCCCCGAGTTTTCTGATAAGAGTTTTTGCCATAGTTCCCCATCCACCTTATCAGCCCAGAACACTCCAGCTCCTTCCATTCCCTACTATCTCTGCTATCAGATCCCACAGGGTCACAGTGGAGAACCTCACTTTGATCGTTTCTTTTCATTGATTAAAGGCTGTTTCTTCTTTCATCGCCTTTATCTCTGCAATGTTTCTGCTCAAATTCTTCCCTGATCTGGAAAAAAAAGTCAAAATGAAAAACCTGAACTATTTGACACAGATCGCAGAGTTCTTTTTTTGTCTCTTGGCTAAACCACTTTGATGGGGCCACAGTGAACCATCTTCTTCCATCTCTCCTCTGCATTCTTGCCCCTCACGTCCGCCTCCATCCATCAACCTCCTCTTTGGTCTTCCTCCTCTCTCCTGGTAGCTCCACCTTCATCATTTCACCATCATCATCCCTGTTCCTCCTCTGAAACGTCTTCATCTGCTTCCCTGCATGGATCTTCAGACCATGATCGGATACTCTGATGGATTCAGTCCTGATCCATCCTGTTCCCACAGTGAACCTCAGCATCTTCATCCTTGCTGCCTCCTCCTCTTCCTCCAGCTCTTCCTCCTGTCTCTGCATCAGTCTCTGTCGCTAAATTCAGACGTGGAGAACAATATCCTTTTCATTCAGTTTCAGAAGCTGTTTTACCCAAAACTTGTGTCTGCTGCCTAACCTGAGATGTAAGAACAGGAACAGTAGAACGCCCAATCATGGAATGAGACGACATTCACAGTCTGATGATCCTGATCTGTTCTTCTAAAACAATCTGCTTTGAGTTACCATTTCCGTCTTTGTCATGCTATTCATCCATCCATTCACCATCCATCCACCCATCCATCCATCCATCCATCCATCCATGCAGTGATTCATTCATGCATTCATTTGTCCATCTATCCATCCATCCATCCATCCATCCATCCATCCATCCAATCATTCATTCATCCATCCATGCAGTAATCCATCCATCCATCCATCCATGCAGTGATTCATTCATGCATTCATTTGTCCATCCATCCATCCATCCATCCATCCATCCATCCATCCATCCATCCATCCATCCATGCAGTGATTCATTCATGCATTCATTTGTCCATCCATCCATCCATCCATCCATCCATCCATCCATCCATCCATCCATCCATCCATCCAATCATTCATTCATCCATCCATGCAGTAATCCATCCATCCATCCATCCATGCAGTGATTCATTCATGCATTCATTTGTCCATCCATCCATCCATCCATCCATCCATCCATCCATCCATGCAGTGATTCATTCATGCATTCATTTGTCCATCCATCCATCCATCCATCCATCCATCCATCCATCCATCCATCCATCCATCCATCCATCCATCCATCCAATCATTCATTCATCCATCCATGCAGTAATCCATCCATCCATCCATGCAGTGATTCATTCATGCATTCATTTGTCCATCCATCCATCCATCCATCCATCCATCCAATCATTCATTCATCCATCCATGCAGTAATCCATCCATCCATCCATCCATCCATCCATGCCATCCTCACACAAATAAAGGCAACACTTTGGGAACTCTTAAAAGTGTCAGAAACCCTCTGATGAACGTGAGTGTTTCCCTCAACACCACATCCTGGTCTTTGTGTTGGTGCATTATGGGAGTTTCTGGCAGACAGGAAAACGTCTTTAGACTGACGGTTAGAACCTTCCTGCTAGAAGCTTCTGTAGGTATTGATCTTGTCTACTGTTTCCTAGAAACTCATCTCTGAGTTGGATGATAATGATGATGATGGCTTATGACTATTGCTCTCCTCAGCAGCTTTCTTTCTCTTCAGCTAAAATTGTGATAGACGCATGGAAATCATATGGATGCCCCTCCCCACACCCCAGGAGCATAAACGGTGTTTGTTGGTATGTATAGACTAGTATTATCAGGCACAAGTCCACACACTAGTGTGCCGTGGGAGATGGTCAAGTGTGCTGTGGGAAATGGACCAATCTCTGATGTAAAAACATTTCCCATCTCTAGGATTTCAGCTCTGTGTTCATCCAAAAAGGCCCTGATAAAACACTGAGTAGTTAGGAATATAAAAGATCATAAAATACTTAGTTTTTGTGTTAATTTGATCCTATTAAATACTTTTTGATGAGAATGATGGTACCGCGATTTAGCCACAGCTTCAGCTCTGTTTTAGGAAAGGTCCCACCCCTTTAACTGTCTCCACCAATCATTCTTGGAGGCTTAATCACATGTCATCAGTCTGACCAATCAGAAGTGGTTAAAGTCTTCACTTCCTTGTTCTGATTCTGCTCATAAAATCTCTCAGTTCTAACATAAATACCAGCTAAAGCTCGTCTTTAGCCGTGTAGCTTTCCACAGAATCCGGTGTCAGACCGTGGAACAAGAGAACAAAACCATGAAGCTCAGAGAAGAGAGTCTGTCTGCCATCACTACATCTCCCATGATGCATTGGGTTAAAGTGACAGCGTCTCAGCGCACAATGAGTCTTCCTTGTTGAACGTCTTGAAACCACAACAAACACACATCAACCAGTTTTGAATCTTCTAACTAAACTTTTATTACATCTTTTAGAAAAGAACAGCTGCAACTTCCAGCCTTTTCTGCCACAATTATCACCAAAATGCTGTGAGATCATAGAGGGGCTGTAGATCAATACAGACTATGAGTTTCTCCCTTTTAAACATTTTTTGGATGCTGATGTGCCGTGGCATTTTTGTGAAGGTTAAAGTGTGCCATGGCTAAGAAACGGTTGAAAAACACTGGCCTAGAGAACCAGAGAAGCTTGTGTTCCGAAGGGTTTGGGTTAGGACGACTCTGACATGAGGCTTTGGTCTTAGATCCAGTGGATAAAAGGTTGCAGGGTGTGTTTTCCTCCTAAGTTGATGCTGGCTTCATCTGTTTCGATTTTTTTGCTGTTGTCCTGTAGTTACCCAGTTTCCCTCAAAAGATTTCCTTTCCATTATTTTTCTTCAGATTCCCTCTTTCCGTACAAACATGCAAAGATTTGACCGCTGAAAATATAGTTAGGAGGAAGACAGGAAGTCTGTTCATCAATCTTCAAGACAACTGAAAGTCAAACTTTTTTCTCAAGGGGGGGGGGGGTGTTTAACTGGAAGAAAAAGATTGCTCTGGTAGTGTCATTATCATCCGAGAACCAAGCTTTCAAACTGTGGAAATGTTTTTCTTCAGTTTTCTAGAAAGGTTTAGTTTGAGTAGAAAACAGCGGCTGCTCACAGACCAGAGCCTTCTAGAAAAACCTTGATGTCCTTAAAGACAGCAGGTCAAACCAGCACTCTTATTGCACAATGGCTGTCAATTTTATTAGAAAAGGCTAACATTTCAAGTTAATAAAGATTAAGGTCAACTTTATTTCCCCTCAAAGGGAAATTCAGTTGAAGTAGCAGCACAATAAAATAAATACGAAATATACAGGGAAGAAAAACTCTTTCATACATGTCCAAACAAATAAACATAAAATAGAATAAAATAAAATACCCAGTTAATGTAACTGAAAGGGTGCATGGGCTGTGGTGTAGTCGTTAGGTCTCTTGCTTCCTGGTTTGTTCACATTCAAAGAGATTCAAGAGATTCAAAGAGTTTATTATCATATGCACAGTAAAGAAACGGGTTTCCCTGTACAATGAAATTCTTTCTTTGCTGCCTGCTCCGAATGCCAAAAGGAAAATTCACACACAACATACACACAAAACACAAGATGTCGGGTGGCAATACTAAAGTGCAAGTGACAGTAACAGCAGCGGACAGTGGGGATGTGCAAAGGTGCAGTTGTTGTTTCAGACTCCTGTCAGCTGTTAAGGAGTCTGATGGCAGAGGGGAAGAAAGAGTTTTTGAGTCTGGTGGTCCTACACTTCACACTCCTGTACCTCCGTCCTGAGGGGAGGAGAGTGAACAGTCCTCGTTGCGGGTGGGTGGGGTCCTTGACAATGGAGGCAGCTCTCCTGCAGACCCTGCGTTTGTATATGCTCTGCAGCGAGGGAAGAGGAGTCCTGGTGATCTTGGACGCAGTCTTCACTACTCTCTGCAGGCGTTTGCGGTCCATGGCGGTAGAGCTGTCGTACCACACTGTGATGCAGCTGGTCAGAACGGACTCAACCATGCAGCTGTAGAAGTTACTGAGGATCTTTGGGGACATGCCGAACCTCCTCAGCCTCCTCAGAAAGTACAGCCGCTGATGAGCTTTCTTCACCAGCTGTGATGTGTTTAGTGTCCAGGTGAGGTCCTGGCTGAGGTGGACCCCCAGATATTTGAAGCTGCTCACCCTCTCCACTTCCAGACCCCGGATAAGAAGCGGCTGATGAGGGTTCCTTCTCTCCTTCCTCATGTCCACTATCATCTCCTTTGTCTTGTCTGTGTTGAGAGTGAGGTTGTTGTCCTCACACCATGTCACCAGACTGTCCACCTCCCTCCTGTAGGCTGCTTCGTCCCCGCCAGTGATGCGTCCTATCACAGCGGTGTCATCAGCGAACTTCAGGATGATGTTGTCCTTATGAGAGGCCGCACAGTCGTGGGTGAACAGGGTGTAGAGGATGGGGCTGAGAACACAGCCCTGTGGTGTGCCAATGTTAGTGATGATGCTGGCTGAGGTCCTGTTCCCTATTCTGACAGACTGAGGCCTGCCAGTCAAAAAGTCCAGGAGCCAGTCACAGATGATGGGGTGTATTCCAAGGGAGAACAGTTTGTGGGCGAGTTTGTGGGGAACAACCGTGTTGAATGCAGAACTGTAGTCAATAAAGAGCATCCTGATGTAGGAGTCTTTATTCTCCAGGTGTGAGAGGGAGGTGTGCAGTGCTGCAGCAATGGCGTCCGAGGTGGACCTGTTGGGCCGGTATGCGTACTGCAGGGGGTCTAGTGTGTCTGGGATGCTGCTCTGAATGTGGGTCAGCATCACTCTCTCAAAGCACTTCATGATGATTGGAGTGAGTGCTACTGGTCTGTAGTCATTCAGGCAGGTGGGAGGGCTCTTCTTGGGGAGGGGGACAATGGTTGTGGTCTTGAAGCAATGGTTGTGGTCTTGAAGCAATTGAATGGTGTGTTGTAATCTAGATTTTGTCTTCTAAAAATTTCACTGATAGGTCAGCTCCATATTCTAGAGGAAAGCTTTAACTGTCTTCTCTTCATGTTTCATGAGAATATTTTGATCTTCACTGAATTTCACAGCATAAATCAGTTTAGCTTCCAAACAAAACATATCCAACTCTCCCTTAAACATGGAAGAAAACTTTCCCTGTTTTGCTGCACTCGATCTCAGCAAGTCATTAGGATCAGCAGGAAAAAACTTGTGTGTGCCAGCAGGTTTATTATTTCCTCCTCACATCAATCTGTGAAGCAGGCGGCAGGCATGGTTGCCAGTTAGGGGAGAAAACCACAGAAAAAAAACAGAGTGAAGGAAGAACAAAGCTGCAGTCACACTGCATAAAGTCCATGTCTTCAGTGCCAGAAACCAGCTGCCTTGGAAAAGTCTCGGGCTGCTGTGAAAATCCAAGCTAAGAGATCAGCTCCATGTTACACAGGATGAAACATTGAGATCTTTCTGCTTTATGGTAAAAAAAATTGGAGATGGCAGCTGACAGCAGACCAGATCAGACCGTGACCAGGAGTCGATGCAACACGCTTCTCTTTATTTATTTTCCAGGCACGTATAGCTTTGCAAGAGCCTCCAATTCGCGGACAATGGCCACTTTGGTCTCTGGTTTGGCTTCTTGTTCAGAGGTTCATGTGGAGACCTGCCAGGAGCGAGAAAGCAGACTAAAACTAAAACCCTTGCAGCAACACGAGGCAATTTTCTGCCTATTTCCTTCATTTGATCCAGAGTTTGTGATGTTTGGGCACAGGCAGCTAGTGAATGTGTGTGCATGTGTGTGTGTACATAGATTTGATGATGTTAGACTGTAGAATGCTGAGGGTTTCACTGTTACCTTTGGAGCTGTAAGTTGACAAAGTCAATGTCAGCCTATTTTAGAGAGAACATATAATTATTTCAACTCAGCCACAGAAGTGGCAGCAGGAGTCTCTGCTGACAGAGATGAACCTCCTCTTTCAAAATTTCACTGAGATGACTGTGGAAAGTTTATTTTACCCAAAAACTTCTGAATACAAATCAACCACAATACGAGGACAGGCGAAAAGCCAGCGGCTGTAGGACGGACTTTGGGAATGCTGACCAGCTGCTTTTAGCTGCTCTTTGGTTTTACAGAAAGCCAACAGATGGTTTAGGCTCACACTAATAGTAATATGTCAGCCTGGGTTGTAGTCTGGGCGGTGAAGAACAGAACCGGCTCTCCACCATGCAGGTGTTGCTGGGACCAAATTTATGTCCAGACATGCTGCCTGAAGCAGTGCACCTCCAGCAGACTCCTGCAGTAATTGTGGTCTTGGCCAGCAGAGGATTCTCCGCTGAGAGAAAGGAGCTAGAATTGGTCAGAAGCAGGAGTCTGTTATCAGAGCAGAAGACGGTCGGTGGCTCTTTACAGGGCAAAAGTCATATTTAGATTAGCTGTTCTGTGGGGAATACATGTGTGAGGAAAAGTCTTTAGATGCACACAATAGCAAGTACAAGACAGAAAAAAGAGCATTTAATCCTTTTCAAAGTTGGCTGTTTTCCATTAAAACAAATAAATATTCACAAGGGATCCATCTCCCTTGCTGAGATTTTGTGTTGTCTTTTTCTGTGTTTTCAGGATTGGTTTGAATATTTCACATTCTGTTGTGACCTTCTCTGAGGCTTCAGCGTGACACGGTTCCCATGGAGATGAGAGGATTCCTGTTGCGCTGCTTTACCGCAGCCTTACTAAGTCAGATATCAACTTGTGGCTTGATCAAGAAGGTGATTCGCCACCAAAGGGAGGCCCTGATGCCCAAGAACACCCAGGAAAACCTCACGCTGCCCCACCCTGACCAGCCAGTAGTGTTTAACCATGTCTACAACATCAATGTCCCGTCCACTCCACTCTGCTCTGTGGACCTAGACTTGCCTGGAGGATCCAGATCGAAGAATGCTGGCATGGACGTGCAGAACAGTGATCAAATGGAGCACACGCTGGATGACAACAACCAGATTGTATTTACCCACCGCATTAGCATCCCCAAACAAGCCTGTGGCTGCGACAACCAGCTGCCAAACATTAAAGATATCCTGAGCCGGCTGGAAATGTTGGAGTCAGAGCTGTCAAGCCTGAGGGAGCAGTGCAGCAGCGGGGCGGGCTGCTGCGGAGCTCAAGTTACAGGTAATGAAATGCACAGAAATGGAGCTAAGCTGTGGTGCCCTCTTATTTCATGGAGTGACATTACGTTCTTCCTAAAGGAAGCACCAGTTTTAGCTGCATCTACCTTTAGTGAGTTGTGCCTTGAAGCTTGCACTCTGAAGTTGCTACCTAGCCAGTTTTTGATGGCATTTGTTTTCAGGATAACGAATAATATGCTTGAGAAAATAATTCACCAATTTATCACCGGTGATCGCTATCAGTAATTGGTATCAAATATTTTATTCAAAACAAAATTGGTATAACAAAATTGGGCTGCACGGTGGCGCAGTGGTTAGCGCTCTTGCCTCACAGCAAGAAGGCCTCCAGTTCAAGTCCCGGCTGGGGGACGTGAAAAAACAACATCAATGGGGGACCTTTCTGTGTGGAGTTTGCATGTTCTCCCCGTGTATGCGTGGGTTTTCTCCGGGGTCTCCGGCTTCCTCCCACCATCCAAAAACATGCTTCATAGGTTAATTGGCAATTCTAAATTGTCCATAGGTGTGAGTGTGAGAGTGAATGGCTGTGTGATTGTTGAGATTCTACCCTGTGACAGACTAGCGACCTGTCCGGGTTGTCCCCCTGCCTTCGCTCACAAGTGGCTGGGATAGGCTCCGGCAGCCCCGTGACCCCGAAAGGGAAAAAACGGTCAAGAATATGAATGAATGAATGAACAAAATTGGTATTGTATAGAATCTGAAAAGTGTGTCATTGCCCATCCCTAGCTATGTCTCATTTAGTTATTGTAAGCTACTCCCCCCTTACTGACCCTTATGTGTTGTAGAAGTGTTCACTACGACCTGCAGCCCGCAGCATGCACATAGGAAAAAATGTAACATTTTCACTTTACAGGTTTACTGAGCGGTCTACCACATTGATTTTCTGTGTGGGTCACAGGTTTGATTATTTCCCCTGCAGACAGCTCGTATCCACCCGTAAGGACAGTGGGACTGACACATCCTGACTTTACCCCCCCCACCACAATATCATTTGCATTTAGAAGGTTATTTATGAACTGTCTTTTGCTGTTCTGCCCTCCAGCAGGTGAGCTGTCCACAAAGCCGTACTGTAACGGGCGTGGAAACTGGAGCACCGATAGCTGCAGCTGCACCTGTGAGCCTGGATGGAAGGGCCTCAACTGCACAGAGCCAGAGTGTCCCAATGACTGCCAGGATCAGGGGCGCTGCGTGGATGGTCAGTGCGAGTGCTTCGAGGGTTTCACCGGGGACGATTGCAGCATCGAAATCTGCCTGATGGACTGTGGTGACTATGGCCACTGCGTGGATGGGGCCTGTCTTTGCGAGGAGGGCTTCATTGGTGAAGACTGTTCCCAGACCAACTGCCTCAACAACTGCCTTGGCCGTGGGCACTGCGTCGAGGATGAATGTATTTGTGACCATCCATGGACGGGATCCGATTGCTCTGAGCTCATCTGCCCCAATGACTGCTATGACAGAGGACAATGCATCAATGGGACTTGTTACTGTGAGGAGGGGTTCACTGGAGAGGACTGCGGGGAGCTAACCTGTCCTGCCAACTGCAACAACCGTGGCACCTGTGTAGACGGCCAATGTGTTTGTCAGACGGGCTACATTGGGGAAGACTGCTCAAAGCTCACCTGCCCAAAGAACTGCCACGAGAGAGGCCACTGCTTCAATGGGAAGTGTATCTGTGATCCTGGGTTTGAGGGGGAGGACTGCTCCATTCTCTCCTGTCCTGACAATTGCAGCAACAATGGCCAGTGTATTAATGGGGAATGCGTATGTGACATTGGCTACCAGGGTGAAGACTGCAGCGAGCTGTCCTGCCCCAACAACTGCCAAGAAAAAGGACGCTGCATCAATGGGCAGTGCATGTGTGAAAAAGGCTATGCGGGGGAAGACTGCAGCACCAAGACCTGTCCCAGAGACTGCATGGGCAGAGGAGACTGTGTGGATGGGAAGTGTGTGTGTCTTGTGGGCTTCACAGGCAAAGACTGCAGTGAGCTCACATGTCCCAATGACTGCCAGGACCAAGGCCAGTGTATAAATGGACAGTGTGTTTGCCACAAGGGTTTTACTGGTGAAGACTGCAGCGAGAAGACGTGCCCCAGCAACTGTCTGGACAGAGGGTCCTGTGTAGATGGCAGCTGCATGTGTTACAAGGGCTTCACCGGGACAGACTGCTCTGAGCCAACATGCCCAGGAGACTGCCAGAACCATGGGAGCTGTGAAAATGGAGTCTGTGTTTGTGATGAGGGCTTCATTGGAGACGACTGTTCTGATGGTAAGCTAGCCCATGTATTTACAATGCCAATTTTTAACAGCTTTTTGAAGTGCTGACATGTTTTAGAGGATTTTCTTTTGGTGTTTGCTTCCATTTCCAGAGATGAAAGCAAAGAAGACAAACATGCACAAACTTTCTATTTACACATGATCTTAAATCGTTCCCTTTCAAAGATTCTCCATCTGAATTGAAATAGAACCTGGTTGATTTTCACTTTAGGATCCATTTCGGGCTGTGAAAATTACTGAGGTGGTTCGGCCCATTTCGTTAGACCACAGCAGCAATTGGAGGGAGGTTCATGATTAACTGTGAAACACATCACTGAGGTTCTGGTTTGCTCAAAAATTCCTGACATTGTTAATGTGCACATGCTTTGTGCAGGAGGCTTTACATTCTCAGAAGGCACAAGTCCGGCGCCATCCTTCATGATTTCTTTAAATTGCTGAAGCGTTTAGGTGCAGCAGGCTGATATTTCAGTAGAACCTCACTCAAACGTGCTGTTCACCTGATACGTGCACACTCCTTGCTGCAGTCTGACAGTTAGAAATGATGAAATTAGCCATTAACAGTGTAGTCTGTGTGGACGTCCTACAGGCACTTAAGGATCGTACACAGACAAGTCCCCTTAACTCCATTAGGATTTGAGCAGTTCAGATAATCCAGAAATCCAAACAACAAGAACAAAACAATCTCCAGTAGGTCAGATCACAAAAAAGGAGAAAGAGAACAAAAACTCACAGCAATTGAACGTGTTGATGAACGCTAGGAAATCACACAGAGAGCCAAGACTACTATGAGAACAGAGCAAATGAACAGGCACTGGAGTGAGCTGAAACAACAGTATATATGCAGAGGTGAACTGGTGAGACAAATGAGAACTGATTACATGAACCTGGGGCAGAAGAAAAAAACAAAAAAACTCTCGTAAACTGGCACTCTTTCCTCCTTGACTATTTTTTTGGCATTCTTTCATTTACAAACATTCATATATGCAATATATGCTGAACATCCAAAACTCTGTAGCCTATGTCCCAGCAGCTTAATTAGTCTTGTTACTCCGTAATCCTGCATTTCTTTAGGTCACTGTAAAAAAAATCCACACGACCCGAGAAATATTTGATCACCCTCTGGATAAAAGACAAAAGAATAAGTTCCACACCCTGTTGGAAGGTGGACACCTGCTGTATGGAAGTGAACTTGTGATGGTTGCTCTGTCCACAGTCTCTCCACCCAAGGACTTGACAGTGGTGGAGGTCACTCCAGAAACTGTTGACCTCTCCTGGGAGAATGAGATGCATGTTACAGAGTACCTCATCACCTATTTGCCCACGGCTCCTGGAGGTCTTGAGCTAGACATGCAGGTGCCTGGCGACCAGAAGGAGGCCACTATTCAGGAGCTGGAGCCTGGTGTGGAGTACCTGATCAGCGTCTATGCTGTACTCAGCAACAAGAAGAGTATCCCCGTCAGTGCTCGGGTGGCTACAAGTATGTTTACACACTCAGCAGCAGCTAGTAAATCCCATTCCATAGGACTGCTCGATCATCTCACACAGTTCCTCTGACAGATCTTCCTGAGCCTGAGGGTCTAAAGTTCAAGTCAGTAAGGGAAACATCAGTGGAGGTGCAATGGGACCCCCTGGATATTCCTTTTGATGGCTGGAATCTGATCTTCAGAAATACGGTGAGTTCTGCAGAGAAAACCAGATGAATTGGTGGTCATCATTGCACACATCGCCCTCGAATGTGGACTGCATCATGTGCATGTGGGTCAGGACTCGGATATGAAAATTTGAACCTGAAAGACGTGCTGAGCATGTGCTTAGATCAACATTAGAACAAAGGGGAGGTTCTGGATGGGTTTATGTCTGTTTAAAGGCAATCTTTGTTTTTGCAGAAGGAGGATGATGGTGAGATTCTGAACTCCCTTGGCCGTCCGGAGACTGTCTTTGAGCAATCAGGCCTGGGTCCAGGCCAGGAATATGAGGTCAAACTAGAGGTGGTGAAGAATAGCAAGCGTGGTCCTCCAGTCTCCAAAAGCATTGTCACTAGTAAGTGTGTACACAAAGTTGGAACAAAAGAAAAAGTTCTGACCCGGTAGCATTCCCTGAGCCTCTGCTCAAAGATGACAGATTAGCTGAAGGGAACATTTGAGTTCCTTTCCTTATATAAAAATATACTAACCGAAGACTCCTTCAGATTTCAATTTCAATTTATTAGTTTGAAGGATAAGCCCCTTGAGATGTGTCATCTCATTTTCAAGGGGGGTCCACAACATACAACAAAACAAGCAAATACCGACAGATACAGTTGAGCAAACTTTACATATGTCAAAACAATGAAGAACTTAAAATTTACAAGACAACGAGCAGGCACAAAAAACACACCCACACACACAAACACAGACATTTAATGCACCTATTAGCAATTAGTTTAAGGTAAGGAAATAAAAATAATGATAAAGATAAAGCAGAAAAGAAATCAAATTGAATCAAAAACAGTTACATGAGTGTTGAAGATGTATTGGGGCGGCCGTGGTGCAGCTGTAGGGCGGTCGACTCATGATTGTAAGATTGCAGGTTCGATTCCCGCCTTGCATGCCCATGTGTCGAAGTGTCCTTGGGCAAGACACTGAACCCCACCCTGCCTCTGGTGGGAGGCTGGCGCCAGTGTTCGGCAGCGGAGCCACCGCCAGTGTGTGAATGTGTGTGTGACTGTGTGTGTGCATGGGTGAATGGGACTGTGACTGTAAAGCGCTTTGGGCCTTCGTAAGAAGGTAGAAAGCGCTATATAAGTATATGCCATTTACCATTTTACTAAACAGGCATTTTTAAATGCAAAGAATGAGGTTAAAGAGCGAATGGATGGAGGAAGATTGTTCCAGTCAAAGGGTGCCTTGTAATTAAATGAATATTTTCCGATTTCTTTTTTAACTCTTGGAACAACAAAAAAGATTTGATCTGCATGACAGATAGGGGAAGCCAGGACAGTTGCTGAAACATAAAACAGTGGTGAGTTCTAAACGGACAACAGAGAATAAACCTACACAAGCTGTTATAAATAACGTTCAGTGGACTGAGGTTAGTGAAGTAGTGTCTTGATAAATTATGTCACCATAATCTAAAGTTGGGATAATCAGTTGTGAGGTAATTTTCTTCCTGACTGAGAGACTAAAACAATTGATTGATAGATAAAGTAATTTTAAACGATAAGAAATTTTGTGGACAATGGACTGTATATGGGCACTAAAAGAGAGTGAGGAGTCAGGCCACAAACCAAGGTATTTGAATTTTTCTGCTGCTGAAATAGGTGACATGTTCAGGTAAGTTAAATTTATTTCACTTGCAGCTACAGGACATAGTCTTTTTTGAAACAACATAAAATAGGATTTAGATTTGTTGAGTAGAAGCTTATTGGATTGTAACCACAATTGAACAGAATTAAAATCATGTTGAATTGAGTGCTGAATGTCAATAATGTTAGATTTAGATGAGTAAATGACAGTTTCAGTCAGACAACTCTTGCAGTAAGAAATATTTATTTGACATTTTCCACATACTTTAGTTGGCATTCACATCTTTTGGTTTGGCATAAGGCTCCGTTCAATTCCATGAGAGATTTCCATAAAACATTCGGGTAACAAAACCCCCTTTACAGAGCCCACAGGTGGAAGCCGGGGAGGAGGGTGGGGCGAAGAATGAGCGCTGAAGGTAAGAAAGAGAATGAACGCCTGCGCACCTGGCTTAAATAGGACGCTGAGCAGGTGAGTTAATTGACTGAACCGCCCTAGGGTATTAGCTGTAAACACTGCTACAAGTATCTGCCCGAAACACGATTGAAATCGTCATTTCAGTCAGACAACTCTTGCAGTAAGAAATATTTATTTGACATTTTCCACATACTTTAGTTGGCATTCACATCTTTTGGTTTGGCAAAAGGCTCCGTTCAATTCCATGAGAGATTTCCATAAAACTTTTGGGTAACAAAACCCCCAACACTTAATTATCCAGAAGAAGAAAAAATGTGTATGTATAATCAGTGTGTAATAAAATGGGGTGTGTTTTCGGCAGCATTCCATTTCCATTTCATTTCCCAGTATGACTGCTATGTGTGACCCGGCACCACTGACCGTTTGGGCCGCCCCCGTTCGAGTACAGCGCCACGAAGGGAACATGCTATCTAGTGGATCTGCTATGTGTGACCCGGCACCATTGACCGTTTGGGCCGCCCCCGTTCGAGTACAGCGCCACGAAGGGAACATGCTATCTGTTGGATCTGCTATGTGTGACCCGGCACCACTGACCGTTTGGGCCGCCCCCGTTCGAGTACAGCGCCACGAAGGGAACATGCTAACTAGTGGATCTGCTATGTGTGACCCGGCACCATTGACCGTTGGGCCGCCCCCGCTCGAGTACAGCGCCACGAAGGGAACATGCTATCTAGTGGATCTGCTATGTGTGACCCGGCACCATTGACCGTTTGGGCCGCCCCCGTTCGAGTACAGCGCCTCGAAGGGAACATGCTATCTAGTGGATCTGCTATGTGTGACCCGGCACCATTGACCGTTGGGCCGCCCCCGTTCGAATTAACCAAGTCAACCGATGACACAATACTATCATTCACTATTGAAACAGCCTTAATATAATCTCCAAGGATGAAATAACCGGACGACACCTTATAAATCATCAGAGCTGTAGATTCTGGCGGCCGGACAAACACAAACCACTCTTAAATCCTTTCCCCCAAACCAGAAAGCACAGCCTCAGAAGAACAAGTGGAGGGAGCCTGAAGACACGACAGTTATCATAACATAACTACTCCAAGCATAGAGAGGGAAGGAACAAACGCAAAACACGAAATCCAGAACAGGAACACGGGGCCCAGGACAAACCAAACAATGAATAAACAACACGCTGCACAAAAGCCAAAGATGACATAATGGAGAGAGACAAGCAGCAATGAACCATCCGATCCATAGAAGAAAAACAAATCCGGAAGGGTGGAGGACCATACAGTATAGACAACGTGGAACCCAGATTTGAAAATACCCCCCCCCCCCCCCCCCCCACACACACACACAGAGATCCAAAAGACCAGGGATACAGAGGAAATTCGGCCACTGAGAAACCATCAATAACTCGCAAAGTGAAGGGGACCCATCGCCTACAAATATCCAGTACAGAGCTTCTGCTAAGAAAGTTGAAAGTATGAGGACTGCCACGGCAGCTGAAAGGTAAACCGACAAACGTGTCGAGCGCCAACTGAATGCCAAGAGACGCCGAGAGGCATAGAGGCAGAACAGGGAGAACCTCAGCAATAAGACATCCTCAGCCTTATATCGTGCTCGGAAGAAAAATCGCGGAGACAGCATGGGCAGCTGAAGAAAATATATACTAATCCTGAAGGCGCATGAGGAACTAGGCCACTGATGCCCAGAAAGATGAACTATGAGGCGCCAACGGGTCCAGATCACGTCACGTGAACCTGAACACTTCGTAGGGGCCACCCTCAGTTGTGGCTTTGAAAACGATGCCCCGGAAGAATCCAACACACAGCCCCCACAAACCTCCAGCCCAAACCAGAGAGAGAATAACAAATTAACTGTCCAGCCGAGAAAAAAAAAGGCAGCGACAAGACTGACACACTCACTAATGCGGCCGACGCAAGTCCCCGAGCCAGGGCAGGATCCACTGGGGTACACAGAGCGGGGAAAAACAGGTGAAGCAGAACCAGATGCAGAACGTGCGGGGGCAACAAACGAGTGATTAAAATGAGCCAAAGACGCTGCATAAAAGAGACCAAGCATAAGGAATTTGTCCACAGAGGAGAGACAGGTCCAAGAGAGACCAATTCACATACAGACTAACCAACAGCTACAACAATGAAGAAAATAAACAGAAGAACCGCCATAATAATAAAGCCAGCATCTAATCAAAGATAGTCAAGAGTCACCTTCAGCACCTAAAGAACAAAACAGCAACAAAGAAAATGCAAAAAACCACAAATAATTCAGCCAGCATGAGAAACCAGGCCAGACGAGGACCGCCAGCCGTCACAACCACAGAAAAGACCCCACAACTCCTGAAACAATAATTGGACGACGCAGAATAACAGCAGAAAATGAATCAGAAGTGCATCATGAAGCGGACCACGAGTCCCAAAAACTACAATTCCCAGGGTCCTTAGGGGCGCGACGTCACCATACACCGAAGTAAACAGAAAACAAGACTTAGCCTAGAAAAAACGACACAGGAAAAAACCGCACGCCGCTCACCGTAGAAGTCCGGCTGACCACGGCAGACGATAGACCCGGACAGCTCCAGATCCGGGCCCACGGACAACCCGAACACCGCGGAAAGCGCACCCCCTGCAGATGCACGTGACCATGGCGAAACGAACGCGCTGGGCGCCGTTAGCCGCCCAGTGATCGCCGCTAGCCGCCCGGCGATTGCTGCAAAAGGAGCAGACGCGGCAAAAATGGAAAGCCCACATCAGAAAATGGGGATCATCCATCCGAAGGATGGGGGGAATACAGCAAGACGTCGAAGAAAAGGAGATCCGCCGGATCCGCGAGCACGGGGAACGGCGAAGAATGAGCGCTGAAGGTAAGAAAGAGAATGAACGCCTGCGCACCTGGCTTAAATAGGACGCTGAGCAGGTGAGTTAATTGACTGAACCGCCCTAGGGTATTAGCTGTAAACACTGCTACGAGTATCTGCCCGAAACACGATTAAAATCGTCATATCATCGGCATAGAGTTGAATATTGCTGTAGATGCATTTAGTTGGAAGATCATTAATGAAAATAGAAAATAAGAGGGGACCAAGTGAGGAACCTTGTGGAACGCCTTTGTCTACGCTTAGAAAGTTGGAGAAGCTGCCATTAAAAAGCACACACTGCTGACGATGATGAAGGTATGAGTTGAACCAAAGGAGTGAGGATCTATCAAGGCCAATTGAATGAAGTTTGTCCAATAACAGATAGTGATCTACCATGTCAAAAGCTTTGGTAAAATCGATAAATAAGGCATCAGTTAACATGTTATTATCAAAACCAGAGAAAATATCATTGGTAAATTTTAGCAAGGCTAAAGTTGTGGAGAAGTGCTTTCGAAAACCAGATTGACAAGGAGATAATATATTATTAATATTATTAATTATTAATATATTATTACGTATTCCGAAAGTTGATTAAAGATGATTTTTTTCATATACTTTGACAGTACTGTTGATGATTGAGATTGGTCTATAATTGCTCATGTCATTGGAATTCCCAACTTTGTGAAGAGGTACAACTTTTGCACGTTTCCAAACCAAAGGGACTTCAGACGTGCTAAAAGAGAGATTTAAAAGAGCACCCAAGGGAAAACAAAGCACATGGGAAGCAAGTTTAATAAACTTTGCTTCAATGCCATCTGGACCAGCGCTACTGGTGGAGGAAAGCTCATTTATGACCTGTTCCACATCAGTCGGATTGACCATTCTGAAGGAAAAGGTACTGCCACTGGACATGTCAACACAATGAGATATGGAGTGAGAAGGAGATTGAATAAGAGGTGATATTGAGAAATGCTGACAGAATGCCTCAGAGATAACAGCCGGATCATTTGTACACACATTATTAATAAGCATATTAGTTGAATCCTTTTTTCCTAGTAGGTTGTTAATTTGCCTCCAGAATTGCTTTGGATTATTAGCATTGTTAGATAGACTCTCTTTGTAATAGTTCGATCTAGCATTTCTAGTTCTTGTTGTGCAGATATTTCTTAAACGTTTGTAAGCAGCCCGATCAGCAGGATCTTGAGTACGATGGAATTTCTCCCAGACAACAAGACTGAGGAGGACTGCAGGCAGAGGGAAAAGTCGCATAATGGGGGAGTGTCTGACCTAAGATCAGGAAGTTGTGCTTCAATAGTTTGGTTGAATCATACTATAGACGCCACACATGGGACTCCATTCTTCTCTGTTTGACGCTCAGCATTAAAGAATTGGATTCTGCTATCACATGGTTTTTGAAAGTGGTTAGAAGTAAGTGCTGATCAACAATGTGGCTGATCAACAATAGGACTTGATCTGTTGTAAAAGTGACATTCAGATGATAAAGACTTCAAATATCTATCGACCTTTGCTCTTCATAATGTCTCATCTGTAACTGTGGGTTTCATTGTTGCCGTCAATCACAAGTTTGTCTTAACCAGGTGTTCCAGTGTTTTTATGTTTTAGTTTAGTGTAAATCTAAACTACACACTTGAGAGATCATTAACGTCTCACACGCACACACACGCACGCACTATAAAAGGTCGGCATAAAAAAGTTAATATAAAAAATACCTTTGACAGACAGAGTAGTTAATGATAAATGAAGGACACAGAATTTAAAAGCCATCCATCCAGCCAGCCAGACAGCCATTGTTTTCAGCTCATAGGGTTGCTGGAGTCTATCCTGGCTACTGTTGGGCAGGGTTTACCCTGAAGAGATAGCCAGTCTGTCTTAGGGCAACACAATCACATACAGACATATACACACACACATTCACACTGAGGGACACTTTAGAGCAGGGGTGAAATGGTTGGAGGCTAAAATCAAGGCAGCTCTCTGGGATGTGAGTAAGCTGACAGAGAACCAAGGAGGTGCAATGATAAAGCAAGTACCTAAGAGATACAGCCAGATGCCCATACCTGAAGCACTGCAACCTGCCAAACAAAGGCTCCTGGCCTTGAGCAGACGCCTAAAGAGGTACACAAGAGACAATGAAACCAGACTGATGAACAGGCTGTTCAGAACTCAACTTTCGAAAGTGTACGCTCAGTGGCAGGTTCAAAACAACAGAACAGACCCACCAAGGCTAGAAACTGAACAGTACTGGAAAAGTATATGGGAGAAAGAGACAGCACATAACAGCAATGCCCAGTGGCTGGTCTCTCTGAGAAAAGAACATTGCAACCTCCCTGAACAGAATCCAGTAACCATCACAGTGGCAAGAAAGAGTTTCAGGTATGAAGAACTGGACAGCAGCAGGCCCTGACATGATGATACATGCCTACTGGCTAAAGAAATTCACTGCACTCCATGAGCGCCTGGCAGTACAAATGAACCAGCTGCTAAGAGATGGGACTCACCCCCAATGGCTAACGGAAGGGCAAACAATCCGGATCCAGAAGGATCCCTCAAAGGGTGCAGTCCCATCCAGCTACCGGCCAATAACCTGTCTCTCCACAACATGGAAGCTCATGTCAGGCATCATTGCAACCAAAATAGATAGGCACATGGATCAATTCATGAGTAACACACAGAAGGGCATTGGTAGAGACTCCAGAGGAGCCAAACAACAACTCCTGGTTGACAGAACAGTTGCTCAAGACTGCAAGTCATGACACACCAACCTGTGCACTGCCTGGTTTGATTGACAACATGGGTCAAAAGTGACCCACGTTGTGCATCAAAGGGTTAAACCTGAACCTCTTCTTGGAAATCATGATATGGTGGAAGTTTTCTTCATATTTGTTATTATTATTATTTCTCTGATTTTTAAAACAATTTTAACACATATTAAAGAACTTTTTATGTAGTTTACAGTGGTGGACAAAACTGTTGGTACCCCTCAATTAAAGAAAGAAAGACCACACTAGTTGCGTTTACATGGGCAAAAGTAATCGGAAAGAATGCCTGATTGGAAAGAAAATGTGTCATGTAAACGCGCCGTTCGGAGTACTCTGCCCCGATCAGACTCGTTCGGATCAAAATTTCTTTCCGATCAAGATAGGTGGGTTATACAGATCGTTTATCCGATTGTTGAGCATGTAAACTGCTCATTCCGATCGTGTGTCACTTCTGCTCTGGTTTACGTCATGCATAGACGGTGTTTTGATGAGAGAAAGCTTTGGAGCGCATACGGGACCGACCAGGAGGCCCCGCGTACAGCGCCGCTCCGCTCTCGCCCCACTGGCTCTCCCCTCTCTTTCACCCCTTACGAGGGAGATGCGGGGGGGGATGTGTGCCCACTGACGTCTGGACCCGGCACCCGAGCTCTGCGTTCGGATTCCAGTGCCAGTGGACCGAGTGAACCTCTCTGAGCAGAGCAGCAGGATTTATTAATGTGTTTGAGGGGAGGGTGCTTTGTTACGTGTGCGTTTTTGTTATTTCGTTATGTGTGAGAATTCGAACTGTGAGCCGACCCGCCTCTCTGGGTTAGCTGCTGCAGGACTCACGAGAACCGAGCAGAGCTCGAGCCGTCAGCTCACACACAGCGGAGCGGCTTGGGGCAGTGTGTGAACTTTTCAGAGTAGAAATGTCGCTCAGTCCTTAGAAACTGTTCAAAAAATCCCATGGAATTGTGTTTCCAGTTGTGCCCGACAAAATAAAGGCTGATGTTATTCCCACACATTTACGTGCAGCCAGGATGCAGATTGCAGCATTTCCTACATGGTTGGTCCTGGATTTTGTGTCCATCAATTTAAAGGCTAATGTTGGTAGCCTGTGTTGTTAGCCTCTCTTAACACTGGGTTCTTCAAGCTCCGTTCTTCCACAAAAAAAGCGCTAACCACACAGATTAAATATAAAATGATGAGCGAACAGGCGCTTCATAATATTCATAACATTAATAAAAGCCCGTTTGGAAGATCGTCTCGTATATAACCGAGCTGCTGCATAAATATATTTGACAGCAAAGGTTGGTTTACAACGGGACCTACTTCCTCATCCGGGTGTTTTTACACTACTGCGCATGCCCACATGATTCATTCCGACCAAAAGTGTGAGCCATGGGAACGTTTGTTCTAATCGGAAAAAGGTTTTCTGGGTCCATGTGCACGGGTGAATTTTAACCTGACCATTGATCCGATCAAGATATTTTGCCCATGTAACTCCGGCTAATGCTCACTGAAAGGACTTGAAATGTTCAAAAGTAACAATAAATTAAAATGCATTGAAAATTAAATAATCAAAATCAGCCATTGCTTTTGAGTTGTTGATTAACAGAATTATTTAAAAAAACAAACTAATGAAATAGGGCTGGACAACAATGATGGTACCTCCATAAAAGACTGAGAACTAATTACCCAGGGGGTCATGATGAACTCAGGTTTGTCCTTTAATTGACATCACAGCTGTTTTCAATCCCAGAATCAGTCAGTCTGACTATTAAAGGGAGACAAATAGTCACATTGCTGTTTGGTGAAAAGGTGTGAACCACACTGAACATGGACAACAGAAAGAGAAGGAGAGAATTGTCCCAGGACATTAGAAACACAATGATAGACAAACATGGTAAAGGTAAAGGCTATAAAATAGGGCTGTCAAATGATTAAAATTTTTAATCAAATTAATCAGAATTTTCAGTGGATTAATCAGGATTAATCACTTTTTGCAATTACACCTGAATCCTAACCATTTTTTCCCTAAAATGCATACAAAAAGATAAATGATAGGACACAGATACATAATTTTCAAATTATGTCCGTTTATTAACACAGCCAAATAATTGGTGTTTAAATCAAGCTGAAACAGACTACACACCATAACGTTGTTTTGGTATGTCCCATTGCTTCCTCTTTGGCATTCCTCTTAACCAGGATGTACAATTAACAGTATTGAACAGAAAGAAATAAATGAAGTCAAATCATAACTGTGGCCTACCACATTTTTGCACAATTTGTGTCATCTGTTGTGTTTTTATGTGGAAAAAAACATGTTCAATAAAACTTTTCAAACCAAAGAACAATATTTGACCTTTTCCTCCATTCTTTAATCCACTTGCTCAAAGTTGTTAATAACATGTTGCACTGAAACTGGTCTTTTGGTTTGAACATTACCTTTCAAATCTACTGAGCTTTATTATCTTTCAGCCAGTTGCTGAGGCAAACTAACTTTTTCACATTTTCTGAAAGTAAAGCTGACCTTTTCTTGTTCACAATGTGACCTGCAACTGAGAAAAGCCATTCACAGCGTTCACAGGGAACAGTGGTTGCAGGAGTGGCTAGATATTTGTAAGCTAGTGAGGCCAGCTTCTCATGGGCTCCTGAATGAGATGCTACCACCTCAAGGGGCAGTCCTCCAATTTAATGGTGGGCTCTGCTCTGTACCTCTGTATGGCAGGTTGGACCTCATCATCTTCTGATTCTGAATCTGAGCCCATTTGCAGAAGGCTGATTTTCTTCCTGGGTGGCCCATGATCATGTGTCTGTGAAGACTTTCTGGGTGATTCTTGTTGCAGCATCCCTTCAAGTGTGGTCCACACCGCTTCCCTGTCTGTCTTGGGCAGGCATTTTAAATCTTTAAAACGAGGATCCAAAACTGTGGCAATCTGGAGCCATGCATTGTTGAGCTGTTCCTGACGGGATGCTAGGTCCTCCTTGAACTTGGTCTTGAATCTCAACACATATGCAGGGTCCTCATCACAGGCTTCCATCTTGAGACGCAGGTGGCAGAGAGACGGTAGTACCACAGAACAGGAGACATAGACCTCTCCACCAAGAAGCTCAGTTACATACCTATGCACACAAACACACACATGCACACAGAAACAGTGTATTATTAGCAGTAAAACAGTGGTTATCAACAAGTTATTATTATTATTATTTTTACACACATATAGTGTTAATTTCGCCACCTATTTTTAATTTGGTCTTAGTCTTTTCCCAAATGTCCTCGCTTTAAGTGGGATCCGAACTCGTTCTGAATATTTTAAAGGTGTAACAGCTGATAAAAAAGCAGACAAAAATTAGAGAGATTTTATTTGATGAAAAACATTTTCGTCTCGTCTTTTTTCGTCAAATTCATGTTAATTTACTCTTAGTGAGCGTTTTTGGACAGTGGAGCAGTCTTGCCATTGTCTCGTTTTAGTCATAAAAATAGGTCGTTGACGAACATATTTCGTCTCGCCTGACGAAATTAACACTACATACAGACATGCATACATGTTATTGATATTTGACTTGGTTTAATTAATTCCAGAAAATAATCAAAGCATTGTTATTTGATAAGTTACAGACTGATTTACCAGCATGGCTCCAGAAGAGTCTCCAGCCTCTGCAGTTTATCCCACTCTGCTGCAGTCGGCAAAATGAGTTTGTGCTCCTGATTGTCCAGGGCTGCGATGACAGCCTCTTTATTTCTGCTCACGCGCTTGACCATTTCCAGCGTCGAATTCCAACGTGTTGGAACATCCTGGATCAATGGCTCTTGCTTCTTTCCCAGGCTGACTTGTTGTGCTTGAAGCTCCGTAGCACTTGCTGGGCTGTGCTTAAAATGACCGACAACTTTGCGAGCCTTGGCCAAAGCATTTGCAAAGCCGCTGTCAGCAAGACTCACTGTGACACATCTCTGCACCATGTGAGCGACACAGTTCATGTGTTCATAGTGTGTAAGTCGAATTGCAGCAACCATGTTCCGTGCACTGTCAGTCCCAATCGTTGTCGTCTTGCTCTCGATGTCCCACTTACGTGCAACAGACAGGAACTGTTCTTTACAAGCCTCCGCAAAATGACGCTCCTCAGTTTTTAATATAGTCAGTGCAAAAGACTTCAGTTCCCACGTGTCACTGATGAAATGCGCAGTTACACCGAGGTAATTGTCGTTACTCACTGATGTCCAATGGTCTCCTGTTAGGGCGATATAATTTACTTGAGCCAAGACCTCTTTCCTTTTTTCTTTTTCGCTTTCATAGAGCGCGTGGATTTTCGTCATAACTGTGGCTCTTGACGGTGGCTTATAGGATGAGTCTTGAGACGCCACTTGCAAAACATCAAGGAACCCTGAGTCTTCTACAATGCTAATGGGTCTGCAATCCTTTGCCATCCATTTTGCTATTGTGTTGGTCAAATGATCGGAGGTCGATTTTGTTAATGGCCTGCGAACATTCAGCGTGGTCTGGCGCAAACCACTTGCTGAAGCTGACGGCCCAGCAAATGCATGTTTGGCGTTGACATGGTATCTCAAGCTTGAACAGCTCCGGTGAAATTGAAACTCCTTGTTACAAATTTTGCAAATAACCTTGCACTTGTTAACTGTACCATCATCATTCTTTTTATATTTGAATCTGTCAATAGGCCCACTTTGCTCACCTTGCTTCATCTCGCCTCAAGCTCCCGACCAATTCCCTGACTTTCCTGACCTGAATAATTTGTCACACTGCGCATGCGTGAAATGCGTTAAAAAAATTAACATAATTAACAGCAAACAACTAATTAACGTCGTTAACGCGCTATTTTTGACAGCCCTACTATAAAACCATCTCTAAATAGCTGGAAGTTCCTCTGATGACAGTGGCACATATTATCCAGAAGTTTAAGACCCACGGGACAGTAGCCAACCTCCCTGGCCGTGGAGGAAGAGGAACATTGATGACAAACTGAGGAGACGGATAGTTGGACTGTATCCAAAGAGCCCAGAACAACCTCCAAAGACATTAAAGGTGAACTCCTAGATCAAGGTACATCAGTGTCAGATCGCACCATTCGTGGTTGTTTGAGCCAGAGTGGACGTCATGGGAAACGACCAAGGAGGACACCACTGTTGAAAGGAAATCAGAAAAAAAGCCAGACTGGAATTTGCAAAAATGCATGTTGACAAGCCACAAAGCTTCTGGGAAAATGTCCTTTGGACAGATGAGACCAAACTGGAGCTTTTTGGTGAGGCCCATCAGCTCTATGTTGGTAGACTCCAAAATGAAGCATCAACCAAAAGAACACTGTCCCTACTGTGAAACATGGAGGAGGCTCAGTTCTGTTTTGGGGCTGCTTTGCTGCATCTGCCACAGGGTGTCTGGAAGTTGTTCAAGGTCAAATGAAATCTCCAGATTATCAAGGCCTTCTGGGTAGAAATGTGCTGCCTAGTGTCAGAAAGCTTGGTCTCAGTGGCAGGTCATGGGTCTTCCAACAGGACAACTGTCATGACGTCAGAGACGTAGCAGACCCAGTAGCTGAAACCAGGAAGTAAACTCGGACCAGGAAATCTTGAAATGAATTTGTTTTCTGAGATCCAAGGATGTAACAGAGTCTGTTGCTGATAAAGGTAAGTTGATCTTGATGAATGCCGCTGGCGGCAGAGTCGGAGTCTTGAGTCTGATGGCAGCGAGGACGGAGCGTGGCGCTGAGGACAGCAAGACCAGAGCGGAGCAAGGCGTGGGCGCTGAGGACAGTGGGACCAGAGTGGAGCGGGACCTTAGCGGAGCGAGGCGTAGAGCTCTTTGGCGAGGAGGAACCAGCGAGACCCCATGGAGTGGAACCTGAAGGTAAGTAACAAGACGAGGTAAGTAGACAGCCAGACATGAAGTACTGAACTTGACTAAAAGGCCAGGCATAAGCACCGGAGAGTGTAACAACCTGGCGATGAATGCTGGTGTAGATCTCCTTAAGAAGGCCGGCAGGTGATGAGGTGATGATGGGCAGCTGGTTCCAATCAGCAAAGCAGAGAGAGCAGGGAGGGGGTAGGTAGGCTGACAGAGGCACCATGACAACAACGGTACAAAACACACAGCCAAAAACCCCCAAGAATGGCTCAGAGAAAAGTGTTGGACTATTCTGAAGTGGCCTTCTATGGAGAAGACACCATCAAACCTGAGACAACTGGAGCAGTTTGCTCATGAGGAGGGGGCCAGAATACCTGTGGACAGGTGCAGAAGGCTCATTGACAAATACAGAAACCGTTTCATTGCAGTGATTGCCTCAAAAGGTTATGCAACAAAATATGAAGTTATGGGTACCATCATCTTTGTCCAGCCCTATTTTATTCTTTTTTTATTTATTTAAATAATTCTGTTAATCAACAACTCAAAAGTAATGGCTGATTTTGATGATTTAATTTTCAATAAATTTTAATTTATTGTTACTTTTGAACGTTTCAAGTCATCTCAGTGAGCATTGAGGACTTTCTTTCTTAAACTAAGTGGTACCAACAATTTTGTCCACCACTGTATTTATTATTTTTTGTAGTGAGTTTTTTTTTTTAAGTTTGAATGTTGCACTGACCATGAGGCACTTTTAATTTCACTGTGCTATGACAATGACAAATAAAGATTAATCGATCAATCAATCTATCTAAAACACGCAGCTGATCTTCAATGGAGAATTGTACACGGTGCCATAGCTACAAACAGATACAAAGCACACTTTGTTCCAACTCAATCAGACAAATGGGAATTTTGTGGGACATCTGAAACTCTGGCACATTTGGTAATTGAGTGCAGCAAGCTAAAGGGTTTGTTCACAGTCTTGGAAGACTGATGTCTCAGGCTCGGGGAGGTGTTTACCTTCCCATTGTTCTTTTTTGGTACCAAATATACAGTCCGAAGGAAACATGTACTCACCACTCTCAATTTTACTTTTGCAACAGCTAAACTTGCAATCTGGTTAACAAGGAAAAATCGGTTACTCTCTGTTGGTTGTGTGGATGTTTCCTTTATGCTTTTCTCTCTTCTGAAAAGTCATGTGAATGTTGAAATTGCCTATTTTAAGTTGATCGACAACCTTCAAAAGTATGTGGGCTCTGGAGGGAGTTCTGTTTCCATACTGTTCTTTGCTCCGCAATGGGGTACCCTTTAGATTTTATTGTTTTCTTTTAATGTACAGTGTCTTTATTTTAATGTGATTTATTAAAGTATTGTAAATCCTCTATACCTCTATCTATCTATCTATCTATCTATCTATCTATCTATCTATCTATCTATCTATCTATCTATCTATCTATCTATCTATCTATCTATCTATCTATCTATCTATCTATCTATCTATCTATCTATCTATCTATCTATCTATCTATCTATGACATGCAATCTACCGACATGTCCTTCACAATCAACAGGTTAATCATGATCAATTTAATGAGTATCCCTGCTTTAGAGTCACCAGTGAACCTATGAAGCATGTTTTTGGACAATGGGAGGAAGCCGGACGAAACCCACACATGGATCCCGCCATTTCTGGTTCCAACATGGCGGGATTTTGGCTTCTTGTGTATGTGTGTGTGAGCTGTTTTGTGTTGTGTACATGCTGATATGCGTGTGTGTGTGAACGTTTTTGGAGCCAACCGGTAGGTTTTCCCTGAAGTCTCCTGGCAGAAGGCAAAGAAATGAAAGTGGAGAGATCCAAGATGAAGTTTGTAGCTTTTCACCCACATCCGTGTCTGTAAATATCTGCAGATGCACAAACTTATTGGATTGAAAGAAAAACAGATGATGTTCAATATCCTTCTTGTCCTCCTGGAACAAAAGGGCTCTAGCTTTAGTCACTGGCATCCACCTCCAACTTAAATCAGCATCCAAAGCCTCCACAGTTTCAAACCCACATCAACCCTGAGATGACCAAACAAACGGGGTTCACTGGTCAGGCGAGTACAAAAGCCACAGTAGTAGCCATCCATCCCCTTGCAGAAAACGGACAATGTGTTAAGATGTATTTTTAATCATCCTCCAACTTTTTCGTCCCTTTTTTTTCTCCCCTATGTTGTATCCGTATTCCCCATCACCGACATCACACTCTAGTGTAGTTTTCATAGATTATCAGCACTGATTGTAATTGTAGAAATAAAGGTTACACAACACACTTCACATAACAAACTATGGATTGTCGATTACTAACCCTAACCTAAACAAAACAAACAAAAAATATTAAATCATGACTTTTCACGTCTGACGAATCTCAGGAGGAAAATCAAATACTTATAATAAAAGAGATAAAGAATTATTAAAACATATTTACTTAACTTTGGTGTTTCAGTCAATCAGGATTTTACTTGGGGGGGGGGGGTCTGTTTGTGGGGGTGTTCTTCATTAACAACATTTCCTTTCCATGAGCTGGAAGGTTCTTAATTTTAATTGGAGCTCACAAAAGTCAAAGTCTCAGCCACTCCAACTTGTTTGCATATCTTGTTGGATTTGCATGGCAGCAGACTAATTTGTAAGGTCCCTGCCTCTCCCCTCCCCCTCTGTAGTTTGTCTGTTTGGCTGGGGGCAGCCAGCCTCAAAGGAACCACTAACCCCTCCCTAGAGAACGGGA
Source organism: Oryzias curvinotus (assembly GCA_023969325.1). Lineage (NCBI taxonomy): Eukaryota > Metazoa > Chordata > Actinopteri > Beloniformes > Adrianichthyidae > Oryzias > Oryzias curvinotus. The sequence goes on from CM043714.1 coordinate 33,703,629, forward strand.
TTGTGAGTAACAATGATGCCCTGGAAGCCTCCTTAAGAGAAAAATGTGTGCTGAGCTGTGAGTCAGATTGTGCACTTTATCCCTGGCGAACACAGGGTTGACTTTCCCAAACTTGGATTTGTGTGACTAATCAATCTGAGGCGGCCGATGGATGCCTTTCATGCTGGCACCATCCAAACACAGAAGGAAGAAGCTCATGAATGGAGGAGGTCCGCTAAAACAACTGCGCAGATGAAGCTAATATTTCTGTCTTTTGGCTCACATCAGTGGATCAGAACAAAGACCGAGAGAAACATCAGGAAAATGATTCAGCTCCATCAGGGACAGAAACACTTTAGAATTTGAATCAAGCCACTGGAGCTGGACTGGATGCAATCTGAGCCCAGGGTTATCCTGCAGTGTTTTCAGCCTTTTTTTTTATCAACCTGTTAATGAGGAACTTCAAGTAGAGCTGCTTTTGGTTAACTTCAGCTCCACACTAAACATCATACTATCAGACATTCTCAGTGATATGCTGATGAAGGTACAACAGACTCCTGATGGGCTGACCACAAACAGCAAGGATTGGGAAGCATGCATCTTCATCCATACCTTTCAGCACAAATTCCCTCAGGCCTGCATGCTAAGGCTCTTCCTGTGTGCATGTGATGCAGATGACTGTCTTTCTTCTCTGGTAGAAGGAGGTCTAGCAAACATTTTTTTGCTGTTCAGTGATCCCTCGCTATTTCGTGGTTGATCTTTTGTGGTCTAGCTCATTGCTGCTGTTACGGAGCAACTGCATCCCTCTGAGCGAGCACAGTGAGCATGTACACATCCACACCTACATGCTGCTGCGCGTGTCCACATGGTCGTCATTAGTTTTCAGCATGCACGCACATATAGAAGAAACTCACTGCAGTTCTGCAGCACGGTGTCTTAGCCACGCCCCTTCCCCCTCCTTCATTGACGTCCAAACAACCGAAGCGTTTCTTTGTCTCATCTATATAATGTTGATATAATGTTACATAATGTTGTCAGTTTTGAGAGAGTTTGTTTTTGTTTCTTTAATGTTTATGGTATAGTTTAAGAGAATTAACTGTTGAAACTAATTATGAAATTAAACGAAGGACCTCGATGAAATCGTTTGTTGAACTGAAAGATTTCTGAGAAGGAATGTTTTTTGAATAAAATGCCAAAATCCCATCCTTAGATGGGAGTGGCCAGAAGGGGGAATATAGGAGGTACCCCACTCTCACAATAGCAGTGAGTGCAGAGAGAGAGACAGGCAAAAGAAGTTCCAATTTGAAGCACAAAAAAGGTGTTTTGATTCTGACATCAGATTGATTTTTCAAAGAATTTGAAGAACCTATTGTATTTATTTTGTCATTTTGGTCACATCCCTGCTCTAGTTTTTGTGTGCTCCAAAGACTTTATTAAAAGGAAAAACCTTGGAAATCTTTCCTGGATTGCCTACAAGTTTTTGATGTTTTTCCTGGTCTTCCTTAGAGAACCCTGAACACATACTTTTGTTTTTAGCAGCACACTATGATCTTGATCCTGATCGGCTGTAGACCATATCAATCTCCTCAGTGGTGTGTCTCCTGTACAGAATGTGTTCAGTTTGTTACAGTCACAGAAATCTTTGATCATTATCAGATCTGTGTTTTCATTCTGCCATCCTGGACTTACTTTCTATGAAGGTTTGAACTTTGAGTGTTCAAACAAGAGAGAAAAGGGTCAAAATGCTCCTGTCTGTCTGAAAAAAGTGTAGAAAGTGTGTTTTGAGGAGTTTTACAGCCTTAAAATGCCTATAATTCTGCTTTGCAGCTTTTACCCATCGCGGGGCATTTATGGAACGTAACTCCCACGATCAACACCAGTTGAACTGTGCAGATCGTCCTGAGCATTTGGGGTGGGGGGTGGGGGTGGGGGAGCAGACATACTCCACCATAGTTGAAGCTTCTTGATGTGGACATGGCTGCCAGTACAGCTGCAATGGTGGGTTAGGGTTAGCAGAGGCTTCACTTGTAAAGCCTGTTAAAAATACATTTGACAGTCAAACTACAGAAGGCTTTTCATAATTCCACAACAGAGAGCATCCTGATGTAATGCATTATCATATAGTACCCCTGCTGCCCCACCCGGGGCAGAAAAGCACTGCAGAGTAGGGATGGGTATCGTTAAGGTTTTAACGGTACTACTACTCTTATTGATACTGCTTATCGATCCGGTATTTTGACGATACTCTTATCAATACTTTTTGAGGAAGAAAAATAAATAAATAAATAAATTACAAATTAAGAACATAAAGTGTTTCATTTCCTCATTATGGCACATTGTTTTTTTAACAAAACATTTTACTTTTTACATTTTTCCAACTTGAAAAGTAAAATACATGAAAAAAGAAGTTATTTAAAGAAAACAAAACAGCAATGTTTGACATATTGCTGTCATGATGTAAATATAAAACAAATTAAATAAATCTTTGCGTTCATGAGTTCATCCCAGAGAAAGTCTCTGCTTCAACTCCCGCAGTGAAAGCTGCGTCTGAATCTGACGCCCGTGTTTCCATCTCTCTGAAGTCAAAGCCCCTCCCTTGTCTCTCTACCTGTTCACCTGTTCACATCCTCTGCAACAGTACGGTCATCATAGCAGCAGGTTGACACGATAGTCGGGGCACCCTAGCGCAGATTTCACTAATTTTACGCATGCACCGCATGTTGTCTGAACAACAGCCCCGCCCCCCGTGCACACGAAAAGCCAGACAGACCTCTCCTCTTCAGCAAGAATAGCTAAATTAATATCATCATTAATTAACGGAAAATTGACTATATGGCAGATAATGTTTATATCTTGTGGGACACAAAAAAAAAGCAACTTCTCCAGTACCGGTAGCAGAACCATTGAGGTCAGATCTTAACGATACTGCGGTCTTGAAGAATGTGGCCCCCGGGCTGGTTCAATACCGGGGCTCGGTACCCATCCCTACTGCAGAGTGGGTCTTTGGCCGACTGCTGCCCTTGCTGGAAGAAATACCAGAGAGTTAAGAGCAGCATAAACTGGCCAAATAAAAACATTTTCTATCCGTCATGAGAAATCGGACCCCTCAGTTTCCTTTAACTCAGAGAAGACCACAAACAGGTCCAAGAGCAAAAGAAATCACATATGGATATTTTAAAAAGACAGAATTTCTCTTTCAATATTGTCTTAAGGGTTGCAATGTTAGTCAGACAGACACATAGATCCCATAGATGAATACATTTTTTTTTACTGACGTTGTACTGAGTACCAGGACATAACTTCTTCTCACTGCACAGCACAGATTACCAAGTTTTTCCTTGTATTGATAGAATGCGACAGTCAGCCCAGCATTAAAACTGTTCTTCATCCTTTTTGTCCTGAATGTCTTTCCAGAGGTCAATAGTTCAAAGTATTCTGTTGGCGTAATGAATTCTGGGAGAAATAAATTTGATGTGGTCTATTGTCAGAAGTCAGAACTCCCCCTCTGACCCTGACTCTGTTTGCCTGCCGCCGGCCCTGACCTTTGCCCAGATTTAGACCATTCTGTCTTTTATTGCCTTTTATCAACTCCTGCCGGCCTGATCATGATTCAGCTTTGTGGACTTCTAGCTGAGCTAATAAACCTGCTACATTTGGATCCAGTCGTCTGACTGTTCTTGTGTCAGAATACTTCGCCAAACATAGATCCAGCAGCAGGCGTTCCTAGCCCGACAAACCCATTTGGGTTTGCTTCTTTGTTGCTGGAGCATGGTCGCCGGCTACAATGTCTAACCTCTGCAACCAAAGCCATCATGTCATTGCTGAACATCAACCCGCTTGTCAGCGACACATCCGCTGCGACTCCTCCGGTTGCTCAGTCATCACCGGCTGCCGGAGACGGCGTGCTTGGAGCAATGCTCGCCTACGCACCGGGACAGAGAATGGCTCTTTTGGACAAATTCAACAGGGACCCCAAGCAATGCGTGGCGTTCCTCATGCAGTGTGATCTGTTTCTGCGCCAACAATTGAGCCTCTATCCCATGGAAGATGCTAAAGTGTCGCTGGTATGCTCCCTCCTGACCGGAAAAGCGCTAGCGTGGATAGCTGCGCTCTGGACTGAAGGTGCCTTACTCTTCCACTCACATACTGCACTCACACAGCAGCCAACGTTTCCTCGGGTTTGCCAACTTCTACAGGCGCTTCGTTCATGGTTTCAGCTCAGTGGTGGCTCCTCTCACTTCTTTACTGAAGGGCGCTCCAATCTGCGCTGGACCCCGGCAGCCACAGAGGCATTATGGACACTGAAACAGCCCTTTACCCAGGCGCCCATCCTCCATCACCCAGACCTGGCCATGCAATTTATTGTGGAAATGGACGCCTCTAACACAGGGGTCCGAGCCGTGTTTTCACATAGTCATGGTCAGCCAGAAAAGATGTTCCTGCGCACCTACCTTTCCTTAATGACGCAGAACAGAATTATGATGTGGGCGACTGGGAACTGCTGGCCATGGAGGAGGCATTCTCTGAGTGGAGGCACTGATTCAAAGGATCAGCTCACGCCTTCCTGGTTCCAACCAACCACAAGAACTTGGAGTACATCAAGTCTGCCAAGCAGTTGAACACAGCAAGCACGTTGGTCCCTGTTCTTCTCACGCTTCTGGTTCAAGATAGCATATCGCTCGGGTTCCAAGAATGGAAAGGCAGATGTACTGTCTCGTCTACACGACATGCCTGCGGAGGAACCAGTCACGCCAGAACTAGTCTTGCCTTCATTGCTGATCCTGCCACCTGTACAGTGGGACATAATGACTTAATTGGCGGAACATAATGCCACAGAGGTTCCACCACCATACTGTCCGGCCGATAGGGTGTACGTCCGTCCCATAGGCATCAGGTTGTCCACCTTGTGCACGATTTGGCTGCAGTCGGACATCCAGGTATGGGCATCACTCAAGCATTACCCGCAAAATTGTTTTGGTGGCCCACGCTGCAGGCGTGGTCCAGTATGTAACTCGATGTGCATCCTGCCAAATGGCGAAGTCACCTCGACAGCTTCTGGCTGGCCTCCAGCATCCACTGCCCATACCAGGGACGTCCCTGCTCGCACATTGCAGTAGAAGTAATCACAGATTAATTTTTTAATGTCTCCATTTGATGTTTAGACTAAGGAGATCTAAAGACAGATTTGTTGTGGAAATGACCATGCCTCACATAAACACACAAAGGCCCCTTTAACAGCGATGTTCTGTCGGGTTTTTGGTCACTGTACAGCACTTTGGAAACTGCCTGTTTGAGAAATGTGCTATATAAATAAAGTGGATTGGATTGGATTGGAAGAAAGAGGTATCTGAGATCCATCTTTGCTTCTTCTAGGCTGATTCAGTGTGGCCCCTGGGGACCACTCTGGTGGGATATTTATAGTACACTACACTATTTCAGAACCAAGGTGGGTGGGTGAGAGGGACAGCTCTCTTTAACAGCAAGGCTGTTCCTGTGCCGATATCTGTACATCCTTTCTGCTTTGTCCTGCAGACCCACATCTGCTTGATGCTTAAGCAGTTTTACCAGAAGTGGTTGATCTGGATCACAGAATTGAGAGTATCATGACTACAGGTGAGCGGCTGGACTTCATGTCTGTGGGCTGCACCGCTGGTGTCTTTGATGATGCAACACAGCGAGCACTTATGGATGGACGTGAAATTCTCGAGTTTGATTGATAAGACGTCAATTTCAGGAAGGGGTTCTTGACCTGCATCAACACTGACATCAACATAAATGCTTTTCAAAGGAACACTGCTCTTCAGGGTGGAGTTCTCCTGCACTTTTACATGAACAGAAACCAGAACATCTGGTGCAATACTGTCAGGAATATTTAAGGTAAGGTTTTGTAACAGAACAAAGTCCCAGCATCTCTCTCTGCAGTCTTAGACTGATCCTGCTGATCCTCATCTGAAGGTTCAGACACAAATATCATAGAACCGGGTATTTCCTGGATCACAGAAAGTCAAAAAAGACACCCAAGGGCTCAAAAAGACTGGTTTTATAAAAGTAGTCTTTCTTTCTCTAGTCTCCTGACTAGTTCACAGTAGTCTGGAGGTGCCGGGAGGGTTTATATTTCCTCTTCTTGTTGCTCAAAGACTTTTGATGGAATTTGGTTTGTGGAGAAGTTGATGCTTAAATTTGTCATAGTGAACCGGCATCGACTAAAAAAGTGGAAAGAGGTCATGCTGTCATGGTTTGGGTTTATTTTGTCTTGGTTTTTGCTTTATTTCTTGTTCTGTCATGTTTGGTTCAGTTTCTTGTTTTATTTTGAAAGGTGTTCTGTTTTGTCATGTTCCTGAGTTTTACTTCCTTGTCCCTATCTGTCCTGATCTTGGTCACCTGTATCTTGTCTGCCCTGTCTGTATTTAAGTCTCGTCTCTCCCTTCCTCTTGTGCTGGTCCATTAGCGTCTTAACGTCTTCATGTCGTAGCATCATTTATAATAATAATAATAATAAATTTTATTTAGAATGCGCTTTACATTTTAGATAAAATCTCAAAGCGCTACAATGGAGGCAGAAATAAAAATTGTTTACAATAAGAACAAAGTAGGCAAAAATAAAAAACAACAATGAAAGTACTAAAAAGCATTATTAAAAAGGAAAGTTTTTAAGCCTTTTTTAAATGTGCCAAGGCTTTGTGGGGCTCTGAGGGATTGTGGAAGGTTGTTCCAGAGTCGAGGGGCAGCAGCCTGAAAGGCTCTGTCTCCCATAGTGGTTAGCCTGGTTCTTGGCTGATGAAGGCAGTGTGTGACGTTGGAACGGAGGAGTCGTGAAGTGGCTTGCGGGAAAAGGAGCTCACTGAGGTAGGCAGGGGCAGTTCCATGGACACATTGGTAGGTGAGGAGACAGAGTTTGTATTGAATTCTGGAACGAATGGGTAACCAGTGAAGTGACTGGAGGACAGGAGTGATGTGGTCAAATTTGCGTCTCCTTGTCAGGACCCTAGCAGCGCAGTTTTGGATGTGCTGGAGCTTTTCCAGGCTCCTGCCAGGAATCCCAACAAGGAGAGCATTGCAATAATCAAGTCTGGAGGAGATAAAAGCATGGATTAGTTTTTCTGCATCAGACTGAGTGAGTGAGGGGCGGAGCTTTGCAATGTTAGGTGGAAAAAAGAGACTTTGGAGAGGTGACGTATATGATGATCAAATGTTAGGGTAGAATCAATTTTGACACCAAGATTTATCACAGTTGAAGAAAGCGGAATGTTGTGACCAGAGACCAGAATGCTTTTGGTGGAGGATGTTTTGATCTGGTGAGGGGTACCGATTAATATGGCTTCAGTCTTGTTGCTGTTGAATTGGAGAGAGTTTTCAGCCATCCATGCTTCTATCTCCTCGAGACATGCCTGGAGGGCAGAAGAAGTTAGGGTGGGAGTGGAATTCATTTTTACATATAGTTGTGTGTCGTCGGCGTAACAGTGGAATGAAATGTTGTGTTTACGAATGATTTGTCCAAGTGGAGATATGTAGATGGTAAAGAGAGAAGGTCCAAGAACAGAGCCTTGAGGAACTCCGCAGGTGACTGTGTGTGTGTGTGATTTAGCAGTCCCCAGAGCCACATATTCTGTCCTGTTTGTGAGATATGATTTAAACCAGTTGAGTATGTTCCCAGAGAGTCCAACAGTAGTATGAAGATGGTTAAGGAGAATGCCGTGATCCACGGTGTCAAATGCAGCTGATAGGTCAAGTAGGAAGAGTAGAGATGGGAATCCCTGGTCCGCAGCTATGAGTAGGTCATTCATGACTCGGACCAGGGCTGTCTCTGTACTGGTAGCTGGGCGGAAACCAGACTGAAATTTTTCATATAAGCTGTGCGTTGAGAGATGATGGTGGAGCTGAGCAGCGACAACTTTTTCAAGAACCTTGGACAAGAATGGTAGGTTGGAAATGGGTCTGTAGTTTGCCAAGTTATCGGGGTCCAGTGCAGGCTTTTTTAAGTGTGGTCTAATGATGGCAGTTTTGAGAGCAAGAGGAACATGACCGGCTTGTAATGATTGGTTAATTATAGTTGTGATAATTGGACTGATACTTGAAATGTTGTCTTTGATCAGGGCTGTTGGGAGGGGGTCAAGTGAGCAGGTTGAGGATTTCATAGTCCTTAAGATGGCTTCGACCTCTTTCTGTGTGGTGGGTGTGAATTCAGAAAGTGGGGTTGGAGCTGTTGGTACAGTCAGGTCTGCAGATGAGGTGGGAATGGTAGTAGTGGACAGGAAGTTGGATCTTATGGAAGATATTTTGTTGGTGAAAAAATCCATGAATCTATCACAGCTGCTGACACTAGCATCACTATGGGTAAGTGTGGGGGGCTTAAGCAGAGAGTGTATGGTGGAAAACAGCTGTTTTGAATTTCCAGTGTTGCTATTGATCTTGTGGGAATAGAACTTAGACCTGGCTGTTTATGTCTTTATTTATGTCTTGGATGTTGCCATGTTTCCTGCTCTTGTCAAGCCACAGTGAGTCTAGTTCTAGTTTTGTTTCCTGCTCTGCAGCGCTTTTTGTTCAATAAACCCTCTTGCCTTGGAACCGTGTGCCTCCTGCCTCTGCGTCTGGGTCCTACCTGCTCTCCACCCCCCAAACCTGACACATGCAGATGATTAAGGTGTAACAAGGTAGACAAGAATCAGTGTTTAACGGTGCTGCTCTATAAAGAGGAAACACATTTCTGATAAATTAGGACACATTGGTAGAAAAGAGATCATGAAAAGTTTTATTTGTTTTATTTAGTTTACAGAAAAGGGGGAAATGGGAACCTGAATAAAGGCCATGAACATCAGACAGGAATTTGTACTTTCTTTTTTAACCCAACCCCCATTCATTTTACTCCACTAGTGATTGATGCCCCACGCCATGTGGACGTCCGTGACGTGACCGACAACACAGCGTTGGTCACCTGGTTCCAGCCTGTGGCAGACGTGGACAGGATCAGCATCTCCTACGGGCCAAACCAGGATCCTGCCAATCGCAGGGCTGTAGAACTCCCCCCTACTGACACTCAGTACCATCTCGGGGGCCTTTCTGCTGACACCCAGTATGATGTGTCTCTGAAAGCAAGGAAAGGTGATCAGAGCAGCAGCCCCGCCCACCATTCCTTCCTCACAGGTAATGCTACAACCTTCTTGTCTGTGATTTTTCTCATCTGCTGAGAGCTCAGGAGACCAATCAGGGTTTTGTTTATGAGCACCTTGTTCATGTGTTCGATGAGTGAACGCCTATCGTTGTTCACAAGAGCAAAGTTATAAAGTTATTCTTGGACTTTCTCCTTTCTAGGAAACTGTGGATAACTAACGGTGGAGGTAGAAGTAAAACTCAACATTTTCCTGAAGGAAGCCAGAGACTAACAGTGTTTATCAGCTCTGTTTATTGAGAAGACTAAAATGGTTCTGTTCTGTCTTATTGCAGACTCTTCTTATAAATCATTACCAGTGTTTATATATTTTATGTACTTTTTCTGAAAATAAAGTATTTTTTCAGTTATTTAAATCAAATCAAATAAAACGTTATCTGTTTAGCACTTTTCCAGCTGATGTTCCATAAAAACATGATAGAATTTTAAAAACTAAAAGATACGAATTTATTCCGGTCTCATAGTCCAATTAATAAAAATGAGTGCACAGAGCCACAACATTAAAAAAATACATTACACAAAATAGTAACAAAATCTATTTCTATGACTCTCACAGACCTGGACCCCCCCAGGGACTTGAAGACAGTGGAGCTGACCGATGAGAGCATCACTCTGGAGTGGGAAAACAGCCGAGCTCAGGTGGATAACTATCGCATCAAGTACGGTCCTCTGTCCGGAGGCGAGCACAGAGAACTGCTCTTCCCTCCTGGACTCAAAAAGTCCACCCAGGCCAAAATCTCAGGTACAACTGATGCATAAACGAACCAGACTGTGTTCTGCAGCTGTTTTCAATGTTGTGTCCAGATTAGTGAAGGAAAGCCCAGCAGATGTAGTAAAGTTAAGAAGTTAAAGGTTGTATTAGTTACAGCTTTTTCTTCTAGTTCTCTATTACATTTAGTCCTAAAATAAAAATCTGTGATGCCTGTTTTGCTGTGAGATTTGATTTTGGAAATAAAAGTGACCTTTTTTCTGCCATGCTTTCCTAACATTATGTTGCCATGGTATCATCCCTTCCATTTGTTTCTTTGTCCTTCAGGTTGTTTGCCTTTTTTTTGTTTTCTTTACTCTTCTGTATTTATTAGCTTTTTTTATTAGGCCAGTTAGTTGTTTGGCCACAGCTCGTCAGCGTAGTGGCTGCAAACATCAAATAGACAAACTTCTAAAGAGGAACTCGGTATTGCCTCATTGTAAGTCCTTGGGCGCCCCAAAGCATTGACACCCGCCCACCGTAAACACTTTTTTTCATGGACCTATTGTCCGTTTTTGTTTTCACTGTCATGGTTTTATAATCAGCTCTCAGCATTAGTTGTAATTTCAAACAGTAGAAGCTCTGAGCTCAGCAGGACTTCAAAATGAATCATGGGTAATCAGGATGAGAGGTAAGCAAATGGCTCCTTAAGCTTTTGGATCCTTCAGTGAGTGTTTTTGCTTTGGGACAAGGCCTCTATAGATCCATCAATGCAAATACAGACTGCTGAATGACTGCTCATGAAACCTAATCAGGCTGCACCAGCAATGCAGTGTTTCTATGGAGCACTACCCATTAGCACAGGCAACAGACCACTTGATACTGGACCCCCACCCACTTATTTTTCAGCCACTCAAATAGGATATGCCTGCCCTTTTTAGGCAGCTTTTTTTCTCAATGTTTGCAGGCCTGAGACCGGGAACAGAGTATGGCATGGGCGTGACAGCGGTGAGGGGAGAGCGGGAGAGTTTACCTGCAACCACCAACGCGGTGACAGGTGAGACGCCATTCTTCAATCGGCCTCATTCAGAGGTGTGGTCCAGGTATTTTTGCTTTACCATCACCCAGAATGTCAGATCTGTAAACCCCAGAAGAATGCTGCTGAAAACTTTAACAAACTGAATAACATGTCATCATGACAACTGACCTGATGGACATCATCGCAGTGCCCCCCACCTACCTCACCTCCTCCTATTCAAAAATTCTGCTGATTTATTGTCATATATGTAGACATCCATTTTTTTTTATTTCAAACACAAAATGAAAATGAACACAAGAGTTTAAAATAGACAGATAAAACAAAACAATGTACTTGAAAAGGAGCGGATGGAAAAAAAAATCCTGTATGCTCCACCCCTTTTTACAACACCTTATGTGGTGCATATGCTAATTGTTACCAACACCCGGGGTGACGTAAAGCAACAAAATAGATTTTCTGTTAAAGACAGAAGAAAATGGCAACAGCAATGAACACAGAATACTTTTCTTTTGTCGTCCAGACTGCGTCTGAGGTGCTCATGCACAAACCCACCGTCCGAAACAATCCAGCACACAACTGTCCGCATCAGTTTTGTTCCTTTTGTTCTGCATTCACTAAAGTCCAAAATCAAACAATAAACAACATTGTGCTTTTCATATTTAATAGAAAAATAAGTACCATATATTTTTAATACTTAAATTTAAGTTGAGCATTTATACTAACATTCTTATTTTTGTGGTTACAACATACTTACAGTTGTTTTCTATTTACATAGTACAACATACAGAGAGAGATGTGTTGTCTGACTGACAGAGCAGTTGTGACAGCACTCAACATTCACCGGGGGTATGGGTGGGGCTACATGAGGGAGCATAAGAGACAGCTGTGGTAAAAAAGGGATATAGGTTCAGGATGGGACATCTGAGGAACTTGGGATCAAGATTTTGGCAGGCAGAAGTAGAGAAGAGGTGGTCCCCGGTATCCTTGTAGCATGACTACCCAGAAGAATAGTGGGTAACAGAAATCCATCAAAGCTAAGTGATGAGACTGTGTTTGGTTCTAACCCCTCTAGCTCTGTGTACCCCTACAGCTCTGGATGCTCCTAAAGACCTGACTGTGGCAGAGGTGACTGAGACCTCCATGCTGCTGCGGTGGAAGCATCCCCTTGCCAAGCTGGACTCCTACAGGCTGGTCTATGTGTCAGCAGATGGTCACAGGACTGAGGAAGTCCTGCCTGCTGGCTCTGAATCCCATACCATGAAGAGTTTGACCCCTGGCATGTTGTACAGCATCAGCATCAGCGCAGAGAGGGGCCACAGGACCAGCATACCTGTAACTGCTTCAGCATCCACAGGTCAGCTGAAATCTAACCTTTGTGATTACTTTAATCTCAATAGCAGGAAGAGTTTACAATGTTATTTACAGACAAAGGAAAGCTTTGCTTCAGCTTCAGTCTGCTGTTCGTATGAAAAAGAGACCCTCCCATTGATGTGTTATTACCGAAGCTCAGCACAGACTTTTTTCACCTAAGATGGTACCAGAAAAAACAACCACGTAAGCAGATTGTTTTTACTAATCGATAGACCATCATATTTGACATCTGTGTTTTCTGTAACCAATAATCTGCAGTGATTCTCAGCACATACAGCACAGACCAAACGTTTGGACACACCCTCTCATTCAAAGAGTTTTCTTTATTTTCATGACTATGAAAATTGTAGATTCACACTGAAGGCATCAAAACTGTGAATCAACACATGTGGAATTATATCTATAACAAAAAAGTGTGAAACAACTGAAAATATGTCATATTGTAGGCTCTTCAAAGCAGCCACCTTTTGCTTTGATTACTGCTTTGCTCACTCTTGACATTCTCTTGATGATTCTCTTTGCGTCATGTTAACCAATCCGAAACTCAGATTTGGCAGTCCTGGCTGGGGGACCTGAAACAGAGTACCAATGGGGGACATTTCTGTGTGGAGTTTGCATGTTCTCCCCTTGATGCGTGGGTCTTCTCCGGGGACTCCGGCTTCCTCCCACTGTCCAAAAACATGCTTCATAGGTTCATTGGTTACAGTAAATTGTCCATAGGTGTGAATGTGAGTGTGAAATTGTGGCCCTGCGATGGACTGGGGACCTGTCCAAGTGGCCGGGATTGGCGTGACCCCGAAAGGGAATAAACAGATTTGAAAGTGGATGAATGAATGAATGTATCAATACAATGGAAAGCTCCTCTAATCAAATGTCACCATTTTCTTCACTGTTTGTGGTGTGGCTATCTATAATCACCCAGAAGAGCAGATGCCGGAAGTGACCAACGTCACAATCAGTGACGTCTTGTGGGACAGCTTCACCCTGTCTTGGTCTGTAGAGGACGGGCCCCTCGATGCCTTTGTGATTGAGGTGACTGACGCAGAAGCAGGCACTGGGTGGCAAAACCACAGCATACCCGCCAACGCTCGCAGCCTCGCCATCTCTGGCCTCCTCCCCAGCACCTGGTACAGAGTAACTCTGTACGGGGTTCACAGGGGGGAGCTTTTAGAGCCTACTTTTGCTGACACTATTACAGGTATCGACACCGTAGAATTGGTCTTATTCTTTTCTGCTGCCCCTTTTCTTCAAAACTGCAGCACTGGTTTATGGTTCAGAAATATTTCTTCAAAAACTTGTAAAATTGACCATGTGACAGATGAATACACAGCAAAAGACCTTGCATACGCAAATTGGACCAACCCCCCCCCCCCCCCCCCCCCCCCACACACACACACACAAACAGAGACAAGATGCTGTATTTTCTGTCTCACCTCTGTCTTACCTCATCTGATCTTATCTGATCTGACCAGTTGACAAAAGTTGAAATCAAAGAGATCAGATACTACAAAGTGATGAGCGGGGAGATTGTAGCCAGACAACAGACGAGTGTGCTGTGATGATGGCTGTAATGGTGAATAAGAGAAAGAGGACAAGCTGGAGCAAAGAAAAATATTGGGTCGTAGGTGGCATTTACAGAGGAGTTAAAATAGGCTTTTGAGAACAGGAGGTTCTACTACATAACTGGGGAGCTCCATCACCCCAGTTATGTAGGAGGATTGGGAGGAAGATATTCTCTGTCATCTGAAATGAGGAAAGTGAACAAGGGGACCCCTTTCCTTACCACGAAGGGGGGTCTAAGGGCAGTTTAGTTTAATCTGTTCAGTTAAAGTTTTAGTATTATCATATTGAATTCTATGCATTTATGATCCTTTTTGATTGTATGTTTACCTTACAAGACTTACCCATATTTTCACGACCATAGGGCGCACCGGATGGTAGAGTCAGTCAGTCACGGGGGATTTTTCCGTCTTTGACACATACAAAAGGTGCACCGGGTGTTAAGGCGCGCACACGTTAATGTCCCGTTCAGAACCTCAGCGCTTCTAGAGGGGGTTAATAAAACATCCAGTCTCTGTTTTTTTTAGAGGAAACATTTTATTTTGTTACTGTTCTCCCTAACTGATCACAAACTGAATGGTCACTCACTCTCTTGTTTCCCTTCCTTCTTATTTTACTCAAGCAGCGCTAAAGACACACAGCACAGACACAGAGGCACGCATCGTGTGCCATCACTTCTCCTTTCTTCCTTTCTATGTGCTAGAAAACGCTGCTGCTTTCAGCACACACACATGCACACACACAGACTTACGCTTGCGTGCTGTCACTGCTCCTTTCTGCTCCTTTCAGGACATACACAGACACACACAGACTTGCACCAGTCTCTCTGCATTTCTCCTCCTGTGCACTAACGAAAACAGCAGCTTAAAGCAGTGTTCCAGCTGCTTCTCTGCTTACTCCTCCTGTACTGAAATGGTTGAGGATTATTATGAGGTAGAAGGAGCATAGAAGGCTTTAAAATGTAGATAGTTGCACTGCAGTTAGGTTCCACTTGGCCTTTACGTCTCTCTCCTTCCCTCACTCCATCTTCTTATTCGACCCACAACTACACATTAGGCGCACCGGCTCATAGGGCGCCCCCTGCTGGCGGAAGGAAATTTACGACTTTTTAGTGCGCCTTATAGGCGTGAAAATATGGTACTTGAATTTGGGCTATATAAATAAAATTGAATTGGTGGTGGAAAGAAGCAATTCACGAGTGGCAGTTAGTTTCTTACATAGGCTGTTTTTATTTTAATACAACAAAAGCATATAACAAAGTAACAAAAGTAGGAAGAGCTCCATTGAAATAAAAAATACAGAGTATTTCTCCTTTCTCATATTTAAAAAAAAAAAAAAAACGCCCCTCTCACCCTCCGTGGGTGGTTTCTCCTCCAAGCTGGGGTCCTCTACCAGAGGCCTGGGAGCTTGAGGGTCCTGCAGTATCTTAGCTGTTCCTAGCACTGCACTTTTCTGGACTGAGAGGTCTGAGGTCTTTCCAGGTATCTGTTGTAGCCACTCCTCCAGCTTGGGGGTTACTGCCCCGAGTGCTCCAATTACCACAGGCACCACCTTCACCTTCCCTTTCCAGGCTTTCTCCAGTTCTTCTCTGAGTCCCTGGTATTTCTCCAGTTTCTCATGTTCCTTCTTCCTGATGTTCCCATCGCTTGGCACTGCCACATCCACCACAACGGCTTTCCTCTGTTCTTTATCCATCACTACGATGTCTGGTTGGTTCTCCATTACCATCCTATCAGTCTGGATCTGGAAGTCCCACAGGATCTTTGCCCTCTCATTCTCTACTACCTTCGGGGGTGTTTCCTATTTTGACCTTGGAGTTTCCGGTTCATATTCTGCACACATGTTCCTGTATATGATTCCAGCCACTTGATTGTGGCGCTCCAATTATGCTTTACCTGCCAGCATCTTACACCCTGCAGTTATGTGCTGGATTGTTTCAGGCGCCTCTTTACACCAGTGTTTTTCAACCTTTTTTGAGCCGCGGCACACTTAAACCTTGACAAAAATCTCGCGGCACACCAGCATTCAAAAATTAAAAAACAAACAAAAAAAAAAAACGGGAGAAACTCAGTCTGTTTTGAACAGTTCCTCCACAATCTCACATTCTTTTTTTATAATTGTGGCAGAAAACACTGGAAGCTGCAGCTGTTTTTTTCTCTAAAAGATGTAATAAAAGTTAAGTTAAAAGATTTAAAAACTGTTTGATTTGTGTTCGTTGTGGTTTCAAGACGTTAAGAGGAGAGACGAGTTGGGTTACTTTTAACCCAATGCATCATGGGAGATGTAGTTCAATAATCCGGCGAATGCAGAACAACCAGCGTCTCTGAGCTTTATTGTTTTGATCACTTGTTCCACGGTCTGACACCGGATTCTATGGAAAGCTACACCGCTAAAGACGAGCTTTAGCTGGTATTTTATTTGAAACTGAGCGACTTTATCAGCAGAATGCACAACAAGGAAGTGAAGACTTTAACCACTTCTGATTGGTCAGACTGATGACACGTGATTAAGAATCCAAGAATGATTGGCGGAGACAGTTAAAGGGGCGTGACTTTTGCTAAAACGGAGATTAAGCTGCAGTTAAATCGGTACCGTCATTTTTATCAAAATGTCTTTAATAGAATCAAATAAACACAAAGAAAAAAGTATTTTATGATCTGTCATATTCCTTATTTCTTAGTGTTTTTTAGGGCTTGTTTGGATGAACAAAGAGGTAAAATCCTGGAGATCATAAATGTTTCAGTTGAGGGCAATTTCCCACGGCACACTTGACCATCTCCCACGGCACACTTGTTGAAAAACACTGCTTTACACAGCCTACACCTCGGGTCTTGTCTGGTGTGGTAGATCTACACCTTGGGTCTTGTCTGGTGTGGTAGATCTACACCTTGGGTCTTGTTTGGTGTGGTAGATCTACACCTTGGGTCTTGTCTGGTGTGGTAGATCTACACCTTGGGTCTTGTCTGGTGTGGTAGATCTACACCTTGGGTCTTGTCTGGTGTGGTAGATCTACACCTTGGGTCTTGTCTGGTGTGGTAGATCTACACCTTGGGTCTTGTCTGGTGTGGTAGATCTACACCTTGGGTCTTGTCTGGTGTGGTAGATCTACACCTTGGGTCTTGTCTGGTGTGGTAGATCTACACCTTGGGTCTTGTCTGGTGTGGTAGATCTACACCTTGGGTCTTGTCTGGTGTGGTAGATCTACACCTTGGGTCTTGTCTGGTGTGGTAGATCTATACCTTGGGTCTTGTCTGGTGTGGTAGATCTATACCTTGGGTCTTGTCTGGTGTGGTAGATCTACACCTTGGGTCTTGTCTGGTGTGGTAGATCTGAGCCTCTATTGCTCTGGTGCTCAGGGCTTGTTCCTGAGCTGCCAGGATGAGTGCTTCAGTGCTGTCCTGTAGGCCAGCCCTCTCTAGCCATTGGTAGGACTTCTTGATATCAGTCACTTCAGTTATGGTCCGGTGGTACATACCATGGAGGGGTTTGTCCTCCCATGAGGGTCTGTCCTCCTGAACTGCATCCTCTTTTGTCATTGCCTGAGACATTCACTGAGCAGACTGTCAGTTGGGGCCTTGAGCTTGATGAACTCATGCATCTTGGATGTTTCATCCTGGATAGTGGCTTCTACGCTCACTAGTCCTCAGCTTCCTTCCTTGCGGCTAGCATACAGTCTCAGAGTGCTGGATTTGGGATGGAACCCTTCATGCATGGTGAGGAGCTTTCGTGTTTTAACATCCGTGGTCTGTACCTCTTCCTTTGGCCATCTTATTATTCCTGCAGGGTATCTGATAACTGGCAGTGCATAGCTGTTTATTGCCCGGGTCTTGTTTTTGCTATTGAGCTGGCTTCTCAGGACTTGCCTTACTCGTTGCAGGTATTTGGCTGTTGCAGCTATCAGCTTTCGACCCCCCCCCCCCCCCCCCCCCCCGCAATCTCACGTGCATTTTTGTGATAATTGTGGCAGAAAAAGATGGAAGTTGCAGCTGTTTTTTCTAAGATAAAATAAAAGTTAAAATAAAATGAAATAAATAAAAATCTGTTTGATGCGTGCTCTTTGTGGTTTCAAGACGTATAACAAGGACGACTCATTGTACGCTTAGACCTGTCCCTTTAAGCCAATGCATCATGGGAGATGTAGTGTGAAATCTGACGCTAAAGGGCAGAAAGACTAGTGTCTCTTAGCTCTTTTTTTTCTATGGTCTGATACCGGATTCTGTGGAAAGCTCCACTGCTAAAGACGAGCTTTAGCTGGTATTTTTGTTAGAACTGAGAGACTTTTTAAGCTAAATTAGAACAAGGAAGTTGAGACTTTAACCACTTCTGATTGGTCAGACTGATGACATGTGATTAAGCCTTCAAGAATGATTGGCGGAGATAGTTAAAGGGGCGGGACTTTTCCGCAAACGGCTTTAGATGCAGCGAAATCGCGGTACCCTTATTCTTAACAAAATGTCTTTAATAGAAACAAATAAACACAAAGAAAACATTATTTTATGATCTTTTATATTCCTAACTACTCAGTGTTTTATCAGGGTTTGTTTGGATGAATACAGAGCTGATATCTTGGAGATGGGAAATGTTTTTAGATCAGTTAATGAGGGCAATTTCCCACGGTGGCACACTGGTTTAAAAACACTGCTCTAGATAGTCAAGTTTGATCATCTTCTCGGCACTAAGTATACATAGTCTTAGGTAAAGTCAGATCTTACTAGTTTGACATTCTCAGTCACTTTTGTCCACTGTTCATAAAGTTGACAAAGTTTAAATCTTGAGGTTAGGAGAGTTTTTCTATTATATAAATGCCGTGAGAACAATGGCCTTGGGCTTGGAGGACCCATTCTCATCTCAGCCATTTCAG
Organism: Oryzias curvinotus; assembly: GCA_023969325.1. Lineage (NCBI taxonomy): Eukaryota > Metazoa > Chordata > Actinopteri > Beloniformes > Adrianichthyidae > Oryzias > Oryzias curvinotus. The sequence continues at coordinate 33,722,293 of CM043714.1, forward strand.
TGAACGGGTTTTAGTTTGATGAAGCAAACAGAACATTATCGTCTTTCTACAAAATGAGAGAGTTGTGGTTTTATGGGCATCTCTTTCTCTTTGAGATGCCATTTGGACAGATATTGGAGAGATATTCCAGGAGTTTCCCATCAGATTTCCCATCAGAAGAAAGTGATGTACCCCCCAGTTGTCATTAAAAAGGAAATAAAGGAATGAACATCAAAAGTGAGCAAAACCATGCTGTAAACCTTATTTTTGGTGTAAAATATGACTTTTTAACATGTCAAATTCAAACCATAACAGTTCCTTTCTGACACCAGGCTCAAGTTTTTGTCTGCAAAGAACTGAAACATAGTGTGTGTCAAATTTGATAAACTATTGTTCTATTTGATCAGAACCATGGGTAAACTCCTGTTCCAGTCAACACATTTGACGTGAGTGTAGAACAGGAACGTGCAGACATAGGGGTGCTTGAGCACCTGCCCTTTTTTCCTAGTATTGAAAAGTGCCCTCTTTTAAAACAAAATGTAACCCGGGGATTCTGAGCTGGGGCTTTTGTCTTTGCTGCTCCGCTCGGACTTAGAGCCACCAGATGGTTCACATTTCAGAAAAATGCTCTATATTAGTCAAAGAGTCACCATTTACTTTAGCCAGACGTCTGAGGGATGCATCAATTCAACAGAGAGCAGGAAGCTGGGTACTAAGTACAAAATAAAACAGGCACCGATGACATGGTGCAACATAGTAGGTGGCAATACCGCCACCTACTGTGTTGGAGTGTGAGGTGGATTGGACAACTACCTAACTAGTCTATAAAAAAATGTATTTTCTCCTCAAAAATACAATAACAACTTTGTTGAAATTCTGCTCCCCTCCCAAAAGCCTCCTCAAACTCAACCACTGTCCCTCTGGTAAACATATTCTGTCCTCCAGCTGCCGTCTTTTTTCCCCATTCAATTTACGGTGACACAAAATGTTCCCCACCGATTCTTCTCCTGTCCCGCAATCACACAGAGTAGTGGGATGTACAAAAAGAAAAAAACAGTCATTTTTGTTTCTGGGTCTTTAGATCCATCTGTGTAAATGGAATGAATGAAGCATGAATCGTATCTAATCTGTCTGCTGTGATTTCAACCCAATTTCCCTTCCCTTTGCAAACCTCCATTTAGATAGATAGATAGATAGATAGATAGATAGATAGATAGATAGATAGATAGATAGATAGATAGATAGATAGATAGATAGATAGATAGATAGATAGATAGATAGATAGATAGATAGATAGATAGATAGATAGATTACTTTATTAGTCCCACAATGGGGAAATTTCATTCATCTGTAGCAGCAAAAACGACATTCAGAAATAATCTATATGATATAACATTAAAAAAGTACATCAAAAATGACATTCATATTAAATTATTAAAAAAAAATTGGATATAGAAGTTAACTAGTATGATTGGAAAAACCCACTAATGAGTGGCCGGGTACAAAATCTTCTCAAACTCTGGTTTTATCATGTGTTTCTGTCAGTCTTGCCAATCTAGATAATTTCCAACCAACACTTTCATTTTTCCCCACTACCACTCTTCCATCAGGGAGAACCATCTCTTCTAACCATGTGATCAACCATGTGATAACCCTGTGTATTCACCCAATAATTAAGCAGCAGTGTTTTAGCTTCGAGATTCAATGGCAGATCCCCCATTTCCACTTGTAACGACGCTGCAGGAGTTGACCTCATAGCCCCAGAACATATTCTCAACGCCTGATTTTGGATGACCTTTCACCTCATGTAACAGCGTTTTGTAAGCTGAATTGTAAACAATAATTCCATTAGCTATAACTGACCTAATCATTGTAATAAATATTTGTTTCAAAGCCCGTGCAATACCTCCCCACCCAGTGCCTTTCAAGCATCTCATTATATGTATGACTTTCTTACATCTCCCTACTCAAAATTCTCTCTCCATTTCAATTTGATATCAAATATGACTTTAAGATACCTAAAGCTATGCACTTGCTTCATTACTTCTTTATATAATTTTGAGTTTATAACAGTTTTCTGTTTCCCAGTAAAAACCTTGCATTTTGTTCTAGCCACTGAAAATTTGAAACCCCAATCATAGGACCAGGTTTCCACTTCTGTAATTAGATCTTGCACCTTTCTCACCTTTCTATTCTGTCCCCTCTTCCACCGATGATGTGAGTGTTCACAATTAGTCAATGGACAAGATGGGGGTTTCTTGCAAGATCTTTTAATACGGTTTTTTTTTTGGTAGAGTTTTTTTTGTTTTGTTTTTTTTGCAAAGGAAGATAAAAAGGTACAGAAACAGAATAGTTTCAAAACTAAATTGATTTGCGCCCAACTGAAAAAATACTTATATGAAACAAAACAAGTGGGTCTAAACTGAACAGGCCTGACCAGACTCAGCCATTACACTGACACACTGGGGAAGCTTTATAGACAGGGACAAACCATATTGGACACATGAGGGAGGGGGAAAACAAACTAATCAATTATTCCAACTAATCTATGATTGCAAAACAGAAAAACAAAATTCATACAATATAAAAGTAGTCTTCAACAAAAAGTGGATTAAATAATTCCCTTTAAATAATAAAAAATAAAGTCCATGAGGAGAGTTGGCAATCCCTGCAGTTCCCTGGTGGAATTTACCCAATCTCGTCTGCTGATTACTATGGATGAGCTCACCTGGGATGGAAACTCAGAAAAAACAAAAGTGAATAAACTATTTTTCTCACTCAAAACCAATTAATTGTTAATTTATTTTAAGTAATGAAAGTAAAAATGAATGTTTTAATTTAAAGAAAAATAAAGAAATACTAACACCTATGTGGTGGTTTGAGGTTCAACCACCACAGATGGAATAATGGATATCATTAATCATTATTGAAAAAAGCACAGGTGTAATCACACTACCTTGCGGGGTTTCATTATCCACTAAGTATCTATTAGAAGAAGACTTTGCTATTCCTATATATATTATACACGAACATACCTATCAAATAAAAAACCCTTAATCCAATTATAAATGTGTCCAGTCAGTCCTAACCTACCAGGTTTTATCAATAAACTCTCTTTCCAAACATGCGCCTTTTCTATAATCATCCTCAGCTGTCTTCATTTCTGTTAATTGTCTTCAGTGAGCAGAAGTGTCTGGTTTTCTGTTTGTCATCTGTTCTTTGTTTCTCCATGGATTTTGTCTTTGTTTAAATTTCTTTATTAATTGTTTATGTTTCTGCCTCTAAGCCCAGTTTTCTGCATTTAGGCTACTACACCTCCAGTTCCTGACAGCTGAATCCAATGTGACTCCTGTTGTATATTGGGATTTACAGCTAAATCCTCTTTTGCATCTTATCTCCTAAACATATGGTTTCAATGTGAATGGAAAGATTCTGATACAAAAAGACAGCAAAACTGAATGAAATAAGGTTTAAAGAAAAAAAAACTAATCAGAAAATATGATGTTAAGCTAGCGGCATGTGTGTAAAATTTCATGAAAATCACTCTAACTAAAGTTTTCTTTTCTCATATTGTAGGAAACCATGAAAATTAACCAATCTCACATTTAGGAACAAAATGGCCACCAAGCCATATGTCGTGTAGCCATCCCATAATTATTTCGAAAGGTCCTACGGATTTTTCTGACATGTGGGTTTTAGTTTCGTTAGTGGATTCAGCTTTTTTTCTGAAGCCCATAAGAGATTTTGGTTCCATTCACTTTTTGTATAGTTTCGTCCGCTATGATGTCCTTGTTGTTATTTTCTTTTTCTTTTTTTTTTGGGGGGGGGGGGGGGGGGGGTTACTATGCCCAAAATCTAAGTTTACCTGGAACTAGGTGTGTTTTCAGGCAAATTGTCACTTACAGAAAAATGTCATTTTTTAGCTGAGTCAGCAAAATTTTCTATGAAGTTTTTGTTTTTACACGTCCAAATTCCTAATAGAGCCATATGACGTATTATAGCTATAGGGGCTAAAGATGTAAATGAGCCTAAAAGGCTATAATCTTCTAAATGTGAATCTTTAAATGTTCTATTATTATATGCTGCCCCTGTCTATAAAAAGGAATTTCGTTTGGTCCAGCTTTAACCAAAGAATCATGTGAAGAATTTTTATGACTGATAAAAACTGTGCAAGGTAGCTATGAACGCAACAGTTGCGAACGTGCAATCTACAACTTCTACTTCCAACATTTTTTCCACAGTAGCTTCCCAATAATGCTCGAGATGTTAGGAGACGATCGTTGAAAATCCTTGTGTTAACTTTCATGAAGATGCCTTGAACAATAGTTTATTCTTCCATATTGGTGGGAAAACCTGAAAATCGGCAAATCTAAAAAAAGCTGCCAAGCAATAGGTCCGGTGGCATCCCATAATAATTCAAAAGCTTCCTATAGATAATCCTGACATGGAAGTATTTGTTTTCGCTCCATAAGCAATTCTTGCCCCATTCATTTAAAAAAAAAAAAATTGTCCCATGATGTCATCGCCTGGGGGTGGGGTCATAATTCACAATGCTCAAAATTCACTTTCACCAGCTACCAGGTGTGTGAGCAGATTTTGGTGAGCTGTTGAGCATGGGGCGGGGTCAAATATTTGCTGAAAGGTCCGGAATTTTTTTCATCTGGGTAAACAATCTGGTCCCTGCAGTCAGCGGCTGCTGCCAGTCATAATGTAGAGTCTGTGAGCGCAGACATGACTGACTCACTATTGGAATTGTGGTCGGCTGACTCTACTGTGGCTGATGATTGCTGGCAGCTGACACACCAGGAAGTGGTGTGGGTCAAAGGAGTTGAGTCAGAAGGGAAGAAGAATTTGTAATCCAGAAGTGATATTATGGAAGGAAATATAGAGGAATCATTTCAGAATAAAAGGGGAAGAAGGAGGTAATTCCAATGACAAACATTATAATAAATAGCCAAGTCAGGTTATGTTAATGCAGTGAATGTCCACAGACAGAAGTCTGGACAGGAACCGAAAATGAGGTTAATTTAACAAAAACTTTACATAAACGCTTGGAACTGGCTGGATCGTGCACGCAAACTACCACAAACTGGCATGTTGGTGCAGTGTGACCAAACTTTCAGCGGTGCAGGACACAGGTGAAATGCATGAGTGCAATCAGGGGACCTCATCCTCCGTCCATGTGCTGAATTTTCTCAATCAGGCCTTTAAATAAAGGTTTGACTTTGATTTGATTTGAAATGGTTTATTTCAAGCAATCAAATAAGAATAATACACAAAAACAATACAATCATCAGTTATACATTCATACAATAACTAATCAAACTTAGGGCAATTAGACATTAATAAATATTGCTTAAAGGGAGTGGAAGGAAGTGAACTTATATAATCCCACCCCTGTTCTACCATAACCATTTGATTACATGATTTATCAATATCCGGTTCATAACATTATCAGACAGAATTAAGAATCCTGAAATATCAATAAACACATGACAAAGATGAATTACTGAAATTATTATGTTAAAAAAATAACTTTTAGAAATCAACATGGCAATGAAGTATCCAAATATATGCAGATTATGTTACTTATAAAAGTCATTGATATAATTAAAAAATAATACTATATCAGTAAATAGACATAACGCTGCTTCAGAAATTTTCATAGCAAAATTTGATCAAGTATCAAAAGTTGAAAATATGAGCAAAATTATGTTACATTAGGAAAAAAATATGAATCAGCTAATCAATTTTTTTGAAGCAAGTGAAGTGATATCAGTAAAAGTCAATCAATTGAACCATTTTCAATAATTGATTAATCATTTGTTTTATTATTTTTTTTGTATTTTGTATTTCTTTTATGATAAAGTAATGCTGTGAAGTAAAATAAAAAGGGTCCATAGTCTGTCGAAGGACCAAGGTTGGTACTCCTTCTTCTGCTGATTATCAGCTGTTCTTCTGGTCCATATATCCTTCTTCAGCTGATATCAGCGGTGCTGAAAGTTGAGGTCAAGTTGTCTGCAGGTCAGAGCTTTGCTGAGAATCAGGTCACTTCAGACTTTTGGAGAAAATGATGAGTCTAGGTGTCATATTTCTTGAAATTATTTGGCTCTTTGATTTATTACTCCATGTTGTTTCAGACGTCCGTGATCAAACACTTCTCAAAGTCCTTCATGGTGTTCACAACCAGAACCTTGGACCGGTCCGGCAGACCGAGTGGTTTGACGTAAATCCTGCAGCTTTTAACCCAAGTGTTCTCAATCTGCTTCTGCTTCCTGAGAAGCCGTGCATGTTTGGAGATTTCAGCATTCCTTCTGGTCAGATGGTCGTTCAGATAAGCAGCCGATCTTTTGAGATTTTTCCTTTGGTTCATCAGAGCTAGCTTGTGTTTTTGATTCACAAACCTGATGAGGATCACTGGTTTATCCGTCTCCTTTCTCCTGGGGAGCAGGTGGCAGGTCTCCATGGTGTTGAGATCCAGGGAAATCCCTTTAGATGAGAGAAATGATTCCACTTGGTGTTCCAAAGACTCTCCACCGCTCTCCGTTTCAGAAGAACTGCTAGCAATGCTAGTGCTATTAGCATTAGCAATGCTAACTCCAGCTGCATTTAGCTTTGCCCGAGGTTTGATCAGTACTCCAGTGAGAATGACATTATTCATTCTTACTTGTTGTTCCACATTGTCCAGTCTTTTCTCCAGAATGTCGACCCGGTTTTCTCTTTGAGTAGCATAGATATTGTGGACTAGTGATCAGAAAAATCAGGAACAGCTCAAGGAGAGAGGAGGCAGAGACTGCAATATTTGCTTTGAAAAAATACTTTGTAATGATCTGACACAAAAAAAAATACAGACAGAGCATGTAATACTATGCAAATAGGGAAAGCACAAATCCAGGAAAGTACAGTGTTCAACTATTTATAAATAATAGCTCTTTTTGTATGTTCTCCCCGTGCATGCGTGGGTTTTCTCCGGGATCTCCGGCTTCCTCCCACCATCCAAAAACATGCTTCATAGCTCAATTGGCAACTTTAAATTGTCCATAAGTGTGAGTGTGAGAGAGAGTGAATGGGTGTGTGACTGAGGACATTCTACCCTGCGACAGACTGGCGACCAGTCCAGGGCATCCCTTGCCTACGCCCAAGTGGCCGGGATAGGCTCCGGCAACCCCGTGACCCCGAAAGGGAATAAACGGTCAAGAAGATGAATGAATGAATGAGTCCTTTTTGTGATCCAGTATATCCGAATCACCTCATGCATCGTCCATACAACCCAGACAGGGATTGATAAATCCAGAGGCAGGTGTCCAGTGAAGGGGAGTGATTAAAGTCTATGAAAATGTCACTGGGTCGTAGGAAAAATGCAAATGCCAAAGAAAAGAAATGAGTCTGTAGCCTACAGGAGCCTCCTACCAGCCCGGACTGAGCAATAGGATGCGGAAAGTTCCTAGGTAGACTCCAGTGCTTGGTCTCTCTCCGGTTCGGGCTTAGCTCACCATCTATATATGGCCTGGGTAAAGAACAGGACCCATATGATCCTATGATCTTCCTCTAAATACAAAAATTTAAATTGTATTACAGTTATGTAAATAGATTCTGTCATTTAAAGTTCCAGCATTGTACAATACACATTCAGTTCATAATTCAATTCAGTTCATAATACAATTCATTCTAATTCAGTTCATGATTGAATTCATTGTAGTTTAGTTCATATTAAAAACTTAAGTGAATCATTAGCACTTGACAAGCACAAGAGAAAAAGGCACATAAGTGTGTGTTTCCATTCAATGGAATGGCTTTTCAATTTAAAGTGCATTACAGTTCATAATACACCACCAAAATAATAAATTAATCAGGCAAAATAACTAAAGAACCTATACATTGACTAATAATCAATGTGGTTGCATTAACAAAAACACTTTACCATTTAGTGTAAACATCAACGTTGAAAAAAACAGAAATTTGGCATTGATAGCAGCTGATAATTGGACCACGTCATTCATTGACAATATCAAATGCTAAGCTAACCCAAAAAAAACAGGAGGAAGTATAGACTCACAGATTTCGTTTAAACGAGTCAAATACGCGGTTTATTTGCAGAGGGATTAAGCTGGTAGTTGGCTCCTACAAGTTGATAAGTCATATGGCAAAGATCAGGACGTGATCGAATGATTTTAAAGTAAATCCGAAGCCAAACATACCTCATAGCGTCATAATCGGGCTCTCCTGTCATGTACTGTGATAGCTTCCGAAAAAAAAAAAAAAAAAAAAAACTGTGATAGCTTCCGGGGTAGCAGCTTATAAAGCTAACTGATTGGTTGGTCGCGGTCACGGGACCAAGGCACGCACGGCGCGTAGTATACACGCAACTGGTGGGAAAAATAAAATTAAATGGCCCAGCTTGGTACCCGTGTTATATTTGCTCGTTTTGAGCTCGGAATCTTCGTAAGTCTTCCATTAGCTCCAGGAGAGGAATTAGCTTAGCGGTCACTTGCTCCATGAAAGGATACAACGCAGCTTGGAAATCATCGAGAGTCTTTTTAACCCTTTGATGCGCAACATATCCACACCCCTTCTAATGCGCAACATGGGTCTAAAATGACCCGCATTTATTTTCTATGTAAGTTTATGATGGCTGAGTTTTTATTTTGTTGTATCTTTTAAAATATATATTTTTTACTGTTGAATATTCCAAGAATTCTTTACATATCTTGTTTTTTATTAACCCAGATTATTATTTTCATTTTTCCTTTCATACTTTATGAATAAGAATGGTTTTTACAACAAATTTACATACACGACCCGGTCGAGTGTGATTTTAGGCAATTTACTTAAAACTATAATATTTGTTTTGAAGTAATATTTTTTCAATGAGTTGGGCCAAACATTTATGTCTTTAATTGAAACATGGTTATTTTCATTTCGTAACACATACCTCCTATAGCATAACATGTCTAACAATCTGAGCTGTGTCAGTATTTTAACTACTTTGAACTGGTGTGGGACATCCATATACACAAATTGTTTTTACATTCCTCACAAATTATAATGTAATATTTGTGCTCTGCACACAGATCTGGTGCAGTGAGAACACCAGCTTTTGTGATAAAAAGCCGCTGTGCATTGCTGACACCCCCCAAATAGCCAGGGTGTTGTGCAGTGAAAGCATAGAAGGTGGCAGCATCCAGCATGTTGTACCAGAGAACCATGGGCCACCTCTGTGTTCTCCCCTAGCATAAATAGTTTCTAATCGTTTGATCCATTGTGTCCACACCTCATTTTGATCTGTTATAGTACTGGATCACTTCTGGTTTCTTCTTCTGACTGTTGTCATCCACTGCTTTGTTATCATGCATGGTGCTCAAGAGGCACAAAAAACAAGATATTTTGAACATATATGGAGCAATAAATGATAAAATGTAATTTATTTCACAGTTATGTTGTGTAAATACTGAGCCATATGAGAAATAACATAGAAATTGAATGCGGGTCATTTTGGACCCATGTTGCGCATTAGAGGGGTAGTGATACAAAAACATTTTTTAATCAAAAAGTAAGAATTGAAAAAATAAGATAATCATGTATGATGGTCTAAAACAAGTTAATTGAGGAATACCTTGACTGCTGAATGATAATATTAATTTCTTGCAAAGATATCAAAAATAAAACTCAGCCGGGTCACTTTTGACCCATGTTGCGCATCAAAGGGTTAAGGTCTTCGTAGTCATGGTTTTTCTTAGGGGCCACAGTCAGCTCTGTTCTTTTTGGAGAAAATCAACTTTTTAAGTCACTTGAAGATAGTTGTATAGCCGCCGTGAGCCACACACATCCGTGCTGTAACCCGGAACCGGAAGTTATTATTTTATTATTTTATGCATGCTTTTAGGTAGGTAAGTATTATCCAACTTAAATATATTGAAACATGTGGTTTAGCACGAATGCATACTAAAACAGGGGGGGGGGGTATTTGCAGCTCCAACTAACCCCATTTAAAATGTGTTGGCTTAAGCTGTGATCTGGTTAGAGGGGAATGATGCCTGCCCCTTCTACTTCTAAAGCCACGAAGGCCAGTAAAAAGTTTCTGGTTTGTCAACATGTCAGCGTTTATCGAAACATCGTGACTTTTCCTGACCACCATCAGCCAAGTGGAAGATGGGAGGAGACTGGGGAAATAAGAAAAAGCCTGAGGTTCCTTTGTCACTTTGTGTGAGGCCTCTGTTCTGTATGCACCCCAAGGTCCTGCAGACTTGGACCGTTCTTCATTCTCATGCTGCTGTGGCCCCCGAGCCCCTGTGAGACAGTGTCAAAGGCTTCTTAGGCCAACCAGAATGTGGTGCTCAGTGCGGCCCATTGTCTAAATGCTAATGGTGTGGTGAAACCTTCCTAACATTTTTCATTAGTTTCACTTAATCCATTCAACATGCAGAGTTGTGAATGCAACTGCTGACTAATTTGATCTCATTATGCACGGTTGTGGTGCTGGGGAGGGCAGGAGGTGTGTGTGTGTGTGTGTGGGGGGGGGGTTGAGCTGAATCTGACGTCATTTAACAGGAAGTAATGAAACTTAGAGGAGCTGAGAGGGAGTTTCACATGAGAACATGATTGATGAAATGAGACGTGGACAGAGCTTTAATGAGCTCTGCACAGTTATCAGGCCAGACTGAGAGGGTAGGACAACCCCTTTTCAGCAGGTTAGCTGTCTCTGGCCCCTCCCTAAAGAACAGGCTCTCTTTTGTGAGCAGTGTTCCTTCAACTTTTAAAAGGAGGGGTTGCAGTTTGTAATTGTGGGAGGAGAGGCAGCCAAATCAGCAGCAAGCTATCACATGTTAGCTGATAGTTGTGTGCCCCCCCAACTGACTGGTTAATGCCACTTGCAGCTAATGAAGAGTGACAGCTCCCTGGGATCTGTCTGCCCTGCTTCTCATTTCCAGTTTCTTCTCAAAACCATTGCCTCACAGCCCTCCCCCACAAAATAAAAAGGGGTATTCTTGTTAATTCAAGAACCCCTGAGAGCTTCTCACTTAGTGTAGAGTTCTAGAAAGCCATGGAACCGGTCTTTTCTGAACATTCCCCCTGCTCAGTTCCATTTCATTTTGCAGGAAGTGGAATGTTTGAAAACTAAACCAAGCAAAAATCAGAATAATCCTGAAGCGGAAAGGTTGTGTTTCCACACGAGGGGGGGGGGGTTGCAATTGGTCTGAAATCTTCATCTTCAACTTCAACTGTGAGACAGAAAGTCACAAAGTCACAACGTTCAATTTATTAAGATTTTATTTGTTTTATGGGGCAGAAAAACAAGCATCCCGTCAACAAAAAAGTTCAACTCAATACTTTGTAATGTCACCCTGGTTTTAATGACAGAGGTCAAAGGTTTCCTGTAAGTCTTCAGCATTTAGGTCTATTCTTTCTGCAGATCTTCTCCAGAGCTGTGATGTTTTTGGGCTGTTGCTGGAAAACAGATTTTAAACTCCCTTCTCTATTTTGCTTATGGATTGAGGTCTGGATTCTGGATAGAACACTCCAAAACCATGACTTTTAACTAGACACTCTTTGGTTGCAGTGGTGATGGGTTTGGGGTCATTGTAAAATTTCATCCTCAGTGTTCTCACCGATGGAAGGAGATTTTTGTTCAACATCTCTCCATACACCGATCCATTCATTGTTTCCTTTTTTTTTTCTTTCTAACTTGTCCTGTCCAACAGCTGGGCAAACAGATTACAGCTGAAGGCCTCTTGTGTTGGACATATTTTACTTTAACAACAGGGGTTATGAATCTTCTGACAAACCAGAGGTATGTCTGAATAAATGAAATGAAATATTTCATTCAATCACACAAACTGTTAGTGTAAAAGTGAGCTAACACCTGTGCTCAGGTGAGTGTTCATGTTCTTCTAAAATGGATGATGGAATGTGAAAAGAAGGAGGGACAGTTCCCAGCCATCCCCACACTAAGACCCCCGCCGCAGCAGCTGCGGCTGCCAGAACCCCCCAAATGCCACGCGGCAGCAGGCAGAGGACAACCGCCCCCCAGGTGATCACATCTGCCACCCAGGCCAGGGCCAGCAGGACCGCTGCCACCCGGGCCCCACCCGAGAAGAGTGCCCACAACCCCAGACAAGCACCTCATCACCACCCAGGAGTTCTGGGCATCCCCCCGCCCCAACCCCAGGTACAAACCAGGACCCCCCAAGGGAGACCCGTTCCGCGCTCCAGGGAGCCACCCACCCGGCCCATGGTGGGTCCAGGAAGGAGCAAGGCAGGGGCCCGCCGCCCCCGCCCAGCAGGAGGGCACCCAGGAGAAAAGGGGGCCCACAAGGGGTGTTGTAAACATGGCCCAACCAGGCTCGGCCACAGTTGGAAATTTGGTGAGGTCCAGCACTCAGGGGCAAGGACCGGAACCCCCACCACAGAGACACGGACACCCCGGCTCAGGCGTGATGTGATCCCCGGCTCTTGGCCTTCCCAGAAAGCTCAGGGATCCCTCTTCCTGTGTGAAGAGAGGACTGCCGGGCCCAGGAAACCAGCACCCAGGGGACACGGCCGCCATTGCCAAGGGCTCAGTACCCCCTACCTGGGATGGGGTAGGGGACAGATGGTCCAAGGTCCCATCTTCCTTGCGAAATGCGTGTGTGTTCGTGAGGGTTTGTGTCAGAATCAGAATCATTTATTGTCATTACACATGAGGATACAATGAAATTGCAGCAGCCTTGGAATGAAGAAGTTAAATACAATAAAAATAAAAAAATAACAGAATAGAAATACTGTATGTACAACTCTTAACAAAAAATGAACAATATGTACAGAAACTGTTAAATATTAAATATTTGTGGATAAAATAGAATGGAATGAGATAAGTTGCTGTGAGCACAGCATAATAAATATTGAGTTATTGCACATGGATGTGCATGTATGTGTGTTTATGTTGGAATGTATATTTGGAGGAGTAAAGGGGGTGTATATTAAGGGAGTGAAGTTAAATTTGGTGGGTAGGGCACTGAGGGGACATCTGATTGCTCACAGTGATGGCCCATCACCGTCCCCACCAAGGGGCCCTAAATGTCTAAGGTCCTGTTAAAATTGGCGGGTAGGGCGCTAGGAGGACATCTACTGCTTGCTGGCAGTGATGCCCAAGCACCCCCCCTACCAAGGGCCCTACATGTCCATCCATCCATCCATCCATCCATCCATCTTTCTCCTCTTATCCGGGACCGGGTCGAGGGGGCAGCAGTCTAAGCAGAGATGCCCAGACTTCCCTTGCCCCAGCCACTTCCTCCAGCTCCTCTGGGGGGACCCCGAGACGTTCCCAGGCCAGCTGAGAGACGTAGTCTCTCCAGCGTGTCCTGGGTCTTCCCCAGGACCTCTGCCCAGTGGGACATGCCCAGAACACCTCTCCAGGGAGGCGTCCAGGGGGCATCCGGACTAGATGCCCGAGCCACCTCAACTGGCTCCTTTCGATGTGAAGGGGAAGCGGTTCTACTCCGAGCTCTCGGCGGGTGACCGAGCTTCTCACCCTGTCTCTAAGGGAGCGCCCAGCCACCCTGCGGAGGAAGCTCATTTCAGCCGCTTGTAATTGGGACCTCGTTCTTTGGGTCATGACCCATAGCTCATGACCATAGGTGAGTATTGGAATGAAGATCGACCGGTAAATTGAGAGCTTTGCTTTTTGGCTCAGCTCTCTCTTTACCATCACGGACCAATAGAGCAACCGGATAACTCACGCTCCGGTCTTCCCTCACTCATGAACAAAACCTCTGGATATTTAAACTCCTCCACCTGGGGAAGGGACACTCCACCCACCGAGAGATGGCAAACTACCTTTCTCCGGTCAAGGACCATGGCCTCAGATTTAGCGGTCCTGACCCTCATCCCAGCCGCTTCACACTCTACCGCAAATAACCCCAATGCACGCTGGAGGTCCTGGCTCGATGAAGCCAACAGGACAACATCATCTGTAAAAAGCAGAGAGGAAATCCTGTGGTCCCCAAACCAGATCCTTTCCGGCCCCAGGCTGCGCCTAGAAATTCAATAAACTGAAGGGCAGCCCTGCCGGAGTCCAACGTGGACCGGGAACAGGTCTGACTTACTGCCGGCTGTGCGAACCAAGCTCCTACTCCAGTCATACAGAGACCGGACAGCCCTTAGTAAGGCTCCCCGGACCCCATACTCCCAGAGCACCCTCCACAGGATGCCACGGGGGACGCGGTCGAACGCCTTCTCCAAATCCACAAAACACATATGGACTGGATGAGCAAACTCCCTCCCGAAATCCCTCCAGCACCCTAGATAGGGTGTTGAGCTGGTCCACTGTTCCATGACCAGGACGGAAACCGCACTGTTGTTCCTAAATCCGAGGTTCGACTATCGGACGGACTCTCCTCTCCAGTACCCTGGCATAGATTTTCCCAGGGAGGCTGAGGAGTGTAATTCCCCTGTAGTTGGAACACACCCTCCAGTCCCCCTTCTTAAAGAGGGGAACCACCACCCCTGTCTGCCAGTGCAGTGGTACAGTTCCCGACTGCCACGGGATGCTGCAGAGACATGTCAGCCAAGACACTCCCACAGCATCCAGAGACTTGAGGTGCTCAGGGTGGAATTCATCCACTCCCGGGGCCTTACACTGAGGAGCTCGTTGACTACCTCAGTAACTTCAGCTTGGGTAATAGACAGCCCCACCCCAAAGTCCTCATTCTTGGCTTCTTCAAAAGAAGGCGTTTCAGTGGACATCTGCTGTCCACTGACAGGGATTGAGGAGATCCTCGAAGTATTCCTTCCATCGCTCGACAATGTCCCCAGTCGAAGTCAACAGCCCCCCACCTGCACTGAAGACGGTGCCTGTGGAGAACTGCTTTCCCCTCCTGAGGTGCTGGATGGTTTGCCAGAATTTCTTTGAAGCCAACCAGTAGTCCTTCTCCATGGCCTCACCGAACTCCTCCCAGGACCGAGTGTTTGCCTCTGCAACAGTCCGGGCCGCAGCTCGCTTAGACTGCCGGTACCTGTCAGCTGCCTCTGGAGTCCCTACATGTCTAAGTTGCAAATAAAACCGAGAGAGGGGGGGCCCATTCCATATGGCGACCGTGGGAGGCAAACCGCTGCCAAGTAGCTCCTACCCCCAAGGTGCACGCAGGCTAAACCCCCCACCCCCATCACCCTAATATGACATTATATGAGGAAGAGGGTAGGTTGGGGACAGCTGGTAGACTGTCCCCCGGTGGTCAAACAGCCCCCCCCTCCAGCATAGGGTCCAGGTCCCCCCAGCCCGGGGGTCCCATCCCCCGAGGTGCCAACACCCCAGGCCCTACACCACCCACCCCACACAGAGAGAGAGGAGCCAGAAAGCGCCGCCCCCCCATTCATTGTTTCCTTCATACAGAGCAGTCATCCTGCCCAAAACCATTATGTGTCCACCCCCAAGCTTTACAGTGGTTGTAATGTTTTTCCTCCTCTGACTGGTGTTTGTACCAAAAAGTTCTAAATGGGTTTCTTCTGATCACATGACCTTCTCCCAATCTTCCTGTAGACGGGTCTTAAGCAGGAGGACCTTTGGCGCTCTGCAGGATTTGAGTTTATGATGGCGGAGAGTGTTACAACAACCTTTTTTCCCATGTTCCCTGCTCTCTTCAGGTCATTGACTAGTTCCTCTGTAGTTCTGGACTGTTTTTCTCACCGTTCTCCAAATAATTTGCTCCACCAGTTAAGAGGTTTCATGGTGCTCCAGGTGGAGGGAGATTGTCAGTGATCTTCCATTTTCCAATAGCTGCTCCAACAGTTGATCCCTTCTCCCCAAGCTTCAGTTTATTGTAGGCTATGGTTAAGGTCTACAATCTGGTTCCTGGTGTCCTTCAACAGCTCTTTGGTCTTGGTCATGGTAGAGAGGTTCAGTCTGACTCTTTAAGGGTGTGGACAGGTGTCTTTGATATGGGTAACCAGTTGAAACAGTTGGAATGACAGATTTTTTTTCCATCCATCAATTAATTCAAGGAATTGGGTTACAGTATAGAGAATAAGGTGGAAGAAAAACTAATACAAATTGTGGATTTGTGTTGAACCACTGTCAGACTTTTGTGAAGATTGACATTGTCCCAATAACAAAAACTGCATTTTGTATCTCATTTTCTTGTTGAAATTGAGCCAAAAGAGCATCATGAAGGTCATCCAAAAAATGTTAGAAGATGCTGTGTGTTGTAATGACAGGTTACCAGAACAAAGTGTGACATTTTCCCCATGTTGACCTGGAATTTGCATTATGGCCTATCGACCAATGATATTTCTACCTCTGCTCCTCCTTTTTACAAACAAAATCCTCAGCCACAGTGATAAACTCATGTGTCCTGTCCATTAACTCACATTCAAAAACACCCAGAAAACAAAACTAAGAAAAATCTGTAAATAACATTGAAGACGGAGAAAAAATGAATTATACCATCCACTTGAACATTTAGAAATTGCAGTTCCTTATTTCATTATTTTGAACCAGCATTTGCACAAACAGAGCGTCCTGTTGCTAAATAGATCTGGTTGTCCACCCACTTAAGACTGTCTAACAGCTCTGTGAAACAATGCAAACAGGAAAGTATAAAAGATGCATTTCAAAATTTACATTAAAATGTATGAAAAGCCTAAATGAAGTATAAAGTTATCTGTATAAAATGCTCATTTCAGTCAGACAACTCATGCAGTAGAGAATGCTTTTTTTTCTTCCCATATTTCTTTTAGTTTGGCATAAGGCTCCATTCTGAAACAATAAAACAAGATCTCCATAGAAAACTTTGAGTATTGAACTATCCCTGATGGCAGTGGCGGTTCTACACTAACTTACTCCCTGGGCGAGTAACCCCACCAGCGCCCCCCCCCCCCCCCCCCCACACACACACACACATACAAAATTTGACAACATCCTGTTGTGTTCCCTATCTTCTATTTAGCCATTTTACACATAAATGCATGAATTTTCTAGACTCGTATTACAGGGGGGTCAAACTCAGTCACACAGGGGGCCTAAGTTAAAAACACGCTTTAGGTTTTGGGCCGAAGAAGATAAACATTTACTGAACACACTAAAGCTAAACTTTTAAACCTTTTAAACTGAACTTTTTGAACATAAATATGAATAAAAACAGGAACACAAGTTAAACCCTAAATAACTTGTAATATTTTTCTCTCCATAGAAATATATTCTGTCAAAATTATACAAATATGAACATGCTGCAGGACAAAACAAAGAAAGCCTGGAAATATTAATAAGAAATGACAAATCAAATAATTCTGTTTTTTTTGCTCTTTTATCATTTTTTTAGAGCTGGACTCCTGCTTCATTTTTAGCAATAATTTCTTAATGTGTGACGTCCTGTGTGTCTCTTTGTGAAACATATCAGAGGGATTAGATCTAAAAAAATAAAACTTATTGTGATTAATGTTTAGGTCTCATAAAACATTAAAGACTAAATCATAGAACTCATCAGTGGGATTACTCCAAAAATATTTGGCATTTCCCTAAATTTGTGCAACACCAACAGTAGAAATCCTCCAAAAAAACCTTAATCCATAAAAACTGGTCTGCGCTCATCCCCCCTCCCCTTCCCTCTCACACACGCGGCTCCGTCTCTCATGACGACAGCGCGCAGCTGCGGCCCAGAGTTGATTGTCAGATAGAAAAAGACTCCTAATTACCTGTTAGTGTGAGTTGCGCTCCCCTCTCGAGTTTTTTGACTTACCGTATGTTCCAAAGCCTACCTCAAAGAGGTGTGGCCGCAAGCGTCTTGCAGCAGAGGGCGGTGATCACGTGCGCGTCGGGTCTGCTGTGTTGGAGCAAGGCATTCTGGGAAATAATCCCCATTGCCTGCTCTTGTCGAAATTGGGTTGAGCATGGGTGTTTGTTCTGCCTAATTCCTTTTCATGTGCCTGTTTTACGTTGTTTCACTCTGAGTTATTTCATCTTTTTATTTTTATTTTTTTTTTTTTTGCACCATAAGTGTGAAGAGTAAATAGGAGGAAGACATTCTTCAGGGTCTGGTGTGTTACAATCAAAGTGTTAAGTGTCGGCAGCTGAAGCAATTTCAAATTAAAAGCTCCAATCTTCCTCTTTGAATATATTAAGTAGGTAGCACATTATGTGTAACGCATAGGGGGCGGCATAGGGCACGACAAATGCCACCCCCGATGAAGCACCGCCCTGGGCGACCGCCCACCTCGCCCACATCAAAAACCGCCACTGCCTGATGGAGCTCACAGGTGGAACGCAGCGATGCAGCGCTCGCAGAAATGCATGAAGAGGCGTGGAGCGCACACCTGGTTCTTAAGTAGGATGTGGAACAGGTGAGTTAATTGGGCTGAAATGACTGTAGGGAGGTGTAAACAGGTAAACGCACTGCTGAGCTGCCTGTCTGAAAGTCTCCCAGGGTCGTTCATTTATTGTAATATTAGATATGAATTAGCAGAAATGCAAATTACTGTAAATGTAATTTACATAAAAAAGACAAACATTTAGAGTACATTTTACTGTCAAACATTGAATAGATCATGTGATTTCAATCAAATTATATCATTTTAACATAAACTTAGACAGACAGATATTTGTATGTGAACAGACATTTGGTGTTGACCTGTTTTTACAGTATATAAAACCATCCCCTTGTTTCATGTTCCTACAGTTGTCTCACTTTGAACTCACCTGTTTTCTCCATTGAATGTCCGTTTGATTGGAGCCACAGTGAACCTGCCGAGTTGAGGGTTGAACCTTTAACCTGCTTCCCTTGTGGTCATTCTTTGAACCAACACATGGTCAACAACTGTGGCCATGATCACATCTGAAATTCTTGTCCTTTGGGTCTTGGTGCAGGTTTGGGTCAGTTTTCCAGAACTGCTCTTTTATTCGCTGTAATGCACCCTATGTCTAGGCATAACATAAAGAAAAAAATGACCCAAAAAGCAAAAAAGTAAGCCCTCAAAAATCAGCCAATATAATAAAGCTGCCAAAACCAATGTCTGTACAAATAATAGGGTTTATTGTCCCAAATGTAAATATGACAAAAGGAAAGAAGAAGGAGCATCTAACTTCAGGGTGAACCCAGGCCAAAATAATAAAACAGAACCAACTCAAATGTCAAATGCCTGACCTTCAAGAAAACAAAGTGAAAATAAATGACGGAGTCTGAACTGTCTTCCTGAACCTCAGCCAAAACAGGAGAAAACAGTCAAACAAAACAGCAGTTCACCCCTACTGATCTACGACCACAACAAAAATATCCTGATGTAAGTTACACAACGTTTTGGGGAATAGTTCACACAAAAGCTTCACCAAGAAGCTTATATACAGCCAAAAGGCCTCACAAAAACGCTCAAGTGTTGTCAATGATGGGGGGGGGGGAAGCGACAGCCAAAGACTCTTCCCCCATGGGGCCGTGCAGATGCCAGGTTTTTAAAGTCCCGTCCTCCAATCACATGCAGCCACCAATCGTCCTCCCTCCAATCCTGAGCCGACACCAGTCACTCATCCTCCAATCCAGGGCAGCCACAAGGCCTTAGTGCAGCAATCCAGGTCACCTGAAAAGAAACCAGAACCTACGCACATACAAAAGAACTTTAACCCCCTTACACAAACACTCAATACACTACACATCAAATACAAAATGAAAAACATACACAAATACAGCAAGGATTGTAACATCCGCTGCAGTTTATTTGCAGCAATTGTCTTGAGTTTTGATCGGTTGTTTGTTGATGGTGATTGTTGTGTTGTAACAGAATTGGGGTTTTGCCTCTTTGTGTTAACTTTTTGCAAATTGTGTGTTGTGAAAGCCACCTGTGTTTTAAGAACGCGTTGTGTTTGAGATTTAGGTTTCGACTAGTGAACTATTTGTTTTTTTTGAGAAAATAATTAGAGCACTTTATCTGGCTTAGTAAACATCACTTCATGTTTTAGCGTTTGAGAAAAACTAATACCGGTAACCAGTGGAGAATAGATTCTTTAAAAAAAAAATACAGGTCTGTGAGGATCAGAATTCGATCTGTCTTTTTTAAAAATTTCTTTTAGAAATCATAGAATCTGATTTCCTACGTTACATCCTTTTTTTTAACCTTCAGTCTCTCATCTATCTGTGAAGACTCTAATTCCTCCAGGATGATTCCACAGCAAAAAGAAAAACATAAAAATAAACCAAAACTAAGTCCAGATGATCACTTTCAAAACTTTTTCTTATTTTAAAACAAAGTGCTGATGCATCCATCTGTCCACAGCTTCTGCTGCGCTCACTTCCTTCTCCATTCATTTCAACTTAAATTCTCTTTATTTCTGTGCTAAATATGAAGCTTTTAGAAATGTTTATTTTGCATTTTTGTTCTTCTAATATCAAAGCTCTGAAGAAAAACTGACTTTCTCCTGTTGTCACTCAGAGACCGAACCGAAGGTGCAGGGACTAATAGTCCAGCACATCACCGAAGAAACCTTTACTCTGGCCTGGACGGCTGAAGAGGATGCCTTTGACACCTTTGTCATAATGGTTAGCCCGGCAGAGGGCCCAGGCCTGCCGAGGGAGCTGGTGCTGAGTGGGGCTGAAAAAAGTGCAGCACTGGTGGATCTTATTGAAGACACAGAGTACAAAGTTGAAATGTTTGGGCTTGTTTTGGGAAGGCGGTCCCAGTCAGTGATGGAGAGGGTAAGAACAGGTACATAGAGGAAGGACAGAAACGAAAGGTGACGGATCTCTGAACCAAGCTGCTTCTTTTGGTCCTGATGTTTATTCTGGCTGTAGATGCTTGTGTTGACTTTGGTTTCTGACTTTAACATAAGCCTTGGTGTACGGTCCTGACATCTGTTTCTTTTGTTTGATCCTCAGTCCATAACAGCAGATAATAACTCCTGTTTTGTCACTAACACCGTGTTATCATCAGTAAAAGCTTGGACCAGCACGGTCATTTCCTGGTGCTGAACTCATGTGGGTTTACCGATGTCAGCAACCTGTTAAAGTTCTCTTACTTCTGAGATGAAGCAGCTGCACTTATAAAACACATGATGGCTTTACACTGCTTTTAGAGAGGAGTGCAGCATCCCATAATGATCCAAATGCAGATGAAGCATCCCTTTCAGACATCATCTCAGGCATCAGTCTTTCTCTGCTGGAGTCTGCTCCCATCTACAAACACTCAGTCCTGCCTCTATCTTATTTTGGAGGCTGTCTGTGCATCAGCTTCTTTTTGGTGGTGTGGTGGAGACATTAGTGTGTGTGTGTGTGTGTGTGTGTGTGGGGGGGGTGTTACTGTGTCTTTGTGTACTTCCTGAGGCTTGTGGGATGATGTGATGCATGTCTAACAACCATCACTCCTCTACATGTTTTTAATGCAGCTTCCTCTTTAGCATGAAGTGCTCCACTTAATACTGATATAATGAATGGTTCTGTGTGCTCTTTCTCATGCAGAACTGGGCCCACCCAAGGCCATCCACTTCTCTGAAGTGACTGACACATCTGCCACCGTTCACTGGATGACTGTGGGAGCTCAGGTGGACAGCTATTTGGTGACCTACGTTCCTGCCCACGGAGGTCAGTGTTTCATCAAAATAAGTTATAAATACGTGTGGTAGTGTGTTTGAAATGTGAGATAACATGTGCTGTTATGCTCACGTTAATGTGCATTTTCTCTATCAGGTGCTGTCCTCTGTGTTTCTGTAAATCTGCTCTGTTTGTTTTTTTAATGTGTTCATCACGTCATCCCACTCAAATTTCAACAATTATGTCTTTTGTTCGTTCTTACTTTCCTGTTCTTACTTTCATAGTCACTACAGCTGGAAATTTACAAAGTTTGCTCAAACCTGGCACATTGCAACCTTTCATGTTTCACATGATCAATGTTCTGCTGTGCATTGTCCTTTGTTTTAAATAAATAACTCATTCAACTCTTCTGACATACTGATTCTTTTAGCTCAATTTTACCTCCAAATACACATGGAAGACTCAAGAAATTTAGAATTTTGTAGGTTTCTACATTTGTACCTAAATCAGCGGAGCAGCTCCATTGAAAGGCTGATGCTACCCTCTAGTGGTAACTTGCTGGCACGTCGGCCCGCCGTGAGATTGGGAGAAAATAAATCAATTACTAAAAACTGTTCAGAATTTTTCCTGTCTCATCTGCAGTCAGAATTCTAATGGCACTGAATGAAAAAAACAGAAATAAAACTGAAGGGGTGGACGGTCACATAGCATGTTTTTCATCCCACTTGTCACAAAATTCTTTTTTGTGAAAATGTTTGTCATCATAAACTTGCCCTCAGAAATGGGAGTGACTACATAACCATTCATACTTTGGTCTGCCCTTAAGTAAACAGAGACCCCCACTCTAAAGTGAGCCAGGGTCCACAATAAAAGCTGAACAGAGACTTCTTCCTGCAAGAACCCTTCTGTCATAAACTTACCTTAATGTTCCCTGCAGGAAATGGTAGGACTCTGACTGTGGATGGCTCTGAGTCTCACTCAGTGCTGCCCAACCTAACTCCTGGGGTCACCTATGAGGTCACAATTGTTGCTGTCAAGGGTGAGAGAGAGAGCAAACCTGGATCTGAAAGCGTCACCACAGGTGAGCATATGTTATTCACGGTGGACTCTGGACAGCCCATGAATCCATCTTTACAACAGAGGTCCTTCCAAATCCGTCTTCAGCAAAAAACCTATCAAAGTTTGTCTCAGAGAGAGAACTCAATAAGGAAGAGTAGAAAACAACATCTATGAACATTTTTGTTAAAAAAGGAAAGGGGAAAAAAATCAAAGATGCTGCAGGATGAAAAGACTTAAATAAAAAAAAAAGAACACATATGTTGACAAAGAACACATACTCAAACTTGACAAAGTGAGACATACAACAGAGTCAGAGAGTACCACAACAGTAATCGACTTAAAACTCAAAAAGTAAGAGGTAAGGAGTCCGACTTGAATCTTGAAATACAGAATGTTGTTTTTCTAGAGAGCTGAGGAAGATGTTGAACTTAATAAACATAACCGTTTCCCAATATGAACTCAGGGATATCTATATGATGATAAACTGATATGCATCGGACCAGTGACGCATCTGCATACACCTGCTATTCAAACCACATTGCACCAGCCCTTTTTCAACTCTTCTGCAGGTGCTAGGTCCACCATGCCTTTGGGTTAAACCCTACCAGGCGCTTGCCAGGAAACCCAGGTCTTGCTCCAGAGAGTGGCCCCAGCGATGTAATCAGATTATGTTGTAGGGTATTCATAAAAGGGGGGCTTTAAAGACATGTAAAGTTTTATTTCTGCAATAAGTAACAGCTTGGATGCTCTTGGAACAGAGTTTTTTTTATCCAAAGTTTCAATACAGTTTGTGTTTCTATGTGTGTGTGTTCATAGCTCTGGATAAGCCTCGCGGACTGATTGCAGTCAACATCAGCGATTCTGAGGCTCTACTGCTCTGGCAACCTGCCATTGCCACTGTGGATGGCTACGTCATTTCCTACACTGCAGACTCTGGTAAAAAAATTGGACTACACTTACTGTTTTTTGAAGAGGGCATGCAGTTTGTATCTCTAACGTCTAGGCAGAAGCAGTGTTCATTGTTTTCTACATTGAATTGATGTCAGTTTTCATATGACGTTATAGTCAAAGGTAGGGATGTAACGATTCATTTTAACAACGATCCGATTCGATATCATAGTTTGTGGTTGACCATCCGGTTCATAGTCAATATTGGTTCATGTTGAACAATCCAATTGGATCCGATCCTCTGACCTGCAGAACTTCTTGATCCAAACTTCCAGCAGTGAGACTCAGACAGAAATTCCTGCTACTGAACAGTGAAGTTTTCCAGATTCTTGGATTTCTTCCAGATCATCAAGTTAAATGAAATCTGTGTCCAAACAAACAAGTCAACTAGAATGAATGTCAGATCCATTCACATGTTAGTTTCCTAAAGTTCACCACTGTTGTTTTTCCACATCCAGAGAATCCAAAGGGAACATTCTAGAACATTCTAGACACTGGATGGTCACATGACTTCATTCAAAGTCTGTCCACACATTGGACTGGAATGATGGACTGATCCGTTTTTGCTGATGCCATCATTTGTGTTATCCGCTGTGATTTGTCGTTTTCTCCTCATAGTCAATTAAACCTACTGTAAATCAATCCAAATGGTATTTTCCATGATCGATCAATGATTTATCTAATTTAGAAAATATTTTTTAATGACATAGGTCAATTGAATTTGGTTCTGCCTTAGACATCAATCTGCTTGGATAAATTGATTAATTGATTACTCATTACCCCCCTAGTCTTAGTATGATGCTCCTCAGCAGGGCGAAAAATCACTTAGTCGTATACATTGCAGATTATGATTATCTTGGTTGAACAAAGAAAAGGCACTTTGCTTTTGCCCCCCTGAAGTGCACTAAAGGCAGAAGGTCGCAGCCCAGGATTTTTATTTTTATTTATTTTCTCGGGGTCCTTCGACCAATGCTGACGTCACCCTACGGCAACACCAGTTGGACAAACTACTCAAACTACTCAGTGATTTTACTACTTAGCGACGTTACCCTACGGTAATACCACTTGGACAAACTACTTAGCGATTTTACGTTTCCTTTTGTAAAGTTTTTCACACTCATAACTAATAATGCCCTTTTTAATTTTAAGGTTTAAAACTTGTTGAAAGCATTAAACTAATTACAAAAAACAGCACACTTTTTTTCGCTCAATTTTTTTTGTTCTTCATGTTTTATCAAAACAAACAAACAACCAAAAAAAATTTCGATGTAATAGTTATCCATGTTTCTCACAAATAACGGAAAATTATAGTATTATCGTTCACAGAAACTGTAAGAGCGTGACTTGTCTGGACCAATAAAGTGACAAATCACTATCGTATACGTCATCGTAGCAACTTACAGCCAATCAAATAGTGTAACGTCATCATTGGTCGAAGGACCCCGAAGGACCCTGAGAAGATCTGGCAGCCCGAGTCGATCCGGTACCCACACCCCGTCTCTCCTCTGATGCTCTCATGCCTATTATTGACCCCCACCTGCCTGACCCTGATTTAGCTTTGTGGACTTTTAACTGAGCTATTAAACCTGCTGCATTTGGATCCAGCTGTCTACCTCTTCTTGTGACATGAGGCAGTTGAAAAGGGGCTTTTTTACTGTTTCAACTCTCAGCAGGCCTGAGCAGTCTAAGGGGAGAGCTGTCAAAACCCCCTTTGTAACAAGAACTTTGTATACTGTAAGAGCAAGTGAAACTTACTGCATTTCATTGTGTATTATCTCACAGGGATTGTGAGATTCAGGGTTTATCACTGCCTCTGAGTCTTTTGTAAAGTGAATAAATAATTTTTATTTTTAATAATAAATAATTTTTTGTTTTAATCATAAATAATTTTTAGGTTTAATCATAAATAATTTTTAGGTTTAATCATAAATAATTTTTAGTTTTAATCATTGGAATAAAATAAAAAAGTTAAATTAACCCTAGCTTATGGCAGCAACCTGAGTTATCAGGTCCCTCCATTGTGAAGAGATGGTTAGCATTGATTTAACTTAAGTGAGATGGGGTTTTGAATTTTTAGCTGCACCTATACCAATGAAAGTCAGACTTTGCGTCAGTAATATTATTTACAAAAATAAATTCATGAAACAGGACAAAAACAATGGTACCCCTGCTGCAATCCAATGCCTCCTATAACTGTAAATGAGACTCCTGAAGCCTATTTTTGCCCACTCTTCCTGAGCAAACTGCTCCAGTTGTCTCAGATTTAAAGGTTGCCTTTTCCAGACAGCCTGTTTCAGCACATTTAAGGATTCTGTGCTTTTTTTGTTTGGTTTTTCAGTTCGGTTCTTTTCAGTTTTTCCCCAATCAGTCATTCCAGGTTCATGTTGGTCATCCACAGCTGTTTTCATTTCTGTCAATTACCATCAGTTTATTTAAGTGTCTGGTTTTCAGTTCTACCTTGTCAGGTCATCTGCTCTGCTTTGTCACCCTTTTTGTTGCTTCCATGGGTTTTTCTCCTGTAGCCAAGTCTAGAGAGCTTGGCTACAGTCCCAAACTTCTCAATAATTTGTTCAACTGTTTCCACAAGAAAGCCAAGATGCTCGGAGATGATCTGATAGCCTTTATCTTTGATGTGCTTGTCAACAGTTTTCTTTGTAATCTCTTGAGATAAATCTTTCATTTGTTGCCTCTGGTGTATGCTGAAGTATACAATCATCTACTTCAACTCTCATGATCCATCTTGATCTGTTTTTTTTGCAGTGGGCAGGGTTTACATTTGGAACTGTAGGTTATTTACGGTTGCAGAGCAGTGAAAAACCCTGTATAGTTTTATAACTGTGATAAACAGGCCAAATTGTCTGGAATGATCACACCGTGAGTCCACAACATTTCATGAATGAGTTTTGTTTATAGCAACAGATCCTCCAACAACACAATGTATATTTAGGGAAAGGAGCATAATAACACAGTGGGATGGATCAAAACCAACCTGAAAACTGTTTTTAGGGTCCCGGGGGCTCAGACCTCCTTTACCTCTGGCGACTGGCCCAGTTTCCCTTATGGTTAATCTGACCTTGTACTTTCCTCTGTAGGTTCTAGTTAAGTAAAACTGCAGATGGTTTGGTATTTTGCGATGGCTCAGGACAAATCCCATGTTGTATCTCATGAATTTTTAAAGGAGGCTATCAAGATTCACAGACTATTGTAGTTGCTGGGGTAATTAAATTGCTCTGTGATAAGAAACTGCTTGTCTTATTTGTGTGTTCATTATAGGGGCTCCTGTAATGGTGCGTGTGTCTGGGAATGTGGTGGAGTTTGATATGAGCTCCCTGACACCAGCAACACACTACACTGTGAAGGTCTATGCTGTGAGGGATTTTGCCAAGAGTGCAGCCACAACAACAGAGTTCACAACAGGTCTGCCCCCCACCTCACCTGACTCAAACACTGAACATTTTACCGTTAGATGCTTTCTCACCTGCTCAAACACCTGCAGTTTATGGTCCTGCAGCATTTTGTAGCCAAACTGCTGCAGATTTTTATGTTAAAAACAATGTACGGTTTTGTGGTGAGAAAACAAAATGTCTAACTTGTTAGGAAATGTTCTCCTATAATAATTACAATAGAATAATCATATGCTACTAACCAAGAACTTCTGAAAAGACGTAGCTTTTTTTTTAGATGTGGACGCGCCCCAGGAGCTGGCTGCCAGTAACATCCAGACAGAAAATGCCCTGCTTACCTGGAAACCTCCTCGAGCCAACATCAGTGCCTACATCCTTACCTTTGAAGCTGCAGATGGCGCTATGCGGGTTAGTACAAGCTATAGCTTTTCATGATGCAGCTAAGTGAAGAACTGTGCTGATGAACCCCCCCCCCGCCACCCCCCCCCACCCAGGAGGTTTTCCTTAGCCCCACCGCTGTGTCCTACAACATGGTCCAGCTCAGCGCCTCCACAGAATACTCCATCAGGTTGCAGGCCCTAGCTGGTCCCAGGAGAAGCAGAGTTGTCACCACTTTCCTCACCACCAGTAGGTTCTGTCTTCAAAGTGTGACAGAGAAGTGGGACATGCCATTTCTAACCTCTGCCCCCCTGACCCTGTGTTTGCAGCTGGAGTGCTGTACAGACACCCCAGAGACTGTTCGCAGGCTCTGCTGAACGGAGATGCCACATCCGGCCTGCACACCATCTACGTGGGTGGAGACGAGAAGCAGCCGCTGCAAGTCTACTGCGACATGAGCACAGATGGAGGCGGCTGGATCGTAAGTCAGTCCCAGTTTGGAAAAACAAGACCCCCCCTTGATGCTTCTACTAAGTGTCAGTTCAGCAGCAGATATTAACCAACTACAGAATGTTTATAGTTTTGATATTTAGATGTTTCTAAGGGCCCATTTGCACTCAGTTTGGTTCTCACTTGAGTTAGTTTCCTCAGATAAAAAACTCCTCCGAGAGAAAACTCGTCTGTACTCTGGTGTAGACCAAGCAAGCAAACCCTGGTCCCTCCAAGATCTCTGTTCAATTTAGGGCCAACCAAAGTGCCGAAGAGAATTGAAGAAAGTAAATGACACTTTAGTTTGGTAAAAAAAAATAAAAAGTCTTACAGCCCAAAACTGAAGAAGGAATGACAGGGTATTAGAGTAACAGATAATAAGCTACAGGCTTTTAGCCATGTAGTCATGTCATAATTTGAGGATGTGGTGAACCAGTTGGTTTTCTTCTTTGTAACTTTACTCTATCTTGGTTTGACAATACCAATCAAGCAGCTGTTGGAAATTGGATTTTTTAGTCAGTTTAATATTTTTTCAAACTTTTTGGGAGTGTGGTGTGTGAATGCGAACCAATCCAGTTGAAGTGTGAATATTAGAAGGTTTTTTTCGCCTTTGAACGGAGTCCACAGGACTCTCCAAAGCAACTAAGTACATCTCTTCCTCAGTCAGACAGCATGTTAAAGCAGACCTCAATAACTAGCTGACAGTGAAAGTTTCATTATTAGTGTATTTATGTGATATGAATTTCTAAATGCAGCCAGATTATCTTCCATAGTCTTAGAAAGTGGTAGAATAATTCTTATAAATTACCAGGTCTTTCTTCCTCATGTGGGGATGGGGTTACAGAGAACCTTGGAAGGTTGATGTTAGAGGTTCTATGCTGACACACCTGATCTCGCAGTTCTTTTAAACAAACAACAAATGTGAACATGTGGGTTATTCTTCTCTTTTCTGTAAGGTTTTCCTGCGGCGGAAAAGTGGAAAAGTTGAATTTTTCCGCAACTGGAAGAACTACACAGGCGGCTTTGGAGACATGAATGACGAATTCTGGCTTGGTAATGATCTGCAGGACACAAAATCTTTTTTAAAGACATTATTTAGGATAAATATAATCAATTAGAATCAATTTCATCAGTATAAATCTGCATTAAAGTGATATATGCCAATCAATGTCTAAACAAATGAATGTTTGTTTTCATGTAAAAAACATTTAAGGTGAAACATTTTCCATACAAATGTATGTTTTTCTCTAAGGCTGCATTTCCACTGCATGGTTCAAATGACCCAATTCCGATTTTTTTCCTCTCATGCGGCACAGATCGGGATATGACCGGTAAACATGTAAGCAGGAAACGCATGGATTCTGATTTTCTCAGATCGGATGCAGGCCTCATTCATAGGTGAAAATAAATCGGATACGTGCGTTAGCGTGTGCCATGTAAGCAGACAAATCAGATATTCCCCAGTAAATGCGAGTCGTACGTCAGTGACGTCAAGTCAGGACACCACCAACTGAGATCACATGACTTCTGAAGGTGCTTTTGTGCTGATTTGCTGTTGGAGGACAGCTGGAGCCCATCAGCGTGTTACCTTTCAGCCTCAGGCTTCACACCGTAGTCGGAAACTGCTGTTATTTCCGGTCCGGTCCCGGTCGGGGCGCAAACTTTAACTAATGAAGCGGGACTCCGTTGCTCTGGAACAGGCCAGAAGCAGTTTATTTCTTTGCTTGTATCAAACTGTTAGTCCAGCACAATGTCTGCAAACACTTCCTCAGTCAAAACTCAGAGAGAGCACATAAGCAGGCCGAGCAGCCCTTCTTTTTCCTCTCCTGCGCACCCCCCTCTCCTGCCTCATCCAGGAGCACCCAAGGCCACGCCTCCTTCCGTCGCTGCGTTTGCTTCCATGACAATCAGAGTCACACAAAAGAAACACAACAAAAAGGGGAGGGTTTCGCCATGCCAAACATTTGCCATTTGGACCAACACACATCTTCTAAATGTGCTTTTATTACTGTTATGATTATTATTAAGGGCCTGCTCATTCATACATTTTTAAGTCTGTGCGGTCAGTGCTCAGGTCCGCAGAAGGCGGAAATGCTGCTACATTACATAGTCATCAGAACGTCTACGTTTGATAGTTTCAGCATTCTATAGTGTAAATGCAAAAATCGGATACGGGTCACTTTTAAAAGATGATGTAAGCAGGTCATCAAAAAAATCGGATATAGTCAGAAAATTGAATATGGGCATCAAGACCTGCAGTGTAAATGCAGAAGAGAAACCGTCTCTTTCTCATAGGTCTGTCCAACCTGCACAAGATCACAGCTGGGGGGCAGTACGAGCTGCGAGTTGACCTGAAAGACAAAGGAGAGACGGCTTATGCACAGTATGAAAAATTCTCTGTGTCTGAACCACGAAGCCGATACAAAGTCCATGTGGGAGGATACAGCGGGACAGCAGGTAGAGCAGTGCAATCTGCACCCCCCAATACGAACAACTTGCTAACCTTCTGACCCTCTTCATGTTTTGAATATTAATCACCAAGAACGTTGTGAAGTCAGAGGTAGACGGCTTCAACCTTTTAGTCATGAGCTCTGTTTTTATAGGGGACTCGATGACTTACCATCACGGCCGACCGTTCTCCACCTACGACCATGACAACGACATTGCTGTCACCAACTGCGCTCTGTCTTACAAGGGAGCCTTCTGGTACAAGAACTGTCACAGAGTCAACTTGATGGGTCGATATGGGGATAACAACCACAGCAAGGTGAAGACCATCTCTTCATTGTGGTGAAGAGGACTCTGTTTTTTATTTTTTTATTTTCAGAGATGGTGTTTCCAAAATATGAGTTCATGGTCTCTTTTACAGTTTGGTTATGCAGCTTTAGTTTGTTTTGGGATAGTTGATAGTTTATTTCATGTTTGTGTTTTCTTTCAGCTTTTCTTTAGAAGCTCTTTAGTGTCTCTTTATTTGTTTAATTTCCTCAGTTCTCCAAGGGAGTGTGGGTTTGATTCTTAAGTTTTCAGATGTTAGTGGAGGAACTGAATTGAGACTGGATCTTAATTTATCGTCAAAACTTTTAAAAAATATGATCGCAGGGGGCTGGTAGGATAAGTGGGGAGTAAGCATAAACCGATGTAATAATTTTTCGACCACTTCAGGAGTCAAGTAGCATTTCTTCACCGTTTTCACAGACGTCTCTTGTTTTATAAAACCAGTGATGTCATCTGACCACAGTAATGGTCATAACAGGTCCACAACAGCGGACACACTGGTAGGTAAACCATGACTGATGACAAGGTCAAGAGTGTGCCCCCTGTTATGAGTTGGCTGCATGACATGTTTAAAATCCAGCGAAGCAAACCATTTCAAGAACTGTACAGTAGGATGATTCGACTGTCTGTCTATATGCAGATCAAAATCACCAGTTATTAAAATCATGTTAAAGGAGGTGTGGACAGGTGCTAAGAACTAATTCCTCAATAAAAACAGAGCTCAGTTTTGGTGGTCTGTACACTGTGATGCTTAAAATTGGAGGGCTGTTAAAAACTAAGGCGTGATGTTTAAAGCTGGAGTACCTGGTTGAAAAAACGAAACTAAAATTAGCTGGGGAAGCCTCTGTTAGAACAGAAGAGGCATCGCTCAGTTAAAAAAAAATATCAATCTTATAATCTGAGATAAAATAATTTATGATAAAAGTCTTGTTAGATAAAGACTGAATATTAAAAAGTACCATGTTAAAAGAGGGGGGATATATGATTGGTTGCTGAAGCTGCTTCCTGAAGCTTTGGTGCTTCCTTTAGTGGGTGAAGGCAGTGGTGTTTCGGTTTTCTCCAACCATGTCCCTTCAGAGAAGACCTCTCTGTGATAATGGTCTTAAAGAGATGGACTGAGGGGGCAGCAGGCCTTGGGAAGGAAGCAGTGTTGGTGGTCAAAGCAGTTGGTTGTTGGGGAATGTGGGAGGAAGATGCAGAAGATACAGGCATAACAATTAAACCTTTAATTTATAATGTCTTTACATTTTATACATATGTTTACGATAATGAGCTGTTACATTTAGGATACAAACGCTTTATTTACAGCTGTGTCTAGTTATATTTTTGCACACATTACACCACATGTCAGAGGAAGAGGTTGACAACATTGTTTAGTCAATGACATTGAATGAACGCTTTGTAAATAAACCAAGTTGACAAACCTAAATGTTTCAGTTTTTAACCAGAGATTCATAGAACCTGGTTTGAATTTACAATAATCCTAAATAATCTTATATACATCCTCCCTTTCCCACTAATAGCAGTTACAGAGATGGAACTTGCTGCTGTCTGTGGGCTTGGACCAGAACATCAGAATCATTTCCTCTTGATGGCTGCAGATTCCCATTTTTTTACTGCAATTCTTTCTAAAGAAACTTATTCCGGTTCGGAATCTGTCTTGTTCTCAGTTGTTCTCGTTCTCAGTTTTGCCCTGAGAAGGCCATCAAAGTGGGACACTTCTGGGTCCTTAAGAACATCCTCTGAAACCTTTTAAAATCTACAAAAGTCAAACTTTAGCTCTTTTGTGTAATAGTTATAGACAATGTTGGAGTCAGCACAGTTTCAAGCTGATCTAGAAATGTATTGTATAAAAATGTGTATTGATCGTTACCTTGACATCCTCTTTTCTCTAATTTTCTATTCTTCAGGGAGTGAACTGGTTCCACTGGAAAGGCCATGAACACTCCATTGAGTTTGCAGAGATGAAGATTCGACCATCAAACTTCAGAAACCTGGAAGGAAGAAGAAAAAGATCATAAGTCTTTTGCAAAGCCCCCACCAAGATCAACAATGTTCCTGTGCTGTCTAGACTCGCCGTAAGACACATCTGCTCCAAACCACTGTACATCAACCGCTTCTCCTTAATGTTAAGGTCTTGCACATGCCGCCAAAGCTGCAACACTTCACTAATGCATCAAAGGGGCTCCCCTCCAGACCCTCTTTTTGGAAGTACCCACAGGAAGGTGTGAGTGCAACTTTGGCAACATGTACTGCCACTGATCCACAGCTTCTTCATGGAATGGTCTTGTTTAGGATCAACAAAAATGTAATTTTTCCTAAAGACACTGTTCCTCATACAAAGATGTGTACTTGTTTGGCCCCTTACGTAACTATGTATCAGCCACAGTTTGGTGTTTTAAAGTGAAAAATAAAAAACGAGTTCTGGTTTCATTTTTAATGTTTCATCTTTAAATGTGAATAAAGTGAATTTCTGTGAAACAATTTGAAAAAAAGAAAAAAGAAACGAGCGATTTGGTTTACATGAACTGTCCATAGTTAAGAAGCTGCTCGTTCTAATCTCCCCCACCCCCACCCCCCCACACAGCACGAAGCTAAACCACTGACCTTCAGAATAAGTCTGTGTAATGTATGTTGGTTTATATTGTTTTAAGCTGGGTGTTGTCTCTGTAAACTTTAAGACAATAAAAAGTTTTGTTAAAAATTCAAGTGTGGTTGAATTAAAGCTGATTTTCTATACTCTATTTCCTGTAAAACTAAGTAAGAGAATATAGAAATTGTGTTAAAATGTCATGTTTCAAAGAAGTTGATTTTTTCCCCCACTAACATATTTCTACAGATGGGTTGACTTTTCACACGTCTAACGACTAATCGAATCAATTTCTAGTCCTACGATTTAACTGGGTTGATCTGTGAGCTGTTAATCGAACCAAATCGACCTAATTCATTAAAAAATTGTTTCAACATGAGATGACTCGATAATCAATATTGGAGAATACCATCTGGATTGAGGTACAGTAGTTTGATTGACTATAAGGTGAAAACCACCAATCACAGCAGACAACACATATGATACGGAGTCCACTGAATTCAATTGATAAAATCAGCAAAAATGGATCGGTCCATCATTCCAGTCCAGGGGTGGGCAAACTACGGCTTGCCTCCGTGTTTGGTCCGACCCACTGAACAATATCAGAGACCCATGTTTTTATTTTTATCTGGCCACACGATCAAGACCCACATAGAACGTGACATTTTCTTCCGTCCCTCTGCAGTCTGTGTTCTACCTGAAACCCTCTAAAAATCTCTGTCAAACAGAACAGAAGACAGTCTTTCCTTTCTACATCGCAGTTCATCTTTCTCAGTTTAGCTCATTCTATTAGAGTGATCATGCTGCTTTTTTAAACAGCGCTCCCTGTTCTGTGTCCTGATTGGCTGGAGACCCTGTCAATCAATCTCCTCTGTGTCTCCTGTACAGAAACATGGAGTTCTTCAGATCTACAGAAATCTGTGATCCATCAGATTTTTGTTTTCATTCTAAGATCCTGCACCTAATTTCTATGAAGGTTTGAGAATTTAAACTAGATAAAAGGTGAAAATGTTCATGTCTGTGTGAGAAAAGTGTAGAAAGTGGTTAGTGAGGAGTTGTACTGCCAGAAACGTCTGGAATCAGACTCCGTGGATTTCCCCAATCACGGTTATTTTTAGAACCTAACTCCTTCAATAAACGAGGGAACTCTGTTGTGGTGAAAAGGTAACAGAGATATATGCGTAGCTGCAGCAGAAGACGTAGAAATTTGATTTTTTTCATCATTACTGGATGAGAAACAGACGTGCAGGACACAGCTGCTCAGTTTTAGTGCAAACTGTGAGACGTGAGGAGCTGCAGCCTCAAAGTCTTTATTAGGATTATGACGGGAGAGGATCCATTAGTTATTGATTTTTCTTTTTAATGTATCGTATGTTTTTTTTGTTTTTGAAAATCATAGTTATTTGGGTCATTTTTTTATTTCATAAATAGTGTTATTTATTTTATTAAACGGATCATGAATTTAAATAAAACTTTTTTATAGGGCTTAATAATAAAAGAAAGATAAAAGAAGTTTAAAGAAATAGAGTTATTGTGGCCTCACTAGAAAAGGTTTGGGGACTCAGCTCTAGTATCCATGTGGTGTTTGTTGTTTGTTGTTTTTCATTCTTCCCATCATTCAAACACCAGTTGAACGCAGCATTTCTCTAAGTTTTACACAAGGTACATCAAGCCATTGGTGCAATTGGCTCTAAAATGAGAACCAAAGTTTTAACTTAAAAACTCTAAAATACTCTGTTTTAAGCTATAATTTTCAATCCAAATGTTTTCATCCAGATTCCATGTTGTTTTTTTCTCACTCCACCTTCTGCTCCTGGTCTGGCCCTTCTGTGTCAAGGAATGAATATGTGGACACAAGATGCAGGACGGCAGAAGCTCGGGAAAACCAGGATTTTAATCCAGAAGAAGGCTCTGAGACTCGTACAAAAGTGACAGTAACAAAGAGAACGATCTGTGAGGAAAAATTATGAGTGATATTTATTCCTCCAAAGAATCACAGGTTACGTTTCAACATTGATGACAACAGCTGTTCCTTCTGCCAAACTGCTGTTGAAGACATCGACCACAGATTTTCCTGTGATGTTGTACAATGTTCTGGTTGGATGTTTACAAATGGTTAAAAAATAAATTCCCATTCATCATGGACTTCTTTTGAAAGAAGTCATAATCTTTGGCCTGTCACTACACAACAATGTAAATAATGTATGTATCAATATTGTGTTATGTTTAGCCAAGTTTTTTTATACAAAAATAGGTTACAGAAATGTCAGCCCAGCTTTACCTTCTTTAACAATGAGGTCAATTTATACTTAAAATCCATAAAGTGAATCAATTCGCCTAAAGCCATAATAGTTTATGACACCCTGAGTGATATTCCCAGAATCTAAGACAATTTATTTATCTGTTGTATCCCCCTGCATTTTGGAACACTATCCAACTCTGAAATTGTTGTTTTCTTATGTTATACTTTTCCCTAATTTCTCTATGATAATGAATATAGATAGGTTTATGCATATGCATACTGATAAGAATTGTCTTTTTTGCTTCCTTACAAATTGCAGCATTCTCTCTTGTATTCGCCCTATTTTGTAAGTTTTATGTAAATGTTCTGGTGTTGTTTTGTATTGTGTTCAATAAAAAAACGTCTTGAACACACAGCAGTTTTTAAATCTTCTAACTTAACTTTTATTGCATCTTTTGGGGAAAAAACAGCTGCAGCTTCCATCTTTTTCTGCCACAATTATCAAAAAAATGCATGTGAGACTGCAGAGGGGCTGTTGATCAATACAGACGATGCGTTTCTCAGTCAAGCTCTAGGAAAACACAACACAGCACTGAAACAGCACTGGACCGGGCCGGTGCAGACCTTGGGACCGCCTCGGTCTCCCTGAGAAATGATCTGGACGGCTTGCCATACAACCCTGCGCTCCTCCTTTCCGCGTTACTTCGCTTCCGTGATTCAGCAGAAATCGCGGCGCTCAGCGTCGTTCCCGCACGCAGAGGCGACCGTTAACGGCGGACATGCGGGCGGGTCTTCGGTGGAAGTTGGTGAGGTTTTTGGCCGCTACAGCGGTTCTGGTTTTGGTTGCAGCGTTCAGCCTGAGAGCGCCAGCGGCGGAGCTGAGCCCCCTCCCGGCAGAGGAACACCGTATCCTCTCCCCCCTCACCTATCGGTACGTCCTCAACCAGCCGGAGGCGTGCCGGGACAAAAGGCCCTTCCTGGTGTTTTTGGTGCCTGTTGCCCCCCGGGACTCTGCAGCCAGGGAGGCTGTCAGGGGGACTTGGGGGTCCGCGGACCGGGACGTCCTGACTTTGTTTTTTTCTGGACTTCCGGAAGAGGAGCAGCGGTCCAGCCTGCAGGAGGAGGCGGGGCTGCACGCAGACATGATCCAGATGGACTTTGTGGACTCTTACCAGAACCTGACCATCAAAACCATGATGATGATGAGGTGGTTATCCACCTTCTGCCCCCACGCCGCCTTTGGCATGAAGGTCGATGCTGACGTCTTCGTCAACGTCTTCTACCTGCTGGAGTGGCTGAGGAGCTCCCCCAGGCGTGGCTTCATCACCGGGTCGGTGATCTGTGACGGCCAGCCCAGACGAGACCCTAACAGCAAATGGTTTGTGTCAGAGGAGCATTACCGGGACAGCACTTTCCCCCCCTACGTATCTGGAGCGGGCTACGTCTTCTCCGGTGACATGGCGGGAAGGATCTCCTGGGCCTCCAGGTTCGTGCGGATGATCCCCCTGGAGGATGTCTATGTGGGCTTGTGTCTGCGTGTGCTGGATGTGCGGCCGGTTTACGCTCGCGTCTGGATGTTCCTCAGGAACCTGTTTGAAATCAGAACGCTGAAATACGACAGGTGCACCTTTGCTGGGCTGCTCATCATCAACGGGTATGGGCCCACAGAGCTGCTGCACATGTGGAAGGACTTCTCTGAAGGCTGGGCCAGCTGCTGAAATGCTCCAGCATCACGCAAAAGGAGGACAGATCCAGGAGGTGATGAGAAAGGAGCTGGATGGACAGAATAGAAAGTCTTTACCAGGAAAAAAAAGATTTTATGGAACATATTATCAACTTCTTTATTCAACTTCAAATAATTCAGGAAGTAAAAGGGATGAAGAAAAGTGGAAATGCCTTTTGGAGGCTAAACCTGTTTATCTGCTTTCAGAGCCAGAAGCCTAAAGACCTTTGAGACTCAGAACGGGATCCAGATCTACCAGATGTACAGACAGTTCTGGAATTTCTAAGCCAAACAGTTTACATTCTGAAAATCTGGGACAAAAAATAATCTGGCAGGAGCAGGAATCACATTTGATACGTTGATTTGTTTTTATCACAGAAAGCAAAGAAGAATCTGCGGGAAAATAAGCTTAAAACAAACAGGTTAAAAATCTAAAACATTGTTTTCACAGGATTGAAGTCTACCACACTGAATCAAAGTCTTTGGAGGATTTTCTTTGTCTTTGATCAGCGATAAATATTCTAAGTTGGTAATTGCTGAGACAGAACAGAAAGATAAATCCATTTTTACTGGGTTCATAAAGTAAGAAGAGCAGCAAAAGCTGAGTTTGCTTTAGGTTTTCGGGTAACTCTTCTCACAGGAACCCCCCGCCCCCATCTCCTCAGGAACCAGAATCCAGTTCTGTCCAATCTGCAAATGGGAGTTCAGTCAGGCCTTCACACAAAGGAAAACTGGAAGTTCCTGTAAGGCTCAGACACGTTTGTGTGCTCTGTTCTGATCTAGGGCTGGCCTTAGAACGCGTTCCCTGAAAATGTTGTCACTGTGGCCTTGCTACTTCAGGAAATACCAATAGAAGATTGAAGTCTTTGTGCTGGCGTGAAGACTGAGTGTAAATGCAGAAAAGCCATATTGTGAGAATGAAACCATCCAAAGGTGCCCTGTAAACCCTTTCTGCTGTTTTTACCCATCAGGAGTTTTTGTTTGAGATCAAACTTACTCAGGTTAGCAAAGTGTTCGATTTAGTTTATGGCTGTTCACAACTGCCTTTTAAGCTTCGGTAGAACGGAGGAATATTTTCTCAGGTTTTGCACCTCATTTTGTATCTGTTAGATCTTTATCTGCTATCACTTGTGGATGACGAAATTAGCCTTCTGATGCCTAAGCTGGTCTGCTGTAGTACACCTGACAAGCAACAGAGGGCGCCATGTACCACAAGAACACTGGAATGAAGTCCTTACCCCTTGTTCTATCCTAAGCAGGTTAACATTGGGAGTGGGGTCATCTAGACCCACTAGACAGAGCTCTGAACCTTTGTTCTTCAATGATTGTGATCTTCACTGGTGTCCATGGATTACATGAAATCCTCTCCACCTTTATCCTCCTTTGTCATGGTAGAGAGAACACCTCAATGGAAGGGGGGTGGGGGGTCATAGGATAGTACAAGGGCTAAAACGGGTTCCTCTTGCTCCCTGACCTGCCTTTTTCTCGGTTACTCTGCTCAGAACCGCCTCAGTGAGCGGATAACCCTGAAGAGGTGTGGAGTGAAAGGTTCAGAATGATGAAAATCCCTCTTCCACAAAGCTGAATGTGTTTCTGCATTTGACTGAAACCCTGAGCAGCTGTGAGCTGCAGTCACAGCTGCACTAAGGATCCATTTGGGTCTTTGAACCCCAAAGCCTTAGTAAACACTGCAGAGGTGTAACAACAACTATCTGCACTTAATTCTGAATGTCATGGGAGGCGTCTCACTTTGTGTCTTTGGGATGACCCATACTCTTCTTGTCTCAGGCTGGACACTCCTCTACCGGACCACTCTGCTGGTATAGTGGATGTTGGAGTAGGAGACTGGTTCGAAACATCTTCAGTCAAAGACCATAATGCTTCAAAGTTTTATGCTTTGATTCAAATGTTAAATCAGATCTTTACTATTTTCCTGCAGCATGTCTGCATTTACTGCTGCTGTGCTGCACCTGTTGGTTCATCTGTCTGTCATTCTGTGTTGTGAATCTGAGTGAAAGACTTCAAAAATCAGATTTAGTCTTTGTGAACCCAGAATGTTTGGAAATGTTGAATTTTATACACTTTACAGTATCTATCTGATTAATATAGGGAATTGACTTATTTTTATAAAGTAAATATACTTGTGTAGTACTTTTCTGCCTTTCTCTGAAGACCCAACGTGCTTTACAGTCCCATTCACTCACTGATGGCGGCTGCGCTGCCGAACGGGGCGGGGGCCAACCTTCCACCAGAGGCAAGGTGGGGTTGACTGTCTTGCCCAAGGACACTTTGACATACGGCGGAAATCAAATCTGCAATATTCTGATTAGAGGTGGACCGCTGTACCAAATTTTGTCTGTTTTTTTGCTTTGGTGTAGAATTATGTATACAAAATTATGTTGTACAAAAATGTAGACATTTTTTCTGTCATTTGGTGATTTAACTCATTTAATAAAGTACAGATGCACAGTTCTCTGCTGAAAAGTACATTTATTTTAGTTTTAATACTGATTACAAATAAACCAGTTCTAAGAATTTGGAAAGCTAAAGATTCCTGAAAAAAATCTCCAATAATTAACTGTGTAAAAATAAATTGTTTGTTGCAGTTATGAAAATCTTCCGGAAATTCGGGTTTTTGAGCAAACCAATTGTACCTTCCGGGAAATAAAGACAAGGGGCCTCATTTATAAAACTTTGCGTAGGATTTGCGTCAGAAGTGGGGTACGGATGAAACAAGGGATGTGCGCACGCACATCCTACACATCTTTCCCTTAATAAATATTGCAGAACATATTTCACTTTTCTTTTTGCAAATATGTGTTCATTTAAATTTCTGTTGTAATTTTCGTTTGATTCTTTTTATTTGTTTCACTGCTGATGGATCATACGGGTGTTCATGTAGCTGTTATTGTGAGACTTGCTTTGTGAAGTCTTCATGTTATTCATGAGGCAGTATTGTCATTTTCACTTTCACGTGTTTCTTCCATCTGCCGACGGTGTCGCCGTTTCTCATTTCACCCGTTTTTGTGCGTACGCCTGGGTCAGAGCTTGATGAAGGACCGCACATTTTACCCTCAAGTTTCCTTTTTATAAATCTCAACTATTGCGTAGAGCAGTGTTTTTCAACCAGTGTGCCGCGGCACACTAGTATGCCGTGGGAGATGGTCAAGTGTGCCGTGGGAAATTGCCCTCATTCACTGATGTAAAAACATTTCCCATCTCCAGGATTTCAGCTCTGTGTTCATCCAAACAGGCCCTGATAAAACACTGAGTAGTTAGGAATATGAAAGATCGTAAAATACTTTTTTCTTTGCGTTTATTTTATTTTATTAAAGACATTTTGATAAGAATGATTGTACCGCGATTTAGCTGCAGCTCCGACTGTATTTTGGAAAAATTTAACTGTCTCCACCAATCATTCTTGGGGGGC
The DNA here is from genome assembly GCA_023969325.1 of Oryzias curvinotus. Taxonomy (NCBI): domain Eukaryota; kingdom Metazoa; phylum Chordata; class Actinopteri; order Beloniformes; family Adrianichthyidae; genus Oryzias; species Oryzias curvinotus. The sequence continues at coordinate 33,762,789 of CM043714.1, forward strand.
TTAATCACATGTCATTAGTCTGACCAATCAGAAGTGGTTAAAATCTTAACTTCCTAGTCCGGATTTAGCTCGTAAAATCGCTCAGTTTTAACAAAAATACCAGCTAAAGCTCGTCTTTAGCGGTGTAGCTTTCCACAGAATCCGATATCAGACCGTGGAACAAGAGAACAAAACAATGAAGCTCTGAAAAGCGATCTCCTGGCCGTTTTATGCACTACATCTCCCATGATGCATTGGGTTGTGAGAGGGACAGCGCACAAGGAGATCTGTTGTCAGCTGCAGTTTCCAGCTTTTTCTGCAACAATTATCTCAAAAATGCATGTGAGATCGTGGAGGGGCTGTAGATCAATACAGACTATGAGTTTCTCCTTTTTTTGTTTAGCTTTTGGATGCTGGTGTGCCGCGGGATTTTTTTTAAGGTTAAAGTGTGCCGTGGCTCAGAAAAGGTTGAAAAACACTGGCGTAGAGAGTGGCGTACGCCTTCTTTTGTGCGTACGCAACGTTTATAATTGAGGTCCCTGATCTCAACGGACAAATCGCTTTCCGGATGAAAAAATTTTCTGAAATCGGCGAATTTTAGCTTTATTTTCAATATTTCTCCGTGGATCGCTTTCTCAATGGGCGCGGCTATCTTGTCTTCATCCTTGGCTCTGTTTGTACCACGTGGTCAGCGTGACGGATTCCCTTGAGACCAAAACTAGCGGACCCACACTAAACATTCACAAACACATGGGAAGGCTTTGCGATGATATTTGTGTTAAAATAATGGCGGGCATAATTATTATTGAGCGTGGTCACGACTTCAGTTGCAAGACTAAGGTAAAAACACAAATTTAAGTGGTCTTGGCTGGAAGAAAAAGACAAATATGGTGATATCTTTTCAACATACATTGTTGGAGGTGAGTACAGATTTTTTTGTTCAGAATGTCACTCTCTGTTCTAATACAATTAGTTACGGTGGAAATTTTGCAGAGATTAGGTAAGGGTTAATGGCCGACGAAGGTTGCGTTATTACTTTAACACTGGCCGACGCGAAGCGGAGGACGGTTGCTTCCCCGAAGTGCGTTAAAAAGTAATGACACACACTTCGAAGGCCATTAACCCGCTTATTCCATGGTCACACATAGTTGTCGCGCAGCACCACCGCTGCAGTCAAGTTTCTGCGATATATATATGCTGATCGTCCCGATGGGTTGAATAAAGCATCAGTTCAGAGAGGAAGTTCATCTCTTACCGCTTGTTTTTGTCCAAATGATGAAGCAAAATGCTGTTTTAAAGAAGCCGGCGCAGTGATACAGTAAGTTAAGCAAGGTGACCGGAACTTCTTTTTTCACCGTGCGGATATCAGGTTTTAATGCATACCCAGCAGCCAATCAGAATCGAGTATTCAACCGGACCATGCTATAAAACATGCTTATACATTGTTTGAAATTGCCATTTATGTCAAGTCTGTGAATGGTTTGTATGTACAGTTTGTAGTAGTTTGTCAAATCTGGTCTGGGATCTTCTTCTTCTTTATTTCTTTGATCAGTGCCCCACTGACCAGGTGAACCCCCCCCCCTAGATTTTCTTGATCTGACTGCAGAATAACCAACCACATTGATCAAAACTCACTGCAGTCGGACTCAAAGATGCAGATAAAATGACATATAATAGTAGTGCATTTTATTAAATAAATGTATTTACTTTTTACAGGTCATGCTTGGTGTACTTTGTGTAAATGTGCTGTCAACTATGGGTCCAGTGGAAAGAAGAGACTCCATGAACATGCAGACAGTGGGTCTCACAAAAAAAAGCAAGCAGATTCAGCCCAAGTTGCCATCATCCTTCATGTCTCCAAGCACTTCTCAATCAGAGTGCCACTTCCCTTATGGTGCTGCGCCAAATGTAAAGCATGATGTCAGGTGTGCCAAGTCTGCAGAGGAACCCCCAGAAGTAAGCATGGTAGACAGAAGATCCCATGCTGAAGGCAGGACGCTGGCGTTTCTGGCAGAGCAGGGTTTACCACTAAGATTAGTACCTCCCTGATCTCCTATGCCAAGGAAATGGCTAGGGATAGTCAAGTCCTTGGCACACTGCATATGGAAAGAACAACAGCCTCATACAAGGTGTGGGAGGGCCTTGGTCAGGCCTTACACGACACACTTGTTAAGAAGTTAACTGTTTCCTTTTTTCTCTATTAATTCTGATGAATGCACAAGCACGGCAAATGAAAAGGTTTTCAATGTGCTTGTGTGTTTCTCTGATGAGTTCAAAGGGATGTCTGTCACAGAGCCACTCCTGTTGGCACCCATTAAAGATGCCACAGCCAAAATAGTGACTGATGTCGTCATCAAAAATTTCACTGAAGAGAACATCCCTCTCGCAAACTTGATATCAAGCTTCTCTTATTCAGCAAACTACATGAGAGGCAAAATATCAGGTTTTGAAACCCAGCTTCGTAGCCTGGCACCCAATCTTCTAGACATTGATGGAGATGTGTGTCATCATGTGCACAACATTGTTAAAAATTTTGTGCACCCTTTGGGAGAGAAGTGGAGCGCTTTTGTGATGATATGTACACAGAATTCAAGTTTGGCCCGGATGTGCGGGAATATGCACAAGACATCTCCTCAATCTTGGATATTCATTAAAGGTAAATATAAAAAAGTAGAACAATAAATTGATTAAAGATTTGAATAAGTTTGACTTCTTTCAATCTTAATCAATCAATTATTCTATTAGACTTTGTCCTGAATCTGAAAAAATATAAACTGAAAAGTTGAAAGTTTGTGTCAGGCATATTAAATACGTATTTATTTGATTATCTGTCACATTTCAGGACACCTCTACAAAGAGTGCCCCATAGGTGGCTGTCAGTGTTTGACACCTGTGCTGTCATTGTGGACCTTATGCCTGTTGTCACTGTCGTGTATTATCCCTTTGTGTCCAAAGATTTTTGATTTTTTGTGTTTACATTGTTACTGTTGAAATTATTTGTTGACTGTTCTTGTTGCCATTAAAAGTTATTATAAACTTAATAACATTTTTACGATAGTAAAAATTGTTGATGTCATTGTTGCTGGGTTAATGTTACCCAAAATTAATTATTTGAATTACAATGATTCATAACAATGATTACATGCATGAATCACTTTAAATTTATGAATTTTATGTTACTAATATATATAATTTTTACAGAATAAGTGGAATGTTGGTGCAACATGATGGAATTATGGCATGGAAAGATATGAAGTAACTAGATATTTAGGAATAGATCTAAAAGAGTACATACAAATTTATTAGTCACTTTTTCTTCAATGATGAACCAAATAGTGTATCTCTCTCAAACTAAAATGGTTCAGTATGCAAGTATTAGAACTAACACAGACTGATTGCCTGTAAACAGAAAAGCATGAGAAATTAATTAATGCATGAGCATGGTTAGTATAATTTAATCTTTTGAAGTTGATCCAACACAGTAGAACAAATCATTTATCCATACATTTGCATATTACAGGGTGCCTACAAGAAGTTGTAGACAATCTGCTGGAGAAATGCACAGACCGATCCAAGAAAGCCATTAAGGAAATACAACAGCAGTTTAAACTAAAAGGTATAGTATAAGTGTACATTTTATTGTTTTTTTTCCTTTGGGCAGTTAATATAAGTTAACCCTAAGATGTTTCCAAATACCCCACCAGTGAACTAGCGTAGATTTTGGTTTATTTCATAAAACCTTTAAGGCAATCATGAAATTTACAAACTTAATAAACTTTCTGTTAAAGGATCAACATCTGAAGGAAAGGACCGAAAGGAAAGGATTGTAGAACATTTGTTCTGCCAGCATGATAAGATTGACGTTCATCTATCATTCTACATGGAATGTCTTCCCATCTTCAAGTCTTTTGTCCTTACCTTTCAAAAATCAGAGCCAATGGTGCATACTCTCCACGATGAGCTGAGGAGTCTCACAGACACCTTCTTGGCTTGCTTTGTAAAGCAAGACAAAGTGAAGAAAATGAAAAGCTCAGATCTGAAGAAGCTTGATCTGCATGACACCTCCATTATAAGACCTACAAAAGATATTTACGTAGAATCTGAAACTGAAAAGCTTCTGAACAAAATTGAGGAAAAAGTTGGTCCAGCCATGGAAATGTTGTCGACGCTTCCTGTCAGTCTGCCAGGATCTTCTAGAGTTACTTTTCCTGAACAGTTCAGGAATAAAGCATTAGAGGCTTACCAGTCTGCAGGAGAGATGCACCTCAGTAAATTTCCGATTGCCAACAGTTTGCTGCGCAGGCTCTCAGGTCTGGATCCCAGTGTTCAGAGGAATGACAGTGCTTGCAAAGCAATGCAGCGACTTAAGTTGAACTTTCCTACAGTGATAAAAGAAGAGGATTACAATCTGTATGATTTGGAATGTTCAAGGATCAATGTGGCTAACGACCTGCCCCCAGTTGGATACACATTTCGTTTAGATCACTGGGGGTGGCAGGTAATGAAGAAAGGGCAGTGTCCATATCTCTCCAAAGTTGTTAAGGCTGCTCTTAGCATTTTCACAAGACCCAAAATTGAGTCCTCATTCAGTGGTCTCAATGACATTGTCGACAAAAAGTCAAAAAGATTACTTGTTGAGACCTATCATGCATACATGCATGTGAGGTACAGTTTAAAGTCAAAGAATGCGTCGGCACTGGATGTGTACCATCGGCAGGATAATCGGAAGTTCCCTGTGGGCAGAGTGCAGTGCCACTACCTTTAGACAGCTCACGAACGATACAAGAGAAAAATGGTGAAGAGACAAGAAGAGCAAGAAGAAAGAAGAGCAATGGGGGTGGAGTCTAGTAAATACATACAAAAAAACAAGTGCAGCAATGTCCACCAGAAGGCAAAACAGAAAAAGAGGAAAATCCTCAGCCAGTCTAAAAGAAAAGCACCAGTTGCAAAGAACCCGCGAAAAGTGTAAACTGGCCTCCGTGTACAGCCATGGAGTGTGTAAAAGATGTAGAGTCCATTGATTTTCTATAGTTGAATAAAGAAATGCATGTAAGCAGTTGTCTTATTTTGAATACATTTCTCTAAGTTATTTGTATTTCCTAATTACCATGATTTAGTTCAGTTTTGCTCAGATTACTAACTATTGGTGTTAAAGAATTGATGTAATATGTTATAGAAAGATCGTTTAAAGCAGATCCAATATTTTGATGTAATTATAGTTTGAGAAAACAGTATTTTTAAAGCAGAAATCGTTCAAATAAATTAAGTACTTTCATAGAGTATCATAGTTACTGGTGTTCTTTTTGCCATTTGGGGCTTTGATGTTACTGTATTTTAGCAATTGTATGTTTTGCAGCTTTAAGGAAAAGCTTAGATTGTAGGATTGTGTTACTTTTAGCAATTATCTAAATAAAAGAAAAGTTCAGGGATTTATTCCTTGCCTGACTTTCATCACTGTTGTTGAAAAATATTGCAATCAATAAAAAAAACACAATTTATTGATGTAAAATACAATAAAAATATTGTTTCCCAAAACATTTAAATGAAATAGCATTATGAAAGGGACATTGCAAATACATCTGAAGTGTAACACTTCAGTTTTTGTTCTTTTTAGTAATATCAATCTACTGAGCTCTCTGGGATTGAGCTGTAATGTCTTCCATATTGTAGTAATTTAGTCAAATCAAACCCAAACAATTCAAGTGAAGCTAAAAGCTGCAGAGAAACCAGCGATTCTTTCCAGAGGTGAAGATAAAATATTGTAGAAACATTGGTCTCCAAGAAAGATAAAAAAAAAATAATGGCAGGATCTGCACTCAAAAAGGGGGATTATCACTACTGTTGGATATAAATGATATTACTTTGTTTGAATAACTAAAAATTGTGAGTTTTTCAAATCAACTCAAGTCAGTTGTGCTGTTTCAGCATTAAAGTGTGCCATGCCAAGTTTAATTGACTCTTTAAGTTTCCCCATTGTAACTGTGCTATGTTAGCCTAACCATGAGTTATATCACTAGAGGAGACATCACGTGGTTCCTCATGGGAGGAGAGCACCGCCATCTTGGTGAGGTCAAGTTACTGCTGCAGTGAATGCATGTGAACACATTTTTTGCATAATGCCAGTTCATTGTGCGGGTTTCAACTGCCAAAATCAGAAAAATGAGTCCATGAAGGAGGAAGGCATATCATTTCACAGGTAAGTATTTAATTTTTCTTCTTTTAAGGCTGCAGGGGCTTCATTAATAGAACATATGTTGACATGCATGATGCTGCAGGGCTATTATCAACATGCTGCATGATGTACATTTATTTTGCTGTCAATATAAATGTACATTTTATTTTGCTAAACCTGTATACAGCATACTAGGCTATTTATACAGATTTATACATTTCTGACTCAGTGACTGAGTCAGGTTTCCAATGGACTCAGACTTCAGGAAAAAGTGGATCTTGGCTATCAAAAGAGTTAACCCAGATGGATCACTGTGGAACCAACTAGTAATACAGTCTGGCTGTTCAAAACATTTGTGGAAACAGATTTTGATAAGAGGCCAGGGTAAATCTATTGTTCACTTTTGGACTTCTTTTGATTATTATTATTATTATTATTATTATTATTATTATTATTATTATTATTATTATTATTATTGTTAATAATAATAATAATATAATTATTATTTATTGACTTATTATTTATGTATTATTTATTGTTTGTATTGACTTACTATTGATTTATTATTATTATTGACTTATTGTTGTTTTTTTTTTAATAATTTAAATTGCATGTCAAAGAGGTCTAAAACTTCTAAATGTTTAGAAATTCATTTTAAAAATTCTTTCTAATAATTTTTTTATTTGTAACAAGTCCTGCAACAATGCATTTTCATTCAAGTTTGAGCTTTTAAGGCTGACTCTTTCTCTTCTTTAACAACAACAAATGATGTATCTATATATACATTATATACATAAAATATAATATATTTATATATATGTATAAATATATTTAAATCTAAAAATACATACAGTTTATAAAAGCTACTTAGACACCACTAAAATCAATGGAAATCAATGACATGTGGGCGTCGTCGACCTCACCAAGATGGCGTCGCGCTCCGCCACCGTCGGCCAGGCTTCTAAAGCGGGCGTGTCTCCTCTAGTGATATAACTCATTGAGCCTAACATCCTTGGAATGTTGCATCATTAAATTTAAAGTCACGCAAGACTTCGTGACTCCCGCCGCACGTCTTCTCGTTCTAACGGAAGCTGCAGACACTGTTCCATCTGTTCACAACTATTTCCAAGAAAGCCACAAAAAAGCGGTAGCATGTTTAATGGCAACAACTTTTTAAAAAATAGTATTATGAAGTTATATATCAGTCATGTTGAGGTTGAGACTGAAGTGTAATTTCATTTTAAGCTGCTAATTATATGCATCGTGATGGATTGACAGGCGTTTTTGTGTGATATCATGATTCTGTACAAAGAGAAAAAAAGTTTTGTAAGTGTGCTGAAACACGTATCAGGTAATATGTATATAATAATGTGAATTGACAGATTTAGGCAATACATTTATAGCCAGTTCAAATAGCATAGTCTAAGAAATATGTCACTGCTGTGAGCCAATGAGAATCATTTTTGGGGCAACCTTTTATTGAAAAGTCTGAGAGGTTAAAAAGTTCTAATGACTAACTGTTGTTTGTAAATGGGGAATTAGTCTGTCTGTATTCATGTGTATCTTCTTAAAAAAAAAGGCAGCAGCTGTTTTTTTGTTTTTATTTTGACGATCATTCAACCAGGAACTTTCTCCTTAAATACAGTGACGTGCAGTGAGGTTGATGACTGGTTAGGCACGGATTCCTCTGGAGTCAGATTTACAATGAAAGAACTAAATATTTCACCATTCATCCAACAGCAGCTAACAGCTTATAAAATACACACAAGAGCAAAAAAAAAAACCCCAAAAAAACAAAACATATTTGTCCTACAGAGAGTATTTCTTTTAGATGGATAGAACACTCTTCTTGTGTATAAATAATTCATATATACTGTAAGCAAATTAAAGAATGATAAAGATGTTTTCAGCTGACATTTGTATACATTTGATCCTCAGTAAATATTTCTGGTATTTTTCCAACTTCAAATTCTGGAGCTTTAATCAGTTATCAAATATTGTCTGTGAAAATGATCACGAAAATAAATAAATTATTTTACTTACATTTTTATCCACTAACTCCTATGTTATTTAAAAAAAAGCAAACATTGAACAACATGTGTGTCCTTACTTTTTGAGTCCATGTGTTGATCCTTCACAAAAATCTCTATGATCTGTTGGAAAAGTCTTCCTTATTTTCCTTTATTTTATGAGTTTCTTCCTCTCAATGATACGACGGAGTATTAGGGCCACCAAAAAAACGCTGCTGCGCGGCGTTCACCTGCTGCTCTGTATGCTCACGTCCACATTAATCATACATTTACGACTTAAAATCTTGTAAATTTACGACTTTTTATCTCCTAAATTTACGAGTTTTTATCTCCTAAATTTACGACTTTTTATCTCGTAAATTTACGAGATAAAAAGTCGTAATATAACTTTTTATTTTTATTTTGGTGGCCCTAATACTCCGTCGTACAATGAAGACAGACGTTCTTAGTTTTTCTACGGCAGCAGTGTAGCTACAAAGCAGCTGTCAGCTCACGTCTGCCCCCTGCTGGTGAGGCATGCCTCACCTGACGCACTTTCTGCTGGCCTAAAGCAGCGTTTTGACTGCATGTCTCTGTTAACATTGAGTCCTACCTCAGAAGTGAGGCACAGCACTGCCGAGCCTCACCCGGAGATTCAGCTCCGTCTGTGATCACGCAACACTCAAATTTGGTGATTTTAACTTCAGAAACTGTGGAAAACGTGTTGATTTGAATGAAAATGTATATTTAGCACAGATCAGTGGAAAATAATATTTACTTAATTTTCCTTTTTCTATTTTACCACGATTATGACAGGTGAGGCTCTGCCTCACTTGCCTCACCTGACCACACGTCACTGATTAAATAGGCAGACTGATTGATTATGGGTTTGAAAAGATGTAATGTCAACTAAAGCAGTGGTCCCCCGGTACCGGTCCGTGGGTCATTTGGTACCGGGCCGCTCAGAAAGAATAAATAACTTGCATTACTTCCGTTTTCTTTATTTCGGAATCTGAAAAATGTATTATTTTGAAAAATTGCCCAATTCTCTGTTAGATCAGTCTATTCAGGGGTGCTCATTACGTCGATCGACCGGTAGATCTTTAAGACATGAGGGTAGATCGCAGGCCAGCAAAGATAAATAAAAAATATTACTTCTAAACAATCCACTAGCCAATCAAAATCCTTACCGAGAAGTACGGGACTTGATTGACATGCAGAACGGCCAATCGGACATCTTCTAATACATACGTCACTGCACATGTGTGTTTTAACACACTGAGTGCAAATTCTGTGTGTCATTAGAAAGTGGCTTTATGACCGCGGCGCGTCAAGTCCCTGGCAGAAGACCACTCTGGACAACCGGAGTGTTTATTGAAGCCGCCTCGTGTGTCCTCCTGCTATCAGCGTTGTGGTTCTCGCCCAATAAATACGAGCTCAATAACGAAAGCTGTGTTTTTTCCATGGCTACGCTTCGTATGGAGCCAGCAGCACCTTTGATACCATGCTCCCCCCATTGCTGTTGTGGTTCTGTTGAGCATGCCTCCTCCTTGAAGCACAACACCTGCTGCTCATCTCTACAATCAGCATCTCTACACCTGCTGGCCATCATAGACTCTATTTATTCCTGAGGAGGATCTCCAGCCAGCGCCAGATTATTGTTCACCCTATGTCAGCCTGCCTGCCTGCCTGCCTTCCAGTCTGCCTGCCTGCCTGCCTGCGTGCCTGCCTGCCTTCCAGTCTGCCTGCCTGCCTGCCAAGTCACATTAAATAACTTTAACTTCTATCAGTTTGTGTCTGCACCTGGATTCAGTTATCCACTCCCCTCTCCCAACAGAATAATCTGGCCATTTAATATGGATCCAGCGGACATGTCTGCTTCCCAGGACTCTGCTCAGCAGCCCCTTCCTCACTCTGATGTGGATTTTCGACGCCACGAACAGATGATCCTTAACCTGGATCACAAGTTCAATGCAGTTCTGGCTCAGTTGGATCGACTCACTCAGTCTTTGTTCACTCACACCACCCCTGCAGCACAACCTACACCAGCTCTGCTTCAATCTGTTTTTCCGGCAAACCCGCCAGCAGCTGTGAGAGAGACCCACATCCCAGATCTCAAACCATATTCCGGAGACCTGGGTACGTGCAGGGGTTTTCTGTTGCAGTGTTCTTTAATTTTTGAACAGAGGCCTCTCTCTTACGCCAGTGACCAAGCAAAGGTGTCATATGTTGTTGGTATCCTGGATGGCAAGGCATTGCAGTGGGCAGAGGCCTCTTTTGACCGGCATGGCTTTGGGCAGCTCTCCTATTCTGACTTTGTAGAGAACTTAAAACGTGTTTTTGACCACCCAGTGAGAGGAGGGGACTCCACAAGGCAGTTGATCTCCATGAGACAAGGAGCCTGGAGCGCTGCAGAGTATTCTGTGGATTTCCAGACTGTGGCTGCAGATGTGGGCTTTAATGACGAAGCACTGCAGGCTTAGTTCACAAATGGTCTCAATGGGCAGCTGAAAGATGAGTTGGCCTCAAGAGATCCACCCTCAACCTTTGGTGACCTCATCTCCCTGACAATCAGGCTGGACATCAGGCGGCGAGATGGAGCAAGGGAACGAGGACCTAGTCCACGTTCATTAATCTCGTCATGTCCACCTTCTCACCTATTCCATGCTGCAAGCTCTCCACCTGAGGATCTTATGCAACTGGGTCGAGCCTGCCTCTCCACTGAGGAACGCCAGCGACGAATATCTAGTGGGGCCTGTCTGTAATGTGGAACTCCTGGACATGTTGTCATTTCCTGTCCGATCCGGCCAAAAAAGAGCGGCCGTCAGTAGCGGTGGGGGTATTGACGACCACCTTTACTAACATCCCCCACACAAAGACCCTGCTCTCGGCTACGCTGTGCATCAATCAGTCATCCCATCCAGACCTTGGCATGCCAGATTAGTCTTCCTCTAGAGAACCTCCCTTCACCCACTGTGGCACGAGCTGTAGATGGCCGGGAGCTTTACCGGATCACTCAACGCTCGGCCCCAATTAAGCTCATCACCTCTGGTAATCACCACGAACAGCTCCAATTTCTCATAGTTGCCTCTCCAGAAAACCCAGTGGTCCTTGGACATCCTTGGTTGTTCTCACACAATCCTCATGTGGATTGGAGGACGGGAACTGAACTGGAGTGACACATGTCACACATCCTGTCTTCTCTCTGCTGTGCCTTCAGGTCCTTCTACTACATCCCCACCTGACCCACCTGACCTGTCCACCATTCCAGACGTCTATCATGACCTAAAGAAAGTTTTCTGCAAGGATCGTGCCCTTGTCCTTCCATCACACCGTCCTTATGATTGTGCTATTGACCTGCTCCCAGGGGTGCCTCTGCCTGCCTGCCTGCCTGCCTGCCTTCCAGTCTACCTGCCTGCCTGCCAAGTCACATTAAATAACTTTAACTTCTATCAGTTTGTGTCTGCACTTGGATTCAGTTATCCACTCCCCTCTTCCAACAATTGCACAGTTTACAACAGAGCACAGTATACGATAGTCGCTGCTTTCTGTCTTTGTAATAAAGCGCCTCATTGGTTAATACTATAGTATTTTTGTGTAATCTTACTGTGTAGTTTTCAATCATCAGTATAACATTTAACAATTTAGCTCACATGGCAAAAAAGTGTGTGCACCCCTGGTGTCATTTTGACGCATTCGAAGGCGCTCTTCTCGGTCACGTGATAAGTTACTGCTAAAAAATAAAACACAGGAACTAGCAAAATGAGTAAAAAACCAAACATCTTTGGAAAGTTTCTTCACCAAGGTGAAAAGGCCCAGCCAGGACCTGAATTCATCATGATCCCCTGAGCAATTAGTTCCCAGTCTTTAATGGGGGTACCATCATTTTTGTCCAGCCCTATTTCATTTTTTTATTATTCTTTTAATCAACAACTCATAAGTAATGGCTGATTTTCAGTACATTTAATTTATTGTTACTTTTGAACGTTTTAAGTCATTTCAGTGAGCATTGTGGACTTTCTTTCTTTAACTGAGGGTACCAGCAATTTTGTCAACCACTTAAGTACGTACGTACACACACCTATACTAAATTCACTGTAACTCTTATTTATGTAGTGTTACAAAAAATGCTGAAAACTGCCCATAAAAATGTGATATGAATGTTTTCTGTTAACTGTTTCACCTATACCAGGGGTCGGCAACCTTTTTTACTCAAAGAGCCATTTGGGACCGCCCCTAATAAAAAAGAAAGCACCCGGAGCCACAACCCGTTTTGACATCATTATATATATTATGCATGTATATATTATTCAAGGGTGCTCATTACGTTGATCGCGATCGACCGGTCGATCTTCAAGGACATGAGTGTAGATCGCGGGCCAGAAAAGATAAAAAAAAAAAAAGGTACTTCTTAAAAATCCTCCAGCCAGTCAAAATCCTCACTGAGAAATACGGGACTTGATTGACATGTAGATTGGCCAATCGGACATCCTCTGAAACATACATCACTGCAAATTCACATTGTGTTCTTTAAAGGATGATACAGTGGCCGCATGTGGGAGGAGCTACCAGCTGAAGTTATGGTCTGATCTCTGCATGGAGCGATGTGTTGGCATGGTAGATGCTGAGAATGCGGAGAGATCAGCTTTATTATTTGGAAGAGTTCTACTTTGTAATCATGTTTCCATGTTAGAGTTCATAAAATCATCCCAGAGAAAGTCTCTGCTTCAACTCCCACAGGGAAAGCTGCGTCTGAATCTGACGCCGTGTTTCCATCTCTCTGACAGAGTTTGAAGCCAAAGCCCCTCCTCCGCCTCTCTACCTGCTTTTCCTCTCTACCTGTTCACCTGTTCACATCCTCTGCAGCTGACAGTTGTTTCCCCATGCTCCTCAGTGTGTCCTACACAGAGAGCGCTAAATACGGTCATCATAGGTTGACACGATTGTCGGGGCGCTCCAGCGCAGCACTCGGATGAAAGAGCCGGACGCAGGTTATAGCGGGGATAGAGCGGGTTAAGAAAATGGATGGAAGAAGGCAGCCCGCTGAAGAAATATTCAATAGTGTACTCATTTATTATTAGTCTGAACTATCTTTTATTTAGAAAAATCTTTTATTTTGCTAAATCAGTCCAGTGCGAAAAAAAAACATCAACAAAAGCTGTGTTGGGCAGTTTTTGGCTGGGTCTGGCGGTTTTCAGATGACTTTTGGGCTGGAAAACATTGGCGCATATTTATTGAAGCCGCCCCGCGTTTCTCCTCCTACTATCAGCTCTGCAGTTCTCGCCCGATAAACACCAGCTCATTCATTAAGGAAGCTGTTTTTTACGTGTCACGCGCTTCATTTGGAGCCAGCAGCGCCTTTGAAATGCCATGAAAAATGAACAAACTGAAATAAAATGTAATTTTTATAAAATACTCATTATTTTCCTAAGTCACAGGGAGCCACAACAGAAAGATGAAAGAGCCACATGTGGCTCTGGAGCCAAGGGTTGCCGACCCCTGACCTATATCATGTATCACTTTTCTTTCTGGCAACCATGGATGACAGGCAGGGCACAGGACTGGACTCAGATGTAGAGCTTAACTAGGTTTTAATTCTTGGACACAAGAGAAGAGCTAGCTTTGACAGGTGATAGCACGTGACAAACAGGCACAGGACAAAGGGAAACACAGGCTATAAATACATGAGGAGGAGAAGCACAGGTGGGAATGATCAGGGATGATGAGACAGACTCAGGTGTGGGGAACAGACAAGGCAGGAAGGGGAAGGTCTGGAACGAGAGGTAGGTTAGACTTTCAAAATAAAACAGGAAACTTAATGAGACATGACAATGGATGAGTAGAGTTTGTCAATTTTCATGCTTTTTCATATACATTGAAAAATATTTTAGTGTTTAGTTGAGTGAACAAATGAAAATAGTCACTCAAAACATATAAATCGACAATGTCCAAGAATATATACAAACAAAACTCAAAGCCTACTAACTCACTACCATACATACTTCTCCTGGACCTTCTTCCTATGAAAAACAACAACTACCCATGCACTTATTTTGATTGCCCATGTGTTTTCAAAAAATGGAATGTACTTCATAGCCCAGGGGTCGACAACCCACGGCTCCGGAGCCGCATGCGGCTCTTTAGCGCTGCCCTAGTGGCTCCCTGGAGCATTTTCAAAAATGTTTGAAAATGTAAAAAGATGGGAGAGAGAAATATCACTTTAAGTGACACTCTGCATTGTCGCTCCTAATGAAATTCTGCACTTTCACTTTAAATTTGCCGGTTCCCTTGCGCTGTGCAGACTATAAGTTCTAGAGTGACGTGGCTTTCGTTTTTGGGAGACCTGTCAAAACACTAACAGGTTTGCATGTACGAGGGAGCTGGGCTGTGTACCGCTGCTGCAGATCGACATTCATTACCTGAAGCCGGGATTTAAATCAGCACAGTTGAGCAAAAAGTGAACTGGTGAGTTCATCACCAAAGTTGAAGATCCCACTGAATGGTGTGCAGGGATGGTAGTGGTCCCTAAGAAATCAGGTGAAGTACATATCTGTATGGACTTTACTTACATGAACCAAGCAGTTTGCAGAGAAAAATCTATCCTGCCTTCCGTTGAGCACACGTTAGGAATGCTAGCAGGTGCAACAGTTTTTAGCAAACTGGATGCCAACATGGGCTTCTGGCAGGTTCCATTAACAGAGGAGTCTGCTAAGTACACCACTTTCATAACACCTTTGGGGCGCTACTATTTTAACCTATTGTCATTTGGCATTGCATCAGCCCCAGAACATTTTCAGAAAATGATGGTGACCGAGGTGACCAGCGGCCTAGCAGGGGTGCTGTGTCACATGGACGGCATTCTGGTTTGGGGCAAGACCCAAGAAGAGCCCGATGTGTGGCTGCATGCGTTGCTGGAGAAAGCACAAAAGGCAGGCATCACACTAAACATTGATAAATGTGAATTCACATGCCACACAGTCAGATTTTTGGGTCATTTGATCTCAGCAGCAGGTGTCCAGCCAGACCCAGAAAAGACAAGTGCAGTTCAAGAGATGAGTGCACCCACCAATGTCAGTGAACTAAGGAGTTTCCTGGGTATGGTGAACCAGTTTGGGCGGTTCATACCAAATCTGGCAGAGAAAGACAAAGTTTTGTGGGATCTGCTGTCGAAAAAGAACCACTGGTACTGGGGGCCAGAGCACCAGCCAGCTTTTGAAAGACTAAAAAAAGAACTTTCATCAACACCAGTGCTCACACTGTATGACCAAAACAGTGAGCTGAAAATCTTAGCTGATGCATCCTCTTTTTGACTGGGAGCGGTTCTGCTGCAGAAAAGCAATGCTGAGTGGGCGCCTGTGGCTTATGCATCCAGGTCGATGACGGCGACTGAGCAGCGATATGCTCAGGTGGAGAAAGAGGCGCTGGCTGCTACATGGGCCTGTGAAAGGTTCAGCTGCTTTGTTCTGGGCACATCATTTGAGTTGGAAACTGACCAATAAGCCTTTAGTGAGTCTGCTGGGTGGCAAAGCGTTAGACGACCTTCCACCTAGGATCCAAAGATTTAGAATGAGGCTCATGCGCTACAACTACAAAATCATGCATGTTGCTGGTAAAAACTTATGAACAGCAGACACCCTGTCACGCGCCCCCCTCAGAACATCAGGAGCACACACAGGTGCAAGCCTGCTAGAGGACACTAACATCTATGTGGACTCTGTCATCAGAAACCTGTCAGTGGAGACTATCTGAGCAACCTTCGTGATCATCTGAAAGCAGACAGTGCATGTGCTGCGCTGATGGAGTTCTGCAGAGATGGGTGGCCGGATAGAAACAACCTGCAGGGGGTGTTGAAACAGTACTGGGCTGAAAGAGCGGTACTTACAGTGCACGATGGACTGCTGCTGCGGGGCACAAGGCTGGTCATCCCATCGGCCTTGTGAAATGATGTGTTAGAAAAATTGCATGAAGGACACATGGGCGTGACAAAGTGCAGGGAAAGGGCTAAACAAACAGTATGATGGCCGGGACTCAGTAACCAGTTAAGTGACATGGTGTTAAGATGCAGAACGTCCGTCCAAGAGAGAACCAATGTTAAAGAGCCACTGATGCCAAGTCAGATGCCGGACAGGCCTTGGCAAAGACTCGGAGCTGACCTGTTCAAACTGGACAGCAAAGAATATCTGCTCGTTGTGGATTATTTTTCCCATTTTGTGGAAATTGCACAGCTCTCATTTACACGGTCCATGGATGTAGTGGTGCACCTGAAGTCGATTTTTGCACGTCATGGCATTCCTCAGGTTCTTGTGACAGATAATGGGCCGCAGTTCTCAGGTAGCCATTTTCAGGCTTTTGCAGCATGTTACGGCTTTGAGCATGTAACAAGCAGCCCCAGGTTTTTCACAAAGTAAGGAAGAGGCTGAACGTGCTGTACAGACTGTTAAGAGACTGCTGAAAAAGTCATCTGATCCATACCGTGCTTTGCTTGCATACAGAGTGACACCTCTACAAAACGGCTACAGTCCAGCTGAGCTGTTAATGGGGCGTCGACTTCGCACTACTGTTCCTGCCCTTCCATGCCTGTTGGATCCAGCTCTGCCTGAATATCACATGTTGGGAGCCAAAGAAAGGGAGAAGAGGTGGAGAGATGCAAGAATCTTTGACAAGCGACACAAAGCGAGAAACCTCGAACCACTGGTTCCTGGGCAAGAGGTCTGGATCACAGACGCAAGAGCTCAAGGAACAGTGATTTCTGCACATGAGGCTCCTCGCTCATATCACATCAAAATGCCTCAGGGCACACTGAGAAGAAACCAACATCACCTGGTGTCCATGCAGACCGACGGTGAGGGAGTCGAACCTGTTGATGAACCTGTAGGAGAAGATACACCTACTCCAGCTCCAACAGACACAGTGGAGAAAATATCACAGAGACTGTCTGTACTGTCGGGAAGAGTGGTCAGAAAACCAAATGAAACAACAAAAAAACAAAGAGAGTAAATAAAGATGTTTGAGTTTATTAGAATGGGATGGTAGTAAAAAAAAAAGTCATTCATTTTGTTATATAAGTAAAGATGTATAAATACTCTTTGTTTTGTTTTAAGAAAGGGAGATGTGGTATTATACATGTTGGGGGTTAAACCCTAGTTAAGGAGACGTCATGAGAGGCGGGCCCACTAGGTGGCGCAGTAGCGAGAGAGCGGCACTGTATGGTTACAGCACGTCCTGTCCCGGAGCCTTATTTATAAAGCAACAACACAACAAACACGTGAAAACATTCCTGAAAAGCAAAGACCTGAATACCCGCAACTGGAAGATGCTGAGTGGCTGGAAAAGCTGCATTTTGCGGAGGATATGACTGTAACAAGCCACCTAAACAAGCTGAATGAAAGTCTGCAGGCGCCGCAAATGCTCAAAGCTGTTCTGTCATTGGAGCACAGCTGACTGTCATGGGGCATGCAGGTTCCATTTTGTTTATTTATTTTTTACTTGTCCTGTCCAACAGCTTGGCAAACAGATGAGAGCTGAGGGCCTCTTGTGTTGGACATATTTTGCTTTAACAACAGGGGTTATTAATCTTCAGACAAACCAGAGGAATGTCTGAATAAACCCCTTTTGGAATTGAGGCCAAACTTTATTAAATTCCATCATATTTGAACATCTTTGGTGTTGGACCGGACAGAAAAGGAAAGGAGGGAAGAAGAGAGAGGAATGTTAGAGAGAGGGGGGGGGATAGGAGGGTGATAAAAGGAGGGAGGGGATAAAACCATGAAGCAGCCTAAAGCAACAACTTTACTGGATGTTTATCATTACGGTAAGGTTCAAGTGTAATACAAACCTCAAAGGGCGGGGCCTGTCCACACACACATTCAGATGTTATAAACACACATGTTAGCTGCAAAAATGCCCACATGTCAATATGCACACAATACAGATATTGTTCACACACGCATACTCATGCCTTCAAACTAACTGGTGTGAAATATTTCATTCATTCAATCACACAAACTATTAGTGTAAAGGTGAGCTAACACCTGTGCTCAGGTGAGTGTTTATGTTCTTCTAAATGGATGGTGGAATGTGAAAAGAAGGAGGGGGAGCGTCCAGCCATCCCCACACCAAGACCCCCACCGCAGCAGCGGCAGCCAGAACCCCCCAACGCCACAGGCAGAGAACATCCGCCCCCCGGGCGACCACATCCGCCACCCAGGCCAGGGCCAGCAGGACCACCACGAGGCCCCCAGAGCCAGAGAGCAGGGAGGCATGGGGGGAAAGAGAGCGCCGCCCCCGCCCAGCCAGGAGAGCAGCCCCCCCCGCCGCGCCGGGAGGGCTCATCGCAGGGCCCCACCCGAGAAAAGCACCCACAGCCCCAGACAAGCACCTCATCACCACCCAGGAGTTCTGAGCATCCACCCGCCCCAACCCCAGGTACGTGCCAGGACCCCCCAAGGGAGACCCCTCTGCGCTCCAGGCAGCCATCCACCCGGCCCACGGTTGGTCCAGGAAGGAGCAAGGCAGGGGACAGCCGACCCCACCCAGGAGGGGGGCACCCCGGAGAAAAGGTGGGCCCACAAGGGGTGTTGTAAACACGGGCCGACCAGGCTCGGCCACAGTTGGAATGTGGGCGGGGCCCAGCGCTCAGGGGCAAAAACCCGAACCCACCGCGCAGGGACATGGACACCCCCGGCTCAGGTGTAATGTGAACCCCCGCAGGTTCCATTTTATTGTTTTTTGTTTGAATCCTCAAAATAAAAATGACATAAAAAATCAGATTTCTTTATTACATTTCTTTAATTTTATCAAAGCAATGAAAAATAATTCATTGATATTGTAATGAAGTTAAACTCGCACAACAAAGCAGTCACGTGATGCATCGTTCTCCGCTGAATGCACTGCAGGGCAAATAAAATATTTAATCGTTAATGCTCATTATGTATTTGTAGCAACTTATTCATTTTGATAGTAGGCTAATATAGCTTATATATATATTCCAAAATATACAAACTTTTATGTAATTTAGATAATAATATTTCACTTCCAATAACAAAATGGAATGCAGATTTGAGCATCAGCACAGATGGAAACTTTTGGTCAGAACTTTGTCTAAACTCCTTTAAACTGACAAAAAGTCCAATTTTGCAGCTAATCCATTTCAAAACTCTTTACAGGATTTACTACACTGGACAGAGGATGTTCAAGATGGGTCTCAGTAACTCAGACATTTGTGAACACTGTGACAGTAATCTACCTGATAGTTACATGCATGCACTGTGGTTCTGCACGCCTGTCCAGGCTCTCTGGCAGCAGGTATGTGCCGATCTATCAGCCTGGCTTAAGGTCTCAATCACGGCTTCACCATCACTTTGCGTGCTTGGTGACATGAGTGCCATCAAGGTAGAAGGAGAATTATTAAATATCATTTTCATAACTCTTTGTATTGCTAAAAAAACCATCTTAATAAACTGGAAAAACAAGAAAAATATAAATATAGGTCAATACAGAAATCTGCTTTTTGATCATATCAGCTTGGAAAAAATGTCAGCCCAAAATTCAAGTAACTTGGAAAGAATTCAGTCTCTCTGGTCTCCCATAGCTAACCTCATGACTTAGGGGGTGGGGGGGGGGCTGGTTGTTGCTGCTCCTTGCCTTTCTGCCGTGGTGCGGGGTGGGGGTCGGGGCCTCTGCTGTCCGGTGGGGGCTGGTGGGGGGCCCATTCGTTGGGGGGTCGGGTCCGGTGCCTGGGCGGGGCGGGCTGGGCGCTGCGTGGTCTTCTGGGCGTGGCAGTGGGGGGTGCGTGGTGGGGGGGTTGGGCGGTGGTCTGGCTTGGCTTGGGGGGGTGGTCTCTTTGTCCGTGCTGGGGGGGGGTCCTGCTCGGGGAGGTGGGTCCAGCGGCACTGGATGGGCTGCCCGTCTACACCTGGGGCTGGGATCAACCCTTCCCTGGCTCCGGGGCGGGGCGGGGCAACCCTCTTGGGGCCCCCGGTCGCTCTGGGCGTCACCCGCTCCGGCTGCGGGGTCTTGGGGGGGTGTGGGGGGGGGGTCTGTCGGCCCTGTCTTGTGGGGGGGCTTTCCGGGGGGGGGGGGAGCACCATGGGTACGGGGCCTTGGGGGTTTGACGGGTCGGGGTCTCCGCTGGTGGCAATCAGCGGTTGCCCCGGCCTGTTGGCTGCCTTGGTCCCGTCGAGGCCTGACCAGAGCTTCCTCGGGGCCGGCGCCTGGGGGTGGGGGCCTGGGCTTGCTCCGGGGGGGGGCGGCGCTTCTGGCTCCTCTCTCTCTGTGTGGGGTGGGTCGTGCTGGGCCTGGGGCGTCGGTGCCTCGGGGGATGGGGCCCCGAGGCTGGGGGACCTGGGCCCTATGCTGGGGGGGGCTGGGGGACGGATGTTTGACCACCGGGAGACAGTCTGCCAGCTGTCCCCAACTCACCCCCTTCCTCATATAATCTCATATTAGGGTGAGGGGGTGGGGGGTTTAGCCTGCGATACGCTTTGGGGGGGGGGCTACTTGGCAGTGGTCTCCCTCCCATGGTTGCCGTATGGAGTGGGCCCCCCCTCTCTCGGTTTTATTTGCACCTTAGACATGTAGGGCCCTTGGTAGGGGGGGTGCTTGGACATCACTGCCAGCAAGCAGCAGATGTCCTCCTAGCACCCTACCCGCCAATTTTAACCGCACCTTAGACATTTAGGGACCCTTGGTGGGGAGGGTGAGGGGACATTACTGTGAGTAATCAGGGAATGTCCTCTCCAAGCGCTACCCACCAATTTTAACTACACCCCCCTAGTACACACACCTTTTTACTTCTCATAATATACATTCAAACACAAACACACACACATGCACACATACACCCTTACGAACACAAGCACACACATTATACAAGGAAGGTGGGTCCAAGGTCCGTCTGTCCCCTACCCCATCCCTGGTGGGGGGTACTGGGCCCTTGGCAGCGGCGGCCGTGTCCCCTGGGTGCCGGTTTCCTGGGCCCGGCGGGGCTCTCTCCGCGCAGGGAGGGAGTTCACATTACACCTGAGCCGGGGGTGTCCGTTTCCTTGTGGGGTGGGTTCGGGTTTTTGCCCCTGGGCGCTGGCCCCCCGCCCACATTCCAACTGTGGCCGAGCCTGGTCGGGCCATGTTAACAACACTCCTTGTGGGCCCCTCTTCTCTCCGGGGTGCCCCCCTCCTGGGCGGGGCCGGCTGTCCCCTGCCTTGCTCCTTCCTGGACCAACCGTAGGCCGGGTGGGTGGCTGCCTGGAGTGCAGAGCGGGTCTCCCTTGGGGGGTCCTGGCTCGTACCTGGGGTTGGGGCGGGGGGATACCCGGAACTCCTGGGTGGTGACGAGGTGCTCGTCTGGGGCTGTGGGCGCTCTTCTCGGGTGGGGGCCTGCGTTGGGCCCTCCTGGCGCGGCGGGGAGGCTGCTCCCCTGGTTGGGCTGGGGCGGCGCTCTCTTCCCCCCATGCCTCCCTGCTCTCTGGCTCTGGGGGCCTCGTGGTGATCCTGCTGGCCCTGGCCGGGGTGGCGGATACGGTCGCCCGGGGGGTGGTTGTTCTCTGCCTGCTGCCGGGTGGCGTTGGGAGTTCCGGCTGCCGCTGCTGCTGCGGCGGGGGTCTTGGTGTGGGGATGGCGGGTCGCCCCTCCCTCCTTCTTTTCACATTCCACCATTCATTTAGAAGAACATAATCACTCACCTGAGCACAGGTGTTAGCTCACCTTTGTACTAATAATTTGGTTGGTTTAGGGGCATAAGTATGCGTGTGTGAACAATATCTGTATTTTGTGCATGTTTTGTGTACATGTTGACATGTAGACATCTTTACAGTTAACAGGTGTGTTTATAACATCTGAATGTGTGTGTGGACAGGCCCCGCCCTTTGAGATGTGTATTACACTTGAACCTTACCGTAATGATAAACATCCAGTAAAGTTGTTGCTTTAGGCTGCTTCATGGTTTCTACCCCCCCCCCCTCTTATTATCACCCTCCTCTCCCCCCTCCTCTCTAACATCCCTCTCTCTTCTTCCCTCCTTTCCTTTTCTGTCT
Source organism: Oryzias curvinotus (assembly GCA_023969325.1). Taxonomy (NCBI): domain Eukaryota; kingdom Metazoa; phylum Chordata; class Actinopteri; order Beloniformes; family Adrianichthyidae; genus Oryzias; species Oryzias curvinotus. Next base: position 33,784,979 of record CM043714.1, read on the forward strand.
GGTCCAGCACCAAAGATTTTCTAACATGATGGAATTTAATAAAGTTTGGCCTCAACTACAAAAGGGTTTATTCAGACATTCCTCTGGTTTGTCTGAAGATTAATAACCCCTGTTGTTAAAGCAAAATATGTCCAACACAAGAGGCCTTCAGCTCTCATCTGTTTGCCCAGCTGTTGGACAGGACAAGTTTAAAAAAAAAAAAAAAAAAAAAAACCATCTTAATAAATTGAAAAAACAAGAAAAATATAAATATAAGTCAAAACAGAAATCTGCTTTTTGATCATATCAGCTTGGAAAAAATGTCAGCCCAAAGTTCAGGTAACTTTGAAAGAATTCAGTTTCTCTGGTTTCCCATAGCTAACTCCATGACTTAAGGGGGGGGGGGGGCTGGTCGTCGCTGCTTCCTGCCTTTCTGCCGTGGTATGGGGTGGGGGTCGGGGCCTCTGCTGCCCGGTGGGGGCTGGTGGGGGATCCCATTCTTTGGGGGGTCGGGTCCGGTGTCTGGGCGCGGCCAGCTGGGCGCGGCATGGTCTTCTGGGCTTGGCGGTAGGGGGTGCGTGGTGGGGGGTTGGGTGGTGGTCCGGCTTGGCTTGGGGGGTTAGTCTCTTTGTCCGTGCTGGGGGGGGTCAGCGGGGGGTCCTGCTCGGGGGGGGGGGGTAGGTCCAGCGGCGCTGGATGGGCTGCCCGTTTACACCCGGGGCTGGGATCAACCCTTCCCTGGCTCTGGGGCGGGGCATGGCAACCCTCTTGGGGCCCCGGTTGCTCTGGGTGCGGGGTCTTGGGGGGGTGTGGGGGGGGGGTCTGTCGGCCCTGTCTTGTGGGGGGTCTTGTGGGGGGGCTTTCCGGGGGGGGGGGAGCACCATGGGTACGGGGCCTTGGGGGTTTGACGGGTCGGGGTCTCCGCTGGTGGCAATCAGCGGTTGCCCCGGCCTGTTGGCTGCCTTGGTACCGTCGAGGCCTGACCAGAGCTCCCTCGGGGCCGGCGCCTGGGGGTGGGGGCCTGGGCTTGCTCCGGAGGGGGGCGGTGCTTTCTGGCTCCTCTCTCTCTGTGTGGGGTCTGTCGTGCTGGGCCTGGGGCATCGGTGCCTCGGGGGATGGGGCCCCGAGGCTGGGGGACCTGGGCCCTATGCTGGGGGGGCTGGGGGACAGCTGTTTGACCACCGGGAGACAGTCTACCAGCTGTCCCCAACTCACCCCCTTCCTCATATAATCTCATATTAGGGTGAGGGGGTGGGGGGTTTAGCCTGCGATACGCTTTAGGGGGGGCTACTTGGCAGTGGTCCCCCACCCATGGTTGCCGTATGGAATGGGCCCCCCCCTCTCTCGGTTTTATTTGCACCTTAGACATGTAGGGCCCTTGGTAGGGGGGGTGCTTGGACATCACACCAGCAAGCAGCAGATGTCCTCCTAGCACCCTACCCGCCAATTTTAACCGCACCTTAGACATTTAGGGACCCTTGGTGGGGAGGGTGAGGGGACATTACTGTAAGTAATCAGGGAATGTCCACTCTGTGCCCTACAAACCAATTTTAACTGCACCCCCCTAGTACACACACCTTTTACTCCTCATAATATACATTCAAACACGCACACATAAACCCTTACGAACACACGCACACACATTATGCAAGGAAGGTGGGTCCAAGGTCCATCTGTCCCCTACCCCATCCCTGGTGGGGGGTACTGGGCCCTTGGCAGCTGCGGCCGTGTCCCCTGGGTGCCGGTTTCCTGGGCCCGGCGGGGCTTTCTCCGCGCAGGGAGGGGGTTCACATTACACCTGAGCCGGGGGTGTCCGTTTCCCTGTGGGGTGGGTTCGGGTTTTTGCCCCTGGGCGCTGGGCCCCCGCCAACATTCCAACTGTGGCCGAGCCTGGTGGGGCCTTGTCAACAACACCCCTTGCGGGCCCCCCTTTTCTCCGGGGTGCCCCCCTCCTGGGCGGGGCCGGCTGTCCCCTGCCTTGCTCCTTCCTGGACCAAGCGTAGGCCGGGTGGGTGGCTGCCTGGAGCGCAGAGCGGGTCTCCCTTGGGGGGTCCTGGCTCATACCCGGGGTTGGGGCGGGGGGATGCCCAGAACTCCTGGGTGGTGATGAGGTGCTTGTCTGGGGCTGTGGGTGCTCTTCTCGGGTGGGGCCCTGCGTTGGGCCCTCCCGGCGCAGTGGGGGGGCTGCTCCCCTGGTTGGGCTGGGGCGACGCTCTCTTCCTCCCGTGCCTCCCTGCTCCCTGGCTCTGGGGGCCTCGTGGTGGTCCTGCTGGCCCTGGCCTGGGTGGCAGATGTGATCGCCCGGAGGGTGGTTGTTCTCTGCCTGCTGCCGGGTGGCGTTGGGAGTTCTGGCTGCCGCTGCTGCTGCGGCGGGGGTGGCTGGTCACCCTCCCTCCTTCTTTTCACTTTCCATCATTCATTTAGAAGAACAGAAACACTCACCTGAGCACAGGTGTTAGCTCACCTTTGCTCTAATAGTTTACATGATAAAATGACTAAAATATTTCACACTGGTTGGTTTAGGGGCATAAGTATGCGTGTGTGAACAATATCTGTATTGTGTGCATGTTTTGTGTTCATGTTGACATGTGGACATCTTTGCAGTTAACAGGTGTGTTTATAACATCCGAATGTGTGTGTGGACAGGCCCCGCCCTTTGAGATTTGTAGTACACTTGAACCTTACCGTAATGATAAACATCCAGTAAAGTTGTTGCTTTAGGCTGCATCATGGTTTCATCCCCCCCCTCCTTTTATCACCCTCCTATCCCCCCTCCTCTCTAACATCCCTCTCTCTTCTTTCCTCCTTTCCTTTTCCGTCCGGTCCAGCACCAAAGATGTTCAAATATGATGGAATGTAATAAAGTTTGGCCTCAACTACAAAAGGGGTTTATTCAGACATTCCTCTGGTTTGTCTGAAGATTAATAACCCCTGTTGTTAAGGTAAAATATGTCCAACACAAGAGGCCTTCAGCTCTCATCTGTTTGCCCAGCTGTTGGACAGGACAAGTTAAAAAAAAAAGCTTATATAGATACATATTGCATGTGTTGCCTTCATTCCATCCATCCATCTTCCTCCGCTTATCCGGGACCGGGTCATGGGGGCAGCAGTCTAAGCAAGGATGCCCAGACTTCCCTCACCCCAGCCACTTCCTCCAGCTCCTCTGGGGGGACCCCGAGACGTTCCCAGGCCAGCCGAGAGACGTAGTCTCTCCAGCGTGTCCTGGGTCTTCCCTGGGGCCTCCGCCCAGTGGGACATGCCCGGAACACCTCTCCAGGGAGGCGTCCAGGAGGCATCCGGACTAGATGCCCGAGGCACCTTAACTGGCTCCTTTCGATGTGGAGGAGAAGCGGTTCTACTCCGAGCTCTCCGCGGGTGACCGAGCTTCTCACCCTATCTCTAAGGGAGCGCCCAGCCACCCTTCGGAGGAAGCTCATTTCAGCCGCTTGTATTCGGGACCTCGTTCTTTTGGTCATGACCCATAGCTCATGACCATAGGTGAGTACTGGAACGTAGATCGACCGGTAAATTGAGAGCTTTGCTTTTCGGCTCAGCTCTCTCTTCACCACGACGGACCGATAGAGTGACCGCATAACTACGGATGCCGCTCCGATCCACCTGTCAATCTCACGCTCCGATCTTCCCTCACTCGTGAACAAGACCCCAAGGTATTTAAACTCCTCCACCTGGGGCAAGGACACTCCACCCACCGAGAGATGGCAAACTACCTTTCTCCGGTCAAGGACCATGGCCTCAGATTTAGCGGTGCTGACCCTCATCCCAGCCGCTTCACACTCGGCCACAAACCGCCCCAATGCACGCTGGAGGTCCCGGTTCGATGAAGCCAACAGGACAACATCATCTGCAAAAAGCAGAGAGGAAATCCTGTGGTCCCCAAACCAGATCCCTTCCGGCCCCTGGCTGCGCCTAGAAATTCTGTCCGTAAAAACTATGAACAGAAACGGTTATAAAGGGCAGCCCTGCCGGAGTCCAATGTGGACCGGGAACAGGTCTGACTTACTGCCGGCTATGCAAACCATGGTCCTACTCCGGTCATACAGAGACCGGACAGCCCTCAGTAAGGCTCCCCGGACCCAATACTCCCAGAGCACCCCCCACAGGATGCCACAGGGGACGCGGCCAAACGCCTTCTCCAAATCCACAAAACACATATGGACTGGATGAGCAAACTCCCACAAACCCTCCAGCACCCTTGATAGGGTGTAGAGCTGGTCCACTGTTCCATGACCAGGACGGAACCCGCACTGTTGTTCCTGAATCCGAGGTTCGACTATCAGACGGACTCTCCTCTCCAGTACCCTGGCATAGACTTTCCCGGGAAGGCTGAGGAGTGTAATTCCCCTATGGTTGGAACACACCCTCTGGTCCCCCTTCTTAAAGAGGGGAACCACCACCCCTGTCTGCCAGTCCAGTGATACGGTTCCCAACCGCCACGCGATGCTGCAGAGACGTGTCAGCCAAGGCACTCCCACAGCATCCAGAGACTTGAGGTGCTCAGGGCGGACTTCATCCACCCCCGGGGCCTTGCCACCGAGGAGCTCGTTGACTACCTCAGTGACGTCAGCCTGGGTAATAGACAGCCCCACCCCAAAGTCCTCATTCTCCGCTTCTTCAAAAGACGGCGAGTCAGTGGGATTGAGGAGATCCTCGAAGTACTCCTTCCACCGCCCGATAATGTCCCCAGTCGAAGTCAACAGCTCCCCACCTGCACCGAAAACGGTGCCTGTGGAGAACTGCTTTCCCCTCCTGAGTCATCGGACGGTTTGCCAGAATTTCTTTGAGGCCAACCGATAGTCCTTCTCCATGGCCTCACCGAACTCCTCCCAGGACCGAGTTTTCGCCTCCGCAACAGACTGCCGGTACCTGTCAGCTGCCTCCTGAGTCCCACAGGCCAGCCAGGCCTGGTAGGACTCCTTCTTCAGCTTGACGGCATCCCTTACTTGCGGTGTCCACCACCGGGTTCGGGGGTTACCGCCGCGACAGGCACCAGAGACCTTGCGACCTAAAACGTGGCTGGACGGTGGCGCGGCTCCGCACGCGACCCGGGCCTCAGTGCTGTGCTGTTTCTGTATGCTTTATGTGTGAATGTTTAGTCCTAAACTCGGAGTTTTCATACGTTTCCGCTGGCTTGTACCTGCACATTTGAGAATGCGTTTAGTCATTATTCTCGTGTTTCTATTGCTCGGAGCTGTCCGGGAACTTCTCGGAGTAAGCTGCTCCACCGCTCCTGGGACAGTGGCTGGAGCCCAACGACACGTCTACGCCAGGGAATCTTTATTAACCTTACGGCACCGAGGAGACACCGCACCAAGTGATATACCCGTGGAATTGAGGAGGAAGCCGCTAACACGGAGACTAACGCGGCGAAAAAGAGGACGCCGTGGAGGCGTGCGGCAGCGGCTCAGGAAAAGAGGAAACCGCCCACCTCTCCCTTCAGTGATCCTCAGCAATGTGCGTGCACTGTCAAGGAAAGTTGATGAACTAAGGATCAACAGTCGGCATCTACATGAATACAGGGAGTCATGTATGATCGTGCTGACGGAAACCTGGCTCCGTGAGGAGACACCTGACAGCTACATTGATCTGGATGGATTCACCTGCGTGAGAGCGGACCGAGATCTCTCTTCTGGCAAATCGAAAGGTGGGGGAATTTGCATATATGTCCGAAATGAATGGTGCAGCCAAATCACAGTTAGAGAAAAGATGTGCAGTCCTGACTTGGAAATGCTGTGCATCTCGCTACGCCCATTTTATTTACCTAGGGAGTTTGGCAATATTATTGTGTGTGTGGTCTACATCCCCCCAAGTGCGAACGCATCAGTGGCCACCAGTCAGTTGGCAGACTGTGTGTATAGACGTCTTCAGCACACTCCAGGGGCCCTGGTGTTTTTATTGGGGGATTTTAACCAAGCGCGGCCCGAGCATGCTTTACCGGGGTTTCATCAGTATGTTAAATGTGCCACACGTAAAGAGAAGGTCCTGGACAAATGCTATGGTAACATTAGAAATGCCTTCAAAGCCAAATCTCTCTCTCCCCTGGCGAACTGTGACCACACAACGATTCATCTTCTACCCACCTACAAAACTGTTCTAAAATCTTCTAAACCTGTCAAGAAATCTGTAACCAACTGGTCAGAAGACAGTGTACTGACTCTGAGAGGTTGCTTTTCCTGCACTGACTGGAGTGTTTTTCATGAACAGGAATTGAATGAATCAACTGAAACCATCACTGATTATATTCATTTCTGCATTGATGGTATTGTTCCAAAAAAAGTTGTCAAACATTTCCCTAACAACAAACCCTATGTAACAAAGGAAGTTAAAAGCTGCATAAATCTAAAAAAGCTCGCTTTTAATAATAACGACAGAACTGGATTGAAGACAGCTCAAAAGGATTTGGACATTGCTATAAAAAATAATAATAATAATAATAATAATTCATACTTTATTGATCCCTCAATGGGGAAATTCTTCTCCGCATTTGACCCATCCCCTGGGGGAGCGGTGAGCTGCAGAACTGCGCTCGGGAGGCGATAGCGCTAAGGGTCTGTATCTGTGCCCATATCATATGAAGTAATTGTAGCAACCTTTATGAATCACAACATCTGTGTGGACGAGTTATTGATTAAAGACCTAACCACCTCATTATCTTCATGTAATCATGAAGCTACTAGCTACTGCTCATAGACATAGCAATAATTATAAGAAACATTTTGACACTATTGATCCGGTAGAATATGTACAAAAACATTTCAGTATGTTCCAGTTCTGAAAACTTTACAGCTGTTACTCAAACAAGAAAATGTACTCCGTAAAGTTGTTGAGTGTCACGCAGACCAGTATTCTGTGAAAAGGGAGTACAAGTGTTTCCAAGATGGTTCTCATTTTAAAAACAACCAGTTTTTCTCAAGTGAGAAATTAAGACTGTCATTGTGCATTTGCATTAATAACTTTGAAATTTGTAATCCTTTGGGGATCTCAAGCAAACAGCTTAAACTTTGTGGGGTTTATTGGATTTTAGGAAACTTGCAGTCTGTTACTCTGTCATCACTTAACTCCATTTATCTAGCATTACTTTGTAAAAGTGAAGATGTGAAGACATTTGGCTATCAAAAGATAGAGCCTTTTTTGTTTGTGATTTAGCCACATTACAGCTACGAGGAGTTTTTATTGATAATCTGGGAACATTCATCAGAGGTACTCTCCAGTGTGTAGTGGCTGGATTCGTGGAGAGTTTCTCTTGAGATTATGTCTGTCAGTTTTGTACTGCTACACGTTGTGAGATTCAGTCACAGTAGGTAAAACAGGGAGACTACATCAAGCACATGTAGCAAGTGCTCATGAACACAGGCAAGCCTGTTGTGGAGTCAAAACTGCATGTGTTTTAGCTGAAAGCCTTTCTTTCTTTGAGGTTACATCAGGTTTCCCTCCAGATCTGGCTCATGACCTTTTGGAGGGGATAGTCTGATGATTTCAATACACTGATTCAGTCATTGCCGTACAAGTGGGGAAATAAAAAAACCAATAGTCCAGATTTATTACCACGTGCTTTCCAAAAGAAGGACGACGAAAAGGAAGCATTGGTGGCAACGCACACAAGAACTGGTGCTTATTAAGACTGATAGCACTAATAGTTGGAAGACTAATTCCAGATGATGAGCCAGCTTGGCAGGTAATATTAGATTTGAACGATATCATCGAACTGGCCGTTTGCCCTGTACAAAACAATGAGTCAGTTGCCTATTTTGAAAATCAAATACCTGAGCACAGATACAGGTATCTCACACTTTTCCCTGAAAATAAGCTGCCTCAAAAGCACCACTACTTGACACATTATCCAGCAATGATCCTTCGCTTTCGTCCCATTGTTTCTTTCTGGACTTTTAGGGTTGAGTCCAAACACAGTTATTTTAAACAAGTTGTGAGACATACAAACTGTTTTAAAAAAAATACAGTCTCTGGCAACTCAGTCAAAATCAGTTTATGATTAGCTACTGTATCTTCTCATCAAGCTGTGACAAATGCTTGCTGGAGGTTGAATGAGTTTTAACAGTTCCCCTTGATGTCCTGAATGAGGAGGTAGCAAACATCCTCTGTCAGAAGTACCCTGATGTTAAAGTTGTTCATCTGGCACTGAATGTATCTGTGATATAATTGACTCAGCTTCCTAATCAATACCCCCTCTCTGACTACAAAGTTGGCATTCCACAGATGGTTACTTTGAAACAATATGTGGATTCCTTTGGTAACTTTACGATAATATTTTAAGTCTGTAGTTGACAGGTTCATTCTTTTTTAAAAGTGTGAAAAAATATTTATTTGCTTCTGCATTTACATTCATGTCATGAATATTCAAATCTTTTAACTGACTTCCATGTTTATTTCATTTTATTTTTGAGGTTTAATGTCTGTTTGATCATCATGATTTTCTTTTTAGTTGGTAATATATACTGGAGGCATCTGAGTATTGTAACTCTGCTTTATTCAAATCAAATCAAATCAGACTTTATTTATAAAATAGTGCTTATCATGCATTTCGTGGAGCTCGAAGCGCTTTAACATTAAAAACAAAAAACACACAACATTACAGTAAAAACCCAACCCACCCTTCACCCTTCCCACTCCCCTCCATTAAAACACATGACCCACGACAATGAAAATTGACTATCAATGCAAGTTAGAATAAATAAATAAATAAATAAATAAATAAATAAGCAAACAAACAAACAAGTATGGCTTGGCTCTGCTGTGAGGAAACGGTATTTGGGAATCTCTTCATACCAGGAGCCAGCCCAGCCCCGGGAGCATCGCCACAGCACCAACCCAGACCGGGACAGCACCGGGGTCCATTTCACAGCCGTGACGCTGCAAAATTAAACCCAGCAAGGGCAAGAACTGCAGCAACAACCACCGGGCAAGCCGGCAACCCTGGGAGAAAAAACTCCCACAAGAAACAAGAAACACTGGGGCTGAAATCATGATAAGATTCTAAAATGATAAGATTTATTAATAAATAAAAAAAAAAAAATGGGAATAAGATGCATAAAATGAAATGAAATACATAAAATAGCGTATAATAAAACTAATAGAATAAATAAGGAGTTAAAATCAACTAAAAGCTAAATTAAAAAGGTGGGTCTTGAGCCTCTTCTTAAAAACCTCTACAGTCTCTGCAGCCCTGAGGTTCTCCTGCAGGCTGTTCCCCAGGTGATATAATACCATAATGGCAGAACAAAGCCTCACCATAAGTTTTGGTCCTCACTTTAGGAACATCTAAGAGGCCAGCACCGGAGGACCTCAGGGTCCGCGAGGGCTCATATTTTAAAAGAATATCATTCAAATAAGAAGGCCCGAGACCTTAAAAACACTTATAAACCATTAAAAGAACTTTAAAATCAATCCTGAAACGCACAGGGAGCCAATGCAGCGATTTTAAAACCGGTGTCATGTGTTCCCGCCCTCTGGTCCTCGTCAGAACTCGTGCCGCTGAGTTCTGCAATAGCTGTAGATTTGAAATAGACTTTTTGGGTAAACCAGAGAGCAGGGCATTACAATAATCTAAACGACTAAAAATAAAAGCATGCATTAACACCTCTGTGCTGGCCAGAGAGAGGAACGGACGGACTCTGGCAATGTTTTTAAGATGATAAAATCCTGTCGTAACGTCATTTTTAATGTGTGGGATAAAATCTAGCTTAGAGTCAAAAAGAACGCCCAGGTTTCTCACACATGGAGAAGGTTTAAAATTATGAAGATGTGGTAAAATAATCTCTCTCTTGTCTTCAGAACCGATGGATAAAACTTCAGTTTTGTCCTGGTTGAGCCGCATGAAGTTTTCTGCCATCCATGACTTTATATCTAAAATACAATTTAAAAGAGTGTTAATAGGTTCAAGGTCATCAGGAGACACGGCGATGTAAAGCTGTGTATCATCAGCATAGCTGTGAAAGTCAACGCCGTGTCTCCTGATGACCTCCCCAAGAGGCAACATATACAAATTAAAAAGTATTGGTCCTAAAATCGACCCTTGGGTAACCCCACAACTTATTTTGTGGATTCTTGAAGAGCACGTATCCATACTTACATAAAAGTGTTGATCTGTAAGGTAAGAGTAAAACCACTTAAGAACATTTCCAGAGAGACCTACTAGACTCCTAAGTCTGTCTAATAAAATCTGGTGATCTACTGGATCAAAAGCAGCACTAAGATCCAGTAGCACCAGAACAGAAAGTTTATGTGAGTCTATCTGGACAGCCTGACGCGTTACATTGACGAGCAATACGAGCGCTTCGTCATGAGGAAAACCCCTCAGTCAGCCAAGCCAGCTGCCCCCACCAAGCGGAGCCGGCCCGAAGAATCACCGGGTGCTTCCCCACCGAAGACGGAGTTTGAAACCAACACGTGGGATATGCTCCTTAGCATCGATGCTAAGCTATCCAGCTTCGACAGCCGTCTCTCCCTCCTGGAAGTTCTTCACCGGGAATTTCAAGACATCAAAGAGGCTCTAGAATTTTCCCAAAAACAAGTGGAAACCCTGACCGCGGAGAATTCAGCGCTGAGAGAGTCGGTAAGTTCTCTTTCTGATGGAATGAGCCGACTCTCTGAAGAAAATAAGAAGATCAAAGAGTCCATTCTGGATGTTCAATCAAGATCCATGAGAGATAACCTGGTGGTCATGGGAATACCAGAAACGCCAGAAGAAAACGCAGAGGAAAAAATTAAAAACTTTATTCAAAGCCAGCTAAAGCTCCCAGAGGAAAAAGTTAAATCCATAAACTTTCACCGTGTGCATCGCATGGGAGCAGCGAGACCTGGGAATCGCAGGCCCAGACCCATCGTGGCCAAGTTCGTGCTCCACAAAGAGAAGGAAGAGGTGAGGCGCCGAGGCAGGGAGCTCTGGGGGACCAACTTCAGGATGGATGATCAGTTCCCCAAAGAAATCGTGGAGTGTCGTAGGATCTTGTTCCCCATCAGAAAGAAATTTCTGAGTGAAGGGGCCCGCGCTGTCATCTCTGTGGACAGACTCTACGTGAACGGACAGCTCCACCGCGACCTAAACGTCACTCCCTGGCTCTACTGAATCAGATATTTATCCACACTCTTTACACTCTCTGCAAAGGTGTTAGTTTATGCTTATATGTGACACACTGGGCATAACTCACGGGGTATAAAGGTTCTCCGTTTTAGGTAATATCACCACCAGTCTCCTCAGCAGTTTCAAACCTGTTTCTAATAGGTTTGTTCTGTTTTTACCCTCCCTGTTTCCTTAATTATCCCCCCCTCTGCACTCCTTCCCTCTTTTTCTTTTTTCACACACTATTCCCTTCCTCTCACCTAAGCTGCCACATCACTCAGCCATTCTACAATAGTACTGATCTGCACAACACACTTAGACACTCAACATCTCCAGCATTACATCCCATGCACTGTACATTACACATAAAGCCTTATAGCAACAGCAAGCACACCATTATGTGTACATATATACTCATTATTGCCTCAATCAACAACATACAGTTTCTAGCATTCACCTCAACAGCTGCATGTCCACCCTAAGGTTAGTTACTTGGAATGTGCACGGAGCTGGAACCAGAGAGAAGAGACTGAAAATAATGACCAAATTAAAAGATCTCAAAACTGATATTGCGTTTCTTCAAGAAACTCATTTGTCTAGTTCCTCAGTGAATATTCTCGCCACAGTAGAATTTCCTAACGTATATTCAGCTTGTTATAACTCTAGACAGAGAGGAGTAGCAATTCTGATAAACAAGGAAGTTAAATTTACCGAAGCTAACCAAGTCATAGACCCAGAAGGAAGATTTATAATAGTCACTCTTTCCACTCAAAATATGCAGCTATGTTTAGCTAATGTGTACGCCCCCAACGTAGATGACCCTAAATTCTTTCATTCCTTCTTTTCTGTGCTATCTGAGCATACAGACAAATCCATAATCATTGCGGGTGACCTCAACATGTGTTTAGATCCAGAGACGGATAGGCTAAATAACACAGGAACTCTTAGAACATGGCAATCTACAAACACTGTTAAACAGTACATGGAGGATTTTGGTCTTTGTGATATTTGGCGTGTATTCCACCCCATGAAAAGAGATTATACCTTTTTTTCCACAGTTCATCAATCATACTCCAGGCTAGATTATTTCTTGGTCAACAGCTCCTTATTGAGCATAGCTACAGAAGCACAGATCCATCCCATTACTGTCAGTGATCACGCACCGGTTTCTCTAACTCTTAAAAACAAAACATCACCACCTTCATTAAGGAGCTGGAGGTTCAATACATCGTTGCTCAAAGACCCTAACTTTATAGACTTCTTTGCTAAAGAATGGTCCTCATATCTTCAAAATAATGACCACCCAGGTATCTCCTCATGCCTCTTATGGGAGGCCGGGAAAGCAGTCATGAGAGGCAAAATTATCGCCTCTCGTCCCACAAAAAAAGAAAAGAAAACTCTAAACTAGTGGATTTAGAGCAAAAAGTCAAATTGTTAGAGGAAACGTACAGCAACTCTCCGGATGAAAAAACTTTACAACAAATAAGGAAAGTAAGAATCAAATTAAATGAAATAACTAATCGAAGAACACAGTTTTTATTACAGAGACTACGCTTGGAGAGGTTTGATCACAGTAATAAATCTGGGAAATTTTTGGCAAATCAACTAAAAATAAACAAAGAGAAGACAACTATCTCATCAGTCATAGACCTAACAGGGAACGCAACACATGATCCATCCGCAATAAATGCAGTTTTTAAAAACTTTTACCAATGCCTCTACTCATCCCAAATTGACCCTTCTGACAATGACATCAACAGTTTTCTCAATAGCATAGATTTGCCTAGACCAAAAGAGGAACAAATCACAGCCCTGGAGTCCCCTCTTACTGAAGAAGAGCTACATAAAGCATTAACCAACATGCCTAGTAAAAAAGCTCCAGGACCAGACGGCTTCCCAGCAGAATTTTATAAAGAATTTTGGCAAATTTTAGCTCCCATTTTTCTCAGAATGACAATAGAAATTAAGGATAACAATTATTTACCTCCAAATATGAATTCTGTGAATATTATCTTACTTCTGAAACCTGGGAAAGATCCCACATCACCATCCAGCTATCGCCCCATATCACTGATTAATGCAGATCTTAAAATAATCTGCAAAGCTTTGGCAGGAAGGCTGGAGAAGGTAGTTCCCTCTCTAATACATCCTGACCAAACAGGTTTTATAAAGGGTAGACATTCATCTACCAACATGCGCAGATTAATCAACCTCATAGATTATACAACCATTAACAATCAAGAAGCAACTATTTTGTCACTGGATGCAGAAAAGTCATTTGATCGGGTCAACTGGAAATTCTTAATAGCCACCCTGAACAAATTTGGCTTTGGAAAATCGTTTATTAACTGGATTAAAATATTATATGCCTCTCCTAATGCTCATATCAGAACAAATGATCAAACATCTCCAAGCTTTAATTTGCAAAGAGGAACCAGACAAGGCTGTCCACTATCTCCGTCTTTATTTGCACTATTTATTGAACCTCTAGCTGCTGCAATTAGGCAAAGTCGAGATGTTGAAGGCATTCAAACCATAAATTTAGAACACAAAATAAGTCTTTATGCAGATGATGTTTTACTATTTACTCCAAATTCACAATCTTCCATCTGCCAAATCATCTCCCTAATTAATAGATTTTCCTCAGTTTCAGAATACTCCATAAACTGGTCTAAAAGTACAATTCTACCAATTAATTGCAATTATCTAAATCCGTTAACTATTAAAATACAAACAGGCAACATAAAGTACTTAGGTATAAATATTTCCTCTAGGCTTTCTGATCTATTCAAGCTAAACCACACCCAACTACTTAAAACAACTGAGGCTGATCTCACTAGATGGAAAAATCTTCCCATTTCTCTAATAGGGAGAGTTGGAACCATAAAAATGACGATTCTCCCCAAGAATTACTATCTGTTTTCAATGATTCCTTCCAAACCTCCAACTACTTGGTTTAAATCATTAGACTCATCCATTTCCCAATTCATCTGGGAAGGTAAACCACCAAGGATTAGTTTAAAAACTATTAAAAAACCTAAAGATAGAGGAGGACTAGGCCTACCAGACTTTCAGGACTACTACTCCGCCAACAGATTGTTTTATGTACAAAAATGGCTGAATCCTGGTGTGTTGGATGAATCTTGGCTAGACATAGAGCAAAATCTCTGTGATGGCCTGGATGTTTCTAATTTACCTTTCTTCAGTTCTAAAATTAAACAACACAAATGCTTCAGAAGTTTAAATATTAGCTCATCTCTAACAGCCTGGTGGGATTTTCTTAAAAAAAACAACCTCACATTATTTCCATGCAAACTCACCCCCATTTGGAACAACCCTGATATTTTATAATTAACAAAAACATGATTCATTTTGCTTCATGGAAGAACAAAGGAATCCAGCAGTTCCAGCATATAATTCAGGACAGAACTTTTATGTCCCTGTCAACATTATCCTCAATTTATGGAATAACTATAAACAAATTTCTAGAATATCAGCAACTTAAATCAGTTATAAGCACTAAATACTGCCTGACCCAAATAGACCTAGACCTTCCCCTTACAGTAACACATTTCATTGACCTTAAAAATCCCAAGCTCACCTCCAAAATTTACAAGATGTTATCTAACATAGATGAAACAATTTACCTACCCATGACAAAATGGGAGTCTGAGCTATCATTGAATCCTAGTGATCAATTTTGGCTACAGATCTGTTTGAATGCCTTTAATATGACCAAAAGTCCTAATCTGCAACTTATTCAGTACAAGATTCTCCACAGAATTCACTACACCGGACAGAGATTATTTAAAATGGGTCTTAATCAGTCTGCTATATGCACACAGTGCACAGGTAACGACATAGACAACTATTTGCATGCCCTGTGGTTGTGTCCACCTGTCCAATCATTCTGGCGTAAGGTCTGTGAGGATTTATCAATCTGGTTTAATCATATGATTCCTGCATGCCCCAAACTCTGCTTACTAGGTGACCTGAATAACATCAACATAGAATCCAAAAAGGCTTATATGGTTCTCACCGCTGTATGTATCGCAAAGAAAACTGTCCTCCTAAACTGGAAATCAAAAAATAATCTCAGCATCAGCCACTACAGAAACCTCATGTCAGAGCATATTAGCTTAGAGTTAATGTCCTCCACAAAAAACCTGTCGGCTTCAGACTCTCCCTGGCTCCAGCTGGTTAGTCACATCACCTAGTAGGGGTGGGATGGTGATGGGTTGAGCCGGTCCTGGCTGGTTGGATGGGCCTGGGCGGGTGTGGGGGGTGGGCTCTGCTGGGCCTACCGTTCCCCCGGCTCGGGGCTCTGGTTGCCCGGGGTGAGGGGTGGTGGGGGCGCGCGCTCTGCCGGCAATTTGGCA
Organism: Oryzias curvinotus; assembly: GCA_023969325.1. Taxonomy (NCBI): domain Eukaryota; kingdom Metazoa; phylum Chordata; class Actinopteri; order Beloniformes; family Adrianichthyidae; genus Oryzias; species Oryzias curvinotus. Next base: position 33,800,432 of record CM043714.1, read on the forward strand.
GGGGTTCCTGGGCTGGTGCCTTCTGGGCGCAGGGTAGGCAGTGCGGCTGACCGGGAACGGCGGCCGGGTGCCGTGCTGGGTAGCTGGTCGCCATGGCGGGGGCTGGGGGGGGGGGCTTTGGGTTCAGGGGCCTGGGGTCGTCTGCCCGCGGCCGGTGTTTCGCCCGTGGCCAGTGGTTGGCGCGTGGCCCGGCCCCCTGGGGGTCGACGCCGCCTTCACAGCAGGGGTTAAAGGGTTCACTTGGGTGGGTTTACATAATTTTTTTTTTAAATTTATTTATTAATATTACTATTACTATAATAATAATAATAATTATTATTATTATTATTATTATTTCTATTATAATTATTATGACTATTATTATTATATATATGTATATATATATGTATAATTTATAATTTTATATGGTTAATATATATGTATATATATATATATATATATATATATATATATATATATATATATATATATATGAACGCCCCTCTCACCCTCCGCGGGTGGGTTCTCCTCCAAGCTCGGGTCCTCTACCAGAGGCCTGGGAGCTTGAGGGTCCTGCGCAGTATCTTAGCTGTTCCTAGCACTGCGCTTTTCTGGACTGAGAGGTCTGAGGTCTTTCCAGGTATCTGTTGTAGCCACTCCTCCAGCTTGGGGGTTACTGCCCCGAGTGCTCCAATTACCACAGGCACCACTGTCACCTTCACTTTCCAGGCTTTCTCCAGTTCTTCTCTGAGTCCCTGGTATTTCTCCAGTTTCTCATGTTCCTTCTTCCTGATGTTCCCATCGCTTGGCACTGCCACATCCACCACAACGGCTTTCCTCTGTTCTTTATCCACCACTACGATGTCTGGTTGGTTCGCCATTACCATCCTATCAGTCTGGATCTGGAAGTCCCACAGGATCTTTGCCCTCTCATTCTCTACCACCTTTGGAGGTGTTTCCCATTTTGACCTTGGGGTTTCCAGTCCATATTCTGCACACATGTTCCTGTATATTATTACAGCCACTTGATTGTGCCGCTCCATGTATGCTTTCCCTGCCAGCATCTTACATCCTGCAGTTATGTGCTGGATTGTTTCAGGCGCCTCTTTGCACAGCCTACACCTTGGGTCTTGTCTGGTGTGGTAGATCTTAGCCTCTATCGCTCTGGTGCTCAGGGCTTGTTCCTGAGCTGCCAGGATGAGCGCTTCAGTGCTGTCTTGTAGGCCAGCCCTTTCTAGCCATTGGTAGGACTTCTTGATATCAGCCACTTCAGTTATGGTCCGGTGGTACATCCCATGGAGGGGTTTGTCCTCCCATGAGGATCTGTCCTCCAGCACTGTATCCTCTGCTCTCCATTGCCTGAGACATTCACTGAGCACTCTGTCAGTTGGGGCCTTGAGCTTGATGTATTCATGCATCTTGGATGTTTCATCCTGGATAGTGGCTTCTACGCTCACTAGTCCTCGGCCTCCTTCCTTGCGGCTAGCATACAGTCTCAGAGTGCTGGATTTGGGATGGAACCCTCCATGCATGGTGAGGAGCTTTCGTGTTTCAACATCCGTGGTCTGTATCTCTTCCTTTGGTCATCTTATTATTCCTGCAGGGTATCTGATAACTGGCAGTGCATAGCTGTTTATTGCCCGGGTCTTGTTCTTGCCATTGAGCTGGCTTTCAGGACTTGCCTTACTCGTTGAAGGTACTTAGCTGTTGCAGCTTTCCTTGTTGCCTGCTCCAGGTTGCCATTTGCCTGGGGAATTCCAAGGTACTTGTAACTGTCCTCAATGTCTGCTATTGTTCCTTCTGGGAGTGAGACCCCCCCTGTGTGGACTACCTTGCCTCTCTTTGTCACCATCCGGCTGCATTTCTCGAGCCCGAATGACATCCCAATGTCATTACTGTAGATCCTGGTGGTGTGGATCAGGGAGTCAATGTCACGCTCGTTCTTAGCATATAGCTTGATGTCATCCATGTAGAGGAGGTGACTGATGTTGGCCCCATTTCTGAGTCGGTATCCATAGCCAGTCTTGTTGATTATTTGGCTGAGGGGGTTCAGACTTATGCAGAACAGCAGTGGGGACAGAGCATCACCTTGGTATATCCCACATTTGATGGACACTTGTGCAAGTGGTTTCCCATTGGCTTCAAGGGTGGTTTTCCACAGCTTCATTGAGTTTCCTATGAAGGCTCTTAGAGTCCTGTTGATGTTGTACAGCTCCAAGCATTCAGTGATCCATGTGTGTGGCATTGAGTCATAGGCCTTCTTGTAATCAATCCAGGCTGTGCACAGGTTGGTGTGTCGTGACCTGCAGTCTTGGGCAATTGTTCTGTCGACCAGGAGTTGGTGTTTGGCTCCTCTGGAGTCTCTACCAATGCCCTTCTGTGTGTTACTCATGAATTGATCCATGTGCCTATTTATCTTGGTTGCAATGATGCCTGACATGAGCTTCCATGTTGTGGAGAGACAGGTTATTGGCCGGTAGTTGGATGGGACTGCACCCTTTGAGGGATCCTTCTGGATCAGGATCGTTCGCCCTTCCGTTAGCCATTTGGGGTGAGTCCCATATCTTAGCAGCTGGTTCATTTGTGCTGCCAGGCGCTCGTGGAGTGTGGTAAGCTTCTTTAGCCAGTAGGCATGTATCATGTCAGGGCCCGGTGCTGTCCAGTTCTTCATACCTGAGACTCTTTCTTGGATACAATAACTATTAATAACAATAACAATAACTATTATTTTAAAAGGCTGCTAGAAGTTGAAGCTGGGGTAACTATGGTGCACTGGGGCTCTGTCCTCTTTTCTGTCCTTTTCCAATACTTTTCTTTTCTCATCTACCTCTACACTTCCTCTCTTCTCTATCTGTGATCATCATTTATCATTTAGTTATCCATGCCTCTGTTTGGTGCAGTACGATTCATGTATTGTCCCTCTATCCCTCTCCCCTCCTGGGGAGTGGGAGTGCTTCCAGACTCCAGTTGGCCCATCCGTGCTCCTGTTCCTGACCGTGTACCTCGTCTCTGCTCCTGCTCCTACACCTGGCTGTGGTTCCTGTCTCCGGCTCGACTCGCGCCCCGGATTGTCCCCAACCCCGGCTGGATGAAGCTCGTCTGCTGGACTTTAAATATGTAGATGTAGAGTTAGATAAGTTAATTCTTCTCTATGAGTTCTGGTTAATCGCCTGTCCGTCCTGGGGGAAGATCCCTCCTTCATGTGGGCACCCCTGAGGTTTCTTAATTTTTTTCCGGAATCCGGTTTTTTTAGGAGTTTTTCCTTACCGCGAAGGGGGGTCTAAGGGCAGGGATGCCAGTATAGCTTAGTCAGTTTGTTAGTTTATTTTAGTATTTTCCTATTGACTCTTTGTATTCATGATCCTTTTGAGTTCATGTTTTACTTCAAAGCCCATCGAGACGACTGTTGTTGTGATTTTGGGCTATACAAATAAAATTGAATTGAATTGAATTGGATGTCTGCCACTGTGATGGTTACTGGATTCTGTTCAGGGAGGTTGCTGTGTTCTTTTCTCAGAAAGACCAGCCACTGGGCATTGCTGTTATGTGCTGTCTCTTTCTCCCATATACTTTTCCAGGACTGTTCAGTTTCTAGCCTTGGTGGGTCTGCTCGGCTGTTTTGACCCTGCCACTGAGCGTACACTTTCACTGGTTGAGTTGCGAACAGCCTGTTTATTCGTCTGGCTTCATTGTCTCTTGTGTATCTCCATCAGAGTGCTCTGGTCCCCCAGCACCTGACGCAGACCTTGTTTGGCCGGGCGACGTCTGAGCCAGCATGACATGTGATTCATTGTCTCTCATATAGTGAGGTAGGCATTAGCGTTAAGGGTCTTGCCTAAGGACCCTCACTGGGTGATGTAAATTGCCCGTCATTGTTATGGCACTTGCTCCATTTCCATTGTTATGGTAATTGCCCCATTCCATTAATCACCATTAATTGTTCATTCCGCCGTGACAGTCCTGCACCTTACCAACAAAGCTACCCAGCCGGTTAAATATATATAACCGGCTATATATATATATATATATATATATATATATATATATATATATATATATATATATATATATATATAATTTTTTTTATATGATTTAATCTATTCTGGATTTATTTATTTATTTATTTGTTTTTTTATTTTTATTCATTTATTTATTTATTATTTATTTATTTATTTATTTTTGGGGGGGATGGATGGGGGGCCCCGGGGGGGTTTGTGTGCAGTCCTTGGGGAAGTCAGGGCATGGATGGTGGGGCTGGACTCCCTGCCCTTCCGTTCTGGCACCGGGACCTGTCCTTGCCGGTTGTCTCTCGGCGCAGCGGGGCTCTCGCCTTATCAGCGTCGGGCTTGCCGCCTCTTGGCTGCCTGGCCGCCCTGGGAGGGGGGGCCCCTACTCCGGCCGGCTGGGGGGCCGGTCGCTCGGGGGAGCCTCTCCCCCGGTTGTGCCCATCCGCCTGCTCCTCCCCGTCCTCACCAAAACAAATGTTGCACACAGGCACATAGGGCTCCGGGAACTGGATGGGTGGGTTATGCTGGCGGGGCTCACTGGGGGGGTAACTCTCTGGGGCGCTCTGTTGGCACCCGCCCTTCACCCCGCTTTTTACTTGCATATTAGACACCTTTATTCATCTAGGGCTTTGTGGGGAGGGTCTGGTGGAGGGGGGCACGGTGAAATATCCGTGCTCATCTTTCACTGACCCCCCCACAATTTTAACTCCCACTTTTAGACACACACACTGCATGTTAGCAGCACATACACAGCAAATACACTCCACCCACAGAGGAATCCCGGAGTGGGGGTTCTGCGGTTTAGCAGCGGTGGGGACCCCACACTGGAGACCTCCTTTTTTTTTACCTGCAGCACACACACAGCACTGCCACACCTCCATACATGGGTGGGGTCGGGGGGGGCGGCCTGGTCCTCTCAGGGCGGCCAGGCTTATGGGTATCATGTCGGCTGCGGTGATGGTTGGGCGTACGACGCTGGGGGTCGGTCGGCGGGGGGGGGTTACTGCGTGGCGGCGGGGGATGGGGAGGTAACCAGATGATTGTGAGTATGTGTGCGTGAGTGCATGGGTGGACGGACCTGGGGGCTGGCTCACTGGAACCCTCTGGGGCTTTCCCTTCCCATCACAGAGGGGGTAGGGCACTTTAAGGGTAAAGGAGGGGAGGGATTGTAGTGGGTAGGGTTATGGGGGGTGGCTGTGGGTGCGTGGCGATCTCTGGGTTGCTCGGGTCGCGTGCCGCGGCTGGCTCGCGGACACGGGGCACCGGTCGGGTGGTGGGCGGCTCTCAGGTTCTGGGGCACTGGCTTCGTCCTTGGCCCTTGTCTCGGCGTCCGGCGCCTGGCAGCCCCCATGGCTGCCGCCTGGTATGGCTAAGCGCTCCTGTCCTGTGGCCTGGGGGCCGGACACCGGGTTCGCTTATGCCTCTGGGCGTAGTGGGGGCCCCTGTAGGGGGGCCTTCTCTGCGCCTAGCTGGTCGGGTGGGCGGTCCCCGCCTCCCCCCCTCCCGGGCTGCCAGGGTCCGGTGCTGGGGGGGGCCCTGGCCTTGGGGGGCCTCTCCTCCCCTCTCCTGGTCTGGCTGCTCTGGCTGGGTAGGATCTGGTTCCCCACAACACAAGGTTCACTTCGGCAGCATGCATGTATCTCCACCCCCACGTGCACGTGCACACTGCCACACTGCTCCCTGTCTGCTTCATCCCTCCTCCTAACCTACAGTGTATTGATGGTCAGATATTTTCTTTTCATCTTCGTGTCAGATTTTTACACATGATGGAATATTTGTCTTTCCAGCAGATCTGGTATAATTGTTACAGCTTAAAAGAATAACTGATCCAAATCAGTGCTTGTATCCCCCCTTTTTTCACCTTTCTTCCCTTTACTCTCTTCCACCCCCCCACCCCCCCCCCGACACACATTTTCCCTCTTCCTCCCCACACACACTAAATATAACAAATAAAGAAATAAATAATACAACAAAAAGGGGTTAATTCAGATCTACACTCTGGCTTCTAAAGTTCTACAACCTCTTTTTGTGATAGTAAAACCTGTCCAACACAAAAGGCCTGCAGCTCTAATCTGTTTGCTAAGTTGTTGGACAGAACAAGTGAAAGAAAAAAAAAAGTTTCTGTGAGTCATAGTTTAATGTAAGATCATTAACGATCTTTATAAGAGCCGTCTCTGTACTATGGTTTTTCCCAAAAACAGACTGATATTTTTCTAAAATTTTTTGGGCATTTAAAAACTCATGCAGTTGAGTAGCGACACTTTTTTCTATGATTTTACTTAAAAATGGTAAGTTGGATACGGGTCTATAGTTATCCAGGTTTTTTGGATCTAATTGACTCTTCTTCAGAAGGTTCCTTACCACCGCCGTTTAACAGGCAGAGGGGGAGACCCCTGTCTGAAGAGAGCAGTTTACTATATTTAAAAGCTCTGACTCAAAGAATCCATAAAATTGTTTAAAAAGTGAAGTTGGAATGGGATCTAAAAGGGAGGTTGTAGTGTTTACTTGGGATACAACTCGACCAAGCATCTCTGCATCAACCAGGACAAAACTCCCCAGTGTTTCTTCTGGTAAAAACAATGCTAGAGGTCTGTTAAGATCAGTGTACTCAGAGCCAAGCCAGGTTTCAGTTAAAAACAAACAAGTTAAATCATGGTCTAAAATCAGATCATTAATGATAAAAGACTTATTTAAAAGTGATCTAACATTTAAAAGAGCCATCCTCATGGTTGTGGGTAAAATCTGATGTGTGCATGTCATGGGTTTTGTGACTGATATGTGAATTGGCCGGAGACATCTAACATGCGAGGCACGTGGATATGAATGAAAATGATTTGAGAGTCTATTGGTGATGTGGACTGGTATGTGATGCTGTATGGCAGAGAATGATGAGTCAGGGCTGTGGGTGTCCTGGTTCAACCGTCAGCTGGGAATGGTTTTTAAAGAACAGAGGGTGAAATCAATGTTCATGCTGAGAAGACGGGAACCACTATTGTTGGGATGTAAACCGTCTGATATGAAGAGGTATGGTCTATTGTCGAAAGTTGTGAAATTATGAACGTATGGAATGCTCATGGAATGACAATATGTTTTTAACCAGATGTGAAGCTGACGGACGCGTGAGAACATGATGTCTCCATATCGGGGTGCAGGCAGTGGTCCAGATATGATGCAGTTTATTTTTAACTGTTGGATGGTGTGAATCAGATGGATGAAGTCAATTTTCAGATACTCTGATTGCTGCAGTTTCAGGTTGTTGGTGCCTGCATGTATGATGAAAGTCTCCGCAGAGGGGTGTTTGACAGAGAGTTGGTGGGCAGAGTTTTTAATGTCATTGACGACCGCTCCAGAGAGAGAGTGTGCGTGGCACCTTCTGACCCGGACATGCCGGACAACGGAGTCTCCCACGATGAGCATGGGCTGCTGCACAGGTCCGGGTCTCCCAGCGGGTCTCCCCGTGACAGCAGTGGGGTGAAGAGCAGCAGCCTCCGCTCCAGCGGGCTCAGGTGGAGAAATGGGAGCTCCAGAGCGATGTTTCCGGGCAGACAGTAATCCAGCGTTAAGACCTGTTTTACTTGTGGAGAGTTGATCCCCTGAAGCCGGTGAAACGCAGGATGCGGCGCGCGAGCCCCGGGGAAGTTCGCCTGAGCGTCAGGCTACCGCCTCCTTCAGCAGACGGCGGCGTTTCCCTCTCGTGCAGGGCGCCAGCGGAACAGCGGAGGATCCGGGCGGCTGGGCAAGTGCCGCGGCTCCAGGAAGAAGCACGAGTTGGTCAGGCTCCATCAAAGCGGGCCCTGAAGCAGCAGACGCCGTTGGACCCATAGAGGTGGAAGCGGGAGTCATCGCCTGGCTGGGACCAGCAGCAGAGCCGGATGCCATGGTAGGAGTTCCACCCGATGTCAGTCCTGGTAAGCCCGCTCGAGTCGCTGACGCCGCGGTGAGGTCTTCAACCAGCGGGGCAAAGACAAGGCAAGATCCACAGATCCTCCGGCCGCGACGTGTCACCTCAGCCCACGACTGCTTGGGCATGGAGCAGAGGGCTGGAGCCCTGGGCCCAGCATTGGCCTGGTCTTCATGGAGGTCCTGTGGACTCCTGGCCTCCACTGCAGAGCTGGTGTTGGTGGTGCTCGGAGCCCCGTCCATCCGCTCCCACCCGTTGTTTTTACGGCCACAAATTTGAATGATGTTACTCTCCGTGGCGGTGGAATGGGCTTCGGCGAGAATTTCTCCAAACCATGGAAGGGTTTGAGACAGGGTGCGGTTGGTGTTAATGGAAAGCTGTAGTTGTTGGATGTACTTAGACTGGGAAGCAGATACTGAGAGAATTTTCTCTAACAGAGCAGATTTTTCTCTGAGCTCCAGTCTAAGTTTCTGAACAGTTTCCTTAAATTGGCTATGTCCTGGGTCACAGTCGTCGGGAGTGCATGAAACTCCATCTGGACGAGCGGCAGCCATCTTGTTGTAAACTAATGTTCTGTCTTTTAGGGTAAGAGTCGAAAGTACAAAATGTCAACTTCAGCAAAGCTTTGGATTGTCCCTAGAGAAGATAACTGTTAACTCCTAACTTTTTCAGCCGGAATGCCAGACTGTAGACATTCTTAAAAGTGAGATTCAGAAACAATGTGGCATTGATGGAGATTTTTAACCTAGCTTTTAGCTAATTTTTTACTACTTTTATCTACTTATTTATTAAGTTATTTATTTATATGTGTTTATTTATTTATCCAGTTTATCTTCTTTTATTAACTTGAATTTGAACGCGTTATTTTAATTGACCTCATTTGAATGTTTTATTGTTTTTATCAATATGTTTACTTTTTGATTCTCATTTTTATTCATTTTGTATTTCCGGTGCTTCCTCAGTTGGAACCTCTCCCTCTGGGTCGGCTGCTGTGGCCACTGTGGCCCTAGATGGGGACCTGCATCACCTCTTAGCTGTGGAAGAGCGGTCCCCGCCTGTGATGCTGTATTTGGCTGTCTATGCGGCTGTTCACGGGGGTTATGCTGTTATCAGCATTTCCAGCATCTTGTTTTTGTGCTCAGCCCATCTCACTGTCTTTTCCCGTCAGTTAGGGGTTAGGGTTAGGGTTAGACCCTACGGCCCTCGCCGTCACTTCCTGGATGACGTCACATGCTGACGATGGGTCTGCCCGTGGCAGAATGTAAACAACAATGGCGACTACGTTGGAAAACTCTCGTGGAAGATAGTATGGTTTAATACCGACCACCAAGAGCTCCACATCAGGAGTGCAGATCTTGTTTTTGACCGTGATGTGACCGGGATGGCACCACTTGTTGCTGACCAGCACAGAAAGTCCACGAGTGCATAGCCAGGGATGCTAACAGCTGAGTCAGGGATCACGTCAGTCAGCCAACTCTCCGTGAGGTGATATAAACTCACACGGTATGCCTCGTCAGTTCTTATCAAGGCGACCAGCTCCTCACACTTGTTCAGTAGAGTTTACATTCCCCATGGTAATTGATGCGACAAAGGGCTTGTTTCTCTACCTTCTAGCCTTTAGTTTAGCCCCAGCACAGCATCCACGGAAGGGCTTCTTAATCTCCGGAAGAATCAGATGTTTACATCCGAACGATGTGTGTCGTAATTTCGGTCAAAAAGAATGAGAAGAAAAAGCACAAAACAGCTACTTTTAACAGCAAAAACAAAACAAAAACACAGCGCTATACGAACATGCTGCCACTTCAGTTGGCAGTTTATCTGTCTGGCATCATTGGGTATGAGCATCTGGCTGTATCTCCCAGGTACTTGCTTTCTCATTGTGCCTCTTTGAGCCTCTGTCAGCCTGTAAATTTAAAATAATATAATATTATAATAATATAATATAATATAATTTATTTTAATTTAATTTAATATAATATGTAAATATATCTGCATCAAACCAGCTAAAAGAGTTTTCTCTGTGTTATTTACATTTCCACATTTCCTTCCTGAGACCAACCTGCCTAGTCCAATTCGTGCATTTTAATCAAAAGTGTTTCAGTCAGACAACTCTTGCAGTAAGAAATATTTATTTGACATTTTCCACATACTTTAGTTGGCATTCACATCTTTTCGTTTGGCATAAGGCTCCGTTCAATTCCATGAGAGATTTCCATAAAACTTTCGGGTAACAAAACCCCCTTTACGGAGCCCACAGGTGGAAGCCGGGGAGGAGGGTGGGGCGAAGAATGAGCGCTGAAGGTAAGAAAGAAAATGAACGCCTGCGCACCTGGCTTAAATAGGACGCTGAGCAGGTGAGTTAATTGACTGAACCGCCCTAGGGTATTAGCTGTAAACACTGCTACGAGTATCTGCCCGAAACACGATTAAAATCGTCATTACATACAAAAATTTGTGGTGAGCTAGCAAGGAAGAATTGTGGAGTGTTAGATCAATTTATTAACCCTTCAAACTTGTTTTGTGTATATTTGAAATCATGGATGTTTTTTTTAGTTGTGGGATCAAAATACCAAATGCTGTCCTAGTTGAAGGTGTCACAGTGACTGAAGTTAATGAGAAAGTATTAGACATCATCAAACAGTATGGCAAAATTAATCAGATTAAAGTAATTTCTGACTATAACTTGGTAAATAATGACACACTTGTGGTACAGTACTGCTCAGGTGCAGCTGTAGAGGCTGTACGGCCTAAATTACCAGACAATTTAGTTTCTGAAGATCACGTTTCCTCGTTCTACTTTCTTGAATTATCAGCGGTCTGTTTAGCGCATGTTGCCACAGCTAAAACCGCGTCAAACTTATCAGAACTGCAAGACCTTGCACATTTAACTGAAATTGATTTCGCACAAGTCCTGGCAGCTGCAATGACTCAGATCAGTCACTCTGTGGCAGGACTTCAGCCTCTTTCACAGGTGAAAGAGCGACCTTCAAGTTAATTTTTTTCCTGTCCCATCATTGGGAATGCCACCATCAGATGTCGGAACTTCAAACCAAGACATCCCAGAGCCTGAACCATCTCAAACTCCAAAGTCTGCATCTCAATCAACTCCTCGCCTGTCTAATTCTGGTCCAGATCTTCATCCACCTTGAGTGCAGTGGTATGTAGTGGAGCATATTGTTAAAAGCAAGATAGATAGATAGATAGATAGAATTTATTCCAGACTCATGGTCCAATCAGTAAAAAGGAGTACACAGACCCACCATATTTAAAAAGAAATACACAGTGTCAAGAATACACGAGCTGAGGTACAGTGTAAAGTTACAATTAATACAAAAGTTAATAAAAAAAATACTTAAAAAATAAATAAATAAATTAACAAGGATAAGAATAAATACCAAGATAAAAAGATTACATATACCACACTATAAAATCTTAATTACAAAGACAAGTAAAAAGACAGTCCCTCCAGTGTTTCCATAGATTTGACCGGAAACGTATTGCACTAAATCTAATCTTGCTTATGGCCAAGATGAGAGAATTCTCTGAAGCGTTTAATCTGCAGATGAATTTGAACATAAGCGAGCGCATGCAAGCCCAGAGAGTGTTAATTCTGAGTGAAACGAAAAGCTCACTAGCACTCGTCCTCCTTGGCTTATTTAAAAGCACTCTTAGAGCATCATTGTACGCCACCTGCAGCTTTCTCATACTGGCACTTTTATAGTTCGCCCAAAGATGAGCTGTGTACAGAGGAGTGCAAAAAGCTTTAAATAATGTAACCTTGACTCCTTCTGTACACATACCAAACTTTCGAGAAAGAGTGTTGGCTTGGCCATATACAACACGACACTGCCTGTAGATGTCTGCATCATCTGACAAGTCCTCCGAAATGAAATGCCCAAGATACTTGATCTTATTAGTACACACAAGCACAGCATTTGACAGGTAAAAATCAGGGAATTTTTGGTTTTTGTCTTCTTTTGTCCGAGAGATCATAATCAGACTTTTTTGTGCATTAAAAATGATGTCATTATCAAGCCCATAGGCTGAACAGATGTTAAGCAATTGTTGAAGACCAGCAGTACTTGGACTCAACAAAACTATATCGTCAGCATACATCAAATGGTTGATAATGAGATCTCCAGCCACACAGCCAGTGCGACAGGAATTAAGTTTAAGAGACAATTCATCCAAATATAAATTAAACAGAATAGGAGAGAGAATGCCCCCTTGTCTCACCCCGTTGGTGGATTTAAAAGGTTCTGAGACCTGGTTTCCCCATTTAACCTGTATTGTTTGTTGAGCATACCAATACGCCAGAATACGCACAACACATTTGGGTACACCTCTCTTCGTCAGTTTCATAAATGACGATTCATAATCGTATTTCGGGCAGATGACTCGTAGCAGGGTTTCTTAGCTAATACCCTAGGGCGGTTCAGTCAATTAATGCACCTGCTCAGCGTCCTATTTAAGCCCAGGTGCGCAGGCGCTCATTCTCTTTCTTACCTTCAGCGCTCATTCTTCGCCGTTCCCCGTGCTCGCGGATCCGGCGGATCTCCTTTTCTTCGACGTCTTGCTGTATTCCCCCCATCCTTTGGATGGTTATTCCCCATTTCTGATGTGGGCTTCCGTTTTTTCGCCGCGTCTGCTCTTTTTTGCGGCTCTCGCCGGGCAGCTAGCGGCTCTTGCCGGGCAGCTAGCGGCGATCTCCAGGCGGCTAACGGCGCCCAGCGCGTTCGTTTCGCCGCGGTCGCGTGCATCTGCAGGGGGTGCGCTTTCCGCGGTATTCGGGTTGTCCGTGGGCCCGGATCTGGAGCTGTCCGGGTCTATCGTCTGCCGTGGTCGGCCGGTCTTTTCAGGTGAGCGGCGTGCGGTCTTTCCTGGTTCGTTTTTCTGGGCTGAGTCTTGTTTTGTTTACTTCCGTGTATGGTGACGTCGCGCCCCTAAGGACCCTGGGAATTGTAGTTTTTGTGACTCGTGGTCTGTTCCATGATCACTCTGGTTCATTTTTGCTGTTATTCTGCGTCGTCCGGTTATTGTTTCAGGAGTTGTGGGGTCTTTTTCTGTAGTTGTGACGGCTGGCGGTCCTTGTCTGGCCTGGTTTCTCATGCTGGCTGAATTATTTGTGGCTTTTTGCATTTTCTTTGTTGCTGTTTTGTTCTTTAGGTGCTGAAGGTGACTCTTGACTATCTTTAATTAGATGCTGGCTTTTTTGTTATGGCGGCTCTTCTGTTTATTTTCTTCGTTGTTGTAGCTGTTGGTTAGTCTTAATGTGAATTTGTCTCTTGGACCCGTCTCTCCTCTGTGGACAAATTTCTTATGCTTGGTCTCTTTTATGCGGTGTCTTTGGCTCATTTTAATCACTCGTTCGTTGCCCCCGCACGTTCTGCATTTGGTTCTGCTTCGCCTGTTTTTCCCTGCTCTGTGTACCCCAGTAGGTCCTGCCCTGGCTGGGGACTTGCGTCGGCCGCATTAGCGTGTCAGTCTCGTCGCTGCCTTTTTTCTCGGCTGGACAGTTATTGTTATTCATTTCTCTGGTTTGGTCTGGAGGTTTGTGGGGGCTGTGTGATGGATTTTTTTTTTCCGGGGCATCGTTTTTCAAAGCCCCCACTAAGGGTGGCCCTTCGAAGGTTCAGGTTCTCGTGACGTGCTCTGGACCCGTTGGCGCCTCACAGTTCATTTTTTTTTTGGGCATCCGTGGCCTGGTTCCTCATGTGCCTTCAGGATTAGTATATATATTTTCTTCAGCTGCCCAGGCTGTCTCCACGATTTTCCTCCGAGCGCGACATAACGCTGAGGATGTCTTATCGCTGATGTTCTCCCTGTTCTGCCTCTATGCCTCTCGGCGTCTCTTGGCATTCAGTTGGTGCTCGACGCGTTTGTCGGTTTACCTTTCAGCTGCCGTGGCAGTCCTCATAATTTCAACTTTCTTAGCAGAAGCTCTGTACTGGATATTTGTAGGCAATGGGTCTCCTTCACTTTGCGAGTTATTGATGGTTTCTCGGTGGCCGAATTTCCTCTGTATCCCTGGTCTTTGGATCTTTGTGGGGGGGGGGATTTATTTTCTAATCTGAGTTCCACGTTGTCTATACTGTATGGTCCTCCACCCTTCCGGATTTATTTTTCTTCTATGGATTGGATGGTTCATTGCTGCTTGTCTCTCCCCATTATGTCATCTTTGGCTTTTGTTCAGCGTGTTTATTCATTTTGGTTTGCATATGCTTTGTCAATGATTGGGCCACCTGACATTTGCTGTGGCTTTGGTCCTATGGTCATCTGTTCATATTGTGTTCATCTTGTTCTGGGTAGTTCCATCCTGGGCCCCGTGTTCCTGTTCTGGATTTCGTGTTTTGCGTTTGTTCCTTCCCTCTCTATGCTTGGAGTAGTTATGTTATGATGACTGTCGTGTCTTCAGGCTCCATCCACTTGTTGTTCTGTGGCTGTGCCTTCTGGTTTGGGGGAAAAGATTTAAGAGTGGTTTGTGTTTGTCCGGCCGCCAGAATCTACAGCTCTGATGATTTATAAGATGTCGTCCGGTTATTTCATCCTTGGAGATTAAATTAGGGCTGTTTCAATAGTGAATGACAGTATTGTGTCATCAGTTGACTTGGTTAATGTTTAAATAACACCTTGAGCAATTTCTACCCTGACCGTAGGAAATCATCACTTGCGCTGTCAAGCTTAGTTCAAGAGTTAAATCTTGTGTCCACAAGTCAGTCTTCTATCTTCCTTGCTTAAGCAGATGACAGTCTGCTAGATGCTTCCCCATTTAGTGGCTTATACTCCGCCTCTAAATGCTTAAGGTTCAGTCTAGCAAAAATACTATCAAAACCTATGATCCCTCATGGCTCTCAAGTTTTCTTTTTCAGTATCCAGATGCCCTTGGCTAATTACAATTTCAGTAGTCTGTACTTTGTCGTCCACCAATTTGAGAACCACTAATATCAGATGCAAAGCATCGAATCCAGCCGGGCTGCAATCCTTTGCTACGTGGGATGTTGACCTTCCTCATCTACAAATCTCCTTGGCTACTCTTCCCATCACCTACTCCTCAATGGCCTCCTGAAGGTGCGTCCCTCTGAAACTGTCAAAGGTTACTTTTCTTATCTTTGGAATGTTAAAAAATTGGTGTTAAGATTTTGTGCAGGTTATATATTTCACTATCATTTCACTGTTGGAATTTGTAATCATGATGGTTTCTAGGGTGCAATAAATCCACAATGGGTCTTTACTTTAACTGTACTAAATTTCACTTTCTCAGATTTGTTCTTTGAAAAGCGCTGTTATTTCATTTATCTCAAGCATTTTGAAACTGATCAGTTTCTGGGATTTTTATATATTCTTGTCAAGACTAATACTGCTTTGTTTTATCTATGCACCACATCCTGAGCCTGAGTACCCCTACGCCCCGATCGGCTTCTCAGTTTCCAGGAAGTGATGTCACCCCTGCATTCCTTGATCTGATGCTGCAACGATGACTGCTCGACGCACCTATTGCTGCACTGAAAGTGACGGGGCGGTGGACCTCCTCTGCATTCCAATGACACTTCTGACTGAATTAATCAATCAATGTCAACAGCAGAATGAATGTAAATTCTTCGATTATAGATGTTAAAAGAAAATTATGGCCGGGTGGAAGCCTCAAAATTAGGATGTTCTAAGTTGTATCATAGTATGCGCTGGAGCTCGAATTTGGTTCTTAAGCCAATTTTGTAGTATGCCAATGAAGCATAGTAATTATGGGCGTTGAACTCGTTCTTAATATGTGGTTGGGATCTCAATTAAATGATGTTCCTTGAGCGCTTATGTTATGCCGAATGGAGAAAATTATGGCTACTAGGCTCGTTCGTTGTACTGTCGTTGGGAGCTTCGAAATTATGGATGTACTTAAGCTCGTGTATTTATAGTTGCCACAATGGCAGAAGTTATGGCCATCAAGCTTGTTCTTGGTTAATAGAAGTTCAAATAATGGCTGTCAGCATGCCTAATACGCCATCAAAGCTTTGGATTGGATGTTAAATTTTGTATCATACGGGTTGTTAGGCGGTACAAATTAGTTTCGCACAGCGTTTTTGGGGAAGTGAGTTACGTTCTATGATCAGGTATGAGTAATTTTATGTTGGCTCCTCTTTTATTTCTTTCCCTCTCTCTTTCAGATAGTATGTTCCTCTAGTGGTTTCCACGAACGGGAGCGACCCTACGGTCAATGGTGCCGGGTCACACATAGCAGATCCACTAGATAGCATGTTCCCTTCGAGGCGCTGTACTCGAACGGGGGCGGCCCAAACGGTCAATGGTGCCGGGTCACACATAGCAGATCCACTAGTTAGCATGTTCCCTTCGTGGCGCTGTACTCGAACGGGGGCGGCCCAACGGTCAATGGTGCCGGGTCACACATAGCAAATCCACTAGATAGCGTGTTCCCTTCGTGGCGCTGTACTCAAACGGGGGCGGCCCAAACGGTCAATGGTGCCGGGTCACACATAGCAGATCCACTAGATAGCATGTTCCCTTCGAGGCGCTGTACTCGAACGGGGGCGGCCCAAACGGTCAATGGTGCCGGGTCACACATAGCAGATCCACTAGATAGCATGTTCCCTTCGTGGCGCTGTACTCGAACGGGGGCGGCCCAAACGGTCAATGGTGCCGGGTCACACATAGCAGATCCACTAGATAGCATGTTCCCTTCGTGGCGCTGTACTCGAACGGGGGCGGCCCAAACGGTCAATGGTGCCGGGTCACACATAGCAGTCATACTGGGAAATGAAATGGAAATGGAATGCTGCCGAAAACACACCCCATTTTATTACACACTGATTATACATACACATTTTTTCTTCTTCTGGATAATTAAGTGTTGGGGGTTTTTGTTACCCGAAAGTTTTATGGAAATCTCTCATGGAATTGAACGGAGCCTTATGCCAAACCAAAAGATGTGAATGCCAACTAAAGTATGTGGAAAATGTCAAATAAATATTTCTTACTGCAAGAGTTGTCTGACTGAAATGACGATTCATAATCGTATTTCGGGCAGATGACTCGTAGCAGGGTTTCTTAGCTAATACCCTAGGGCGGTTCAGTCAATTAATGCACCTGCTCAGCGTCCTATTTAAGCCCAGGTGCGCAGGCGCTCATTCTCTTTCTTACCTTCAGCGCTCATTCTTCGCCCCACCCTCCTCCCCGGCTTCCACCTGTGGGCTCCGTAAGGGGGGTTTTTGTTACCCGAAAGTTTTATGGAAATCTCTCATGGAATTGAACGGAGCCTTATGCCAAACCAAAAGATGTGAATGCCAACTAAAGTATGTGGAAAATGTCAAATAAATATTTCTTACTGCAAGAGTTGTCTGACTGAAATAATTTCTTATGATTTACCCTGTCAAATGCTTTAGAGGCATCTAAAAAACACAGAAAAACAGAGGAATTTAGACTCCTATATTTGTAAATCATTTCTTTGAGAGCATATATACACATGTCAGTACCAAGCTTTTCTTTAAACCCAAATTGATTGTGAGTCGTTTTCACAAACTCTGTAATCATGTCCAGCAGGATTATCTCAAAGAGTTTAGATAGTATACTAGCCAGAGCAATTGGCCTGTAGTTTTCAGTGCAACCAATCTTTCCAACTTTGTTTTTTATCACTGGTACTAACATTACAGCTATCATAGAGTCAGGTAAAAACCCATGAACAAGAAAAGCTGTAAAACACATGGCAAGTAGTGGAGTTACCCTTGTACTGGCAAACTTCACATGCTCAGACGATACCCCATCAAGTCCAGTAGCTTTGTTATTAGACAGTCCGGAGATGGCTTGTTGAACATTATGTGTTGTGATTATACCAGTGGTATCAGCATCATTGGCAACACACATATCACTCTGGACACAGTTAAATATTCTTATGTAGTGTTGTCGCCATAGCTCTAAAATATTTTCAGTGCCAGAGACCCCGTCTACCACACATGGAATTGTTTTTATGCCAGCAGTATTAATTTTCACTTCTTTCCAGAAGTTTCGACTGTTGTGACAAAATAGATTCCTAGCCATGGAGTCAGCTCTCATTGCCTGGTCGTTTTTACAAATAAAACGTATTGCATACTTATATCTTGCATTGGTAACCCTTTTTTGCTCAAAAAAAGACATCATACACCAGCAAAGACTTAAACCATTTACCAGAAGATTCCCCAGACCAAACCACAAAACAGATTATGAAACCTGGAGGTTTGGAGTGGCTCTGCTGTTGAAGGATCCTGCTGTGTCTGACCCCCAGCGCTCAAGGAAAATTGTTGACAGTCTACTACCACCAGCTGCCAACATAATAAAACATCTCAGCTCCGATACATTGCCTTCTATTTACTTGGAAACTCTTGACTCTGCTTATGCTACAGTGCAAGATGGAGATGAACTTTTCGCTAAATTTATTGACACTTTTCAGAACGCTGGCAAAAAACCCTCAACTTACCTGCAGCGTCTTCAGGATTCACTCAACTCTTCTGTGAAGAGAGAAGGAGCCACAGAAGATGACGTACCTCACCTCCTCTCCTAAATCAGTTCTGCAGAGGATGCTGGGACGACAACTTCATCACAGGACTTCAATTTAAGCAGAAAAAGCACAACCACCAACTTTTGCAGAACTACTACTACTCCTTCACACAGAGGAAGACCGAGAAGCAGCTAAAGCTCAACGAATGAAGCAACATCTAGGTGTGACAAAGCAAAAAGTTTTAACTCATGCACAGCTTACTCACCACACTGAAGAAAAGGGAGCTGTAGCCAAATTAACTAACATTAGACAACTTGCACCACTAACAGCCTACCAGTCTACCTCTTTGGTAAAACCAAAACCACACACTTTTACTATGCAACCAAAAGAGTCGAATAAATAGCAACTTCAAAGAACTACATCTCACCCCAAACCAGGCTAATGCTTTAGATGCTAGGAAGATGGACAAATCAGACCACAATGTGAGAATGTGCCAAACTCAGCACTTGTGGCAAAGAAGAAGAAACTGTTTGCACAAAAACAAATTAACTTTCATTCACAACGGTTAAACTAATGTCGGTACCTGTTAAGGGACGAACAGGGGCCCATGACCAACCTTGTCCCAAGAAGACAAAAACCATCCAGTGTGCTGCTCAGTCCACAGTAAAAAGCAGTCCACTACAAAAATGACTCATTGGTTCCAAGTGTTCTGCCATGTTAAATATTGCCAGGTTCACCTGTCATTGTCTGTTAGACACAGGTTCACAGGTTACCACTATTCCAGTGTCTTTCTGTAATGAAAAACTAACAGATCTACCTGTGAAGCCCCTGGAGCACATAATGGACGTTGAAGGAGCTGCAGGACAATCCGTACCCGATCTGGGGTATGTGGGAATTCCTATTCTTTTCCCCAAAGACTTTGTTTGAGCTCAACTTGAAATACAAACTTTAGCTCTGGTAGTGCCTGACGTATGTCCAGAGATCTATTCTCCTGTACGTATTGGGATGAACACTCTTGAGGTGCTGTATGCCAACTACATCAGCAGTGAATTTAAAAAGTTCCAGCCAAGTGCTTGCGGCTATAAAGCAGTTTTAAAAATCCTAGAACTTCGCCACCACCAGAATCAAATGGGAAGAGCTGGAATTGTGCAGCTAAACAGCCTGAGAGCAGTCCTTGTTAAACCCAGCCAAGTCTAGTTCTGGAAGGTTCTGCTAAGATTCAGTCCTCATCTACAAATAACTAGGGTTAGGGTTAGGGTTAGGGTTAGGGTTAGGGTTAGGTCGAGGGTTTCTGGCCCCCCTTCCGCAGAAGTTGGGCGGTGCTCGGTCCATCCCTAAGCGGGGATCATTGCTACGTCCCCCCTGGTGGTTTTGGAAGGTCTGCTTCCTTCCCCTCCGTGGACGGACAAGTATCCACCCGCTGTCCATGTTGTTTCGTTTGTCAGGTTCGCCTTTGTTATTTTAATGTAATAAGGCGTAAATGAAAATTATGTTTTTGTATGTTTTTTATAATGCTTTTTAATTTTTTTGTGTGTTTTTTTATTTTTTTGTGAAAGAAAATAGAAAAAAATAGAAAAAAATGTGGAAAAAGTAAAAAGAGGAAAAAAAGAAGAAAAGTGTTCAAGCAAAAGAAAACCGGCGTGCTATAGCGGCAACGTTTCGACCTCTAATAAGGTCTTCTTCAGGCCTATAAAGCACGCAGATCACTGTGGCTAAATTGGCTGGCACTTGTGGAGATGTTTTCCCTACGAAGAGCAGAGCAGAAAGGGTTAGGGTTAGGGTTAGGGTTAGGGTTAGGGTTAGGGGGTTAGGGTTAGGGGTTAGGGTTAGGGTTAGGTTTGGGGAAAATAACCTGTCTCCCATACAGAGAGGCAGGAGGTGCACGGGCCGTCCATCCGGACCTGTCCCCATTCCAGCTCCAGCCATGTTGGGGAGCCCTCTGGCGTCCCCTTCGTCTATGGACATAAGTCCAGTCACCATCACCCATGATTGGGGTGAGAATTGTATTGTATTAAAGTAAATTTTTTTGTTTAATGAACTAAAGAAGGTGTGCTAAGAAATAAAAAAACGAAAAAACAGGACGACGTTTCGACCTTCTCTGGGTCTTCTTCAGGTCCAAAAATATAAAATAAAATAAAATCAGCACACTAAAAACTCATAGGCGAGAAGGCTGTAAGTTGTTCGCTCATGGAGTCTCTGTGATGAAATGAACACTGCTTCTCATAGACTCCCCTATTTATAGTCTTTGCCTGGGATGTATTTTTTAACTTTCATTTTTTATTTTAGACGATAAATAAATAAAAGGCTTTAATTTAAAACGGTTTGTCTTTTATGAATTACCAATGCATTTTACATGTTTTTTGAATAAAAATTAGCCTAATTGAATACTTTTAACCCTTTTTAACCAAATTCTATAAATTTTAACCTGCAAATTTGTTGTTTTTAGTATAAATCAGTTTTTATAAGCAATTAACTGTACATGTATGTTAAACATTTTATACCCTGATTGAATGCTTTTTAACCCTTTTAAACCAACTATGAATTTTAATTGGAATTTTTGTAATACCATTTTTATTAATAATTGAATGAATTTTACATGTATTTCAAAGTAACTAAAACTCTACTTTTTAACCCTTTTAACCAAATTTGATCTATTTTAATATGAAATTTTGTATGTAAGGCAACGTTTAAGAATACTTTTTTGTGTCATTTTGGTTCTGTCCCGGTTAGAGTTGAGGGGGTTAGGGTTAGGGACAGGGGTTAGGGTTAGGGGTCAGGTTCAGGGGTTAGGGTTAGGATGAGGGTTAGGGGCCAGGGTTAGGGTTAGGGTTTAAAATCTGGGGAAGGGCTGTAGAAAATAATGTATACCAAATCCTAATTCGTGTCCCATTTCACATTAAGCCCAAAGGGTTCCAAAGTCTCTAATTGGCGTGTCCAGTGTCTCTCCATGTTCCTCCTTTCCGAATTTGTCCAAAGACTACTCATTTGCAGTCCTGCCATTCTCACCGATTCAAAACCGTGGTGTAAAAATGTCGAACTAAAGGTGTTTCCACGTTCTTTCCATGTCTGATAACATATCGATGTTGATACATACGGGTGGACAATGAATTCTTTGTCTCCCCCACGTACTTGATGCCACACTTGGCACAAAATAACAAATATACACAGTTTACAGATCTTGTGCTAAAAACCTGTGGAATCTGAAACATCATGCCATCTGAACCACGTCGGACAAATTTTAGTCTGACAAACTGTGATTCCAACAACTGAGACTTTGTTGTGGATTGTAAGCTCGGCAATTTGGCTCTCACCAACAGGTCCTTGAGATTTTTATGTCTCCTATATGCTAGAACAATCTTGGCATCCGAAAGAATTCCGGCCCCGCCTATTATTCTTTCAAAATTGGATTTGAACTTCCTGTTCAAATCCCTATTGGTAGATGAATAGGATGTTATCAGAGGAATTAGGCCCTCCTTTAACTTCTCTCGTCTGACCTTATAGGTTTTAAAACAAGTTCTAAGGAAAGACCTTGTATATCCCCTGCCTCGTAAGGCCTTAAAAAGGGTCCTGACTGCAGCAATAAAATCCTCTCTACGAGTACAAATCCTATTAAATCGCAGTATCTGAGATTTGACAATTCCCCTGAACATATGTGCTGGGTGGAAGCTAGTCTTATACAATAGTGCATGTGTGTCCACTGTTTTGAAAAACACTTTCACATCCAATTTGTGTGTTGTTAAAAAGTTTGGTCCTTTGAAAGTTGTTGTATCCAGGAATACGATGGAATCCTCGTGTATCTCGAATTTCAATTTTATGCAAGGATCATGTGAATTTAAAATATTCATAAACTCCAGAAATTCCCTTTTTGAACCTGTCCAAATCCCCCAGATGTCATCAAGATATCTGAGATATTTGAAAGGCCTCTTTGGACATTTTGAAAAGACCTCTTGCTCCCAATTAGCCATGAAGATATTCGCATAGGCTGGCGCAAATTTTTTACCCATTGCGGTGCCAAGGATTTGGAGATAATATTGCCCATCAAATACAAAGTCATTCCTTGTCAAATTTATTTTCAACAATTCCAATAGCTCTTCATCTGGTCTTGCCGGATCGGGAAATTTAGAAAATATGTTTCTTACTGAATTGATACCTCTCTGTATATCAATATTCGTATAGAGGCTTTCCACATCCATAGAAAAAAGATATGAATTTGGGGGAATTGTCAGGCCCTTAACTACTTCAAGAAAATGGAATGTGTCCTTGGCATAGGCAGGATGTCGAGTGGAAAGTGGGTTTAAGTAAAAATCCAAGTATTCTGCTGTAAAATAAGTTTCACTTCCACAGTCGGACACTATGGGTCTCCCAGGAGGGACTTCAAATGGAATAGTCCAGGTTTTAGGGTCCTTATGCACTTTAGGCAGTATGTAAAACCGTCTTTCTCGAGGTTGCAGCTGTCCTTTCAAATATTTTCGTTGCGTCTCATTTATGAATTTTTTCTTTTTCAGTTGTCCCAAAATGTCATCAATCAAAGGAATTGTGTCCAAATAAATTGGTGTTGATAGTTTTTTGTAATATGTTATATCACTTAATTGTCGTTTGACCTCTAATATGTATTGTTCTCTATCCATTATGACAACTGTTGACCCCTTGTCTGCAGGCTTAATCACAATGTGTTTTAACTTTTTAAGCTCCCAAAGTGCCCTTACTTCATCAGCTGCCAAATTATGAATTTCTGTAATTGGCCTGTAATACTTGTCAAAACTTAACCAATCTTCTTCTATCAAATCAATAACAGGTGGTGGTAATTTATCCATTGGAGGTGTCCACATTGATGTCCCCATAAAAGGTCTAGGTTCCTGTCTTTTTGAGTCTCTAAAATATGAAGCCAATTTTATTTTTCTATGGTAATTTTGCAAATCAAATTTACACTGAGTTTTGTGATTACTGCCTATGTCAACTGATGGTACAAATGATAAACCCCTGTTAAGAAGGTCCCGCTGGGATCCTGAGAGGGTAAACTTCTTAGCCAAGACCACCACATTATCCACTAAGCCTGGGTCCGGCCTCTTAACCCCCTCCTGTCTAAGACTTAGAGGGTGGTTAAGTTTAACAGGTTGACCCAGTGTCTGAACATAGCAAGTGCTGTTCTCTTTGTCCAATGGATGTTGTCTTTTTCTGTGTGGAACTGGGTGTCCGACAGAGCAGACAAGGTAGGCATATTCCTTTCCATATGGTTGTTCAGAAGTCTCAATGTTTGTTTTTCCACAGTGGGAAGGGAAAGGGAGAAATTAATCTGAGGAAGCCAGATCTCCGCATAGGGGAACCGTTTTTTGGCCGCCCTCACTGCTCCCTGCATTTGCCTGACTGATGTTTCCTTGGCCCTCTGGTTGCGATGGTTCAAGCCAAAGGACAGAATGACTTTCAACACCGTCACATCCCCTGTCGCCTTCTTCATCAAGGCTTCTGCATGGCGGAAAGTCGCACCCGGATAACTTTCAATTTGTAAGTCAGGGATATCATAGGGAGGGATCCTTGATAAATTAGAGTCACCCACTATGAGCCACTTCTTCCTGACATGCAACCCCCAATCAATCATTTTGCGCTCAGAGTTGACATGTCTGGTCACCCTCTGATCCTCTTTTGGAGTGGCAATGCGCTCACTAGAAACCTCTGTCTCCAGCAATTCTTCCTGGTCCACTGACTCATCTGAGGAGTCACTCGAGGACTCTCTTGAGGACTCACTCAAGAGTTCATCTTCTTCCTCCTCCTCCTGATGAACTTGAGCCTGGACAAGTTGTCCTGTAGCTCCTGGAGGTGTTGTTTGTGAACTCATTGACACCCTCACTGGGGTCAACAAAGGAGAGGATTCCCTTCTCCCAGAGTGTGTAGAACCAAACCTGTCCTCATCTTCCCTGTAACCCGGTCGGTCTAACTGTTCCTCCTCCACTCTGTACACCCAACCACTGTCCTGAGGTTCAGTCATCACCCCAAAGGAGTAATCCCCTGTAAGGACCACTCCTCTCGGTCTCCTGACTCTCTGCAGTTGCAGTTCCTGAGGTGATTCCATCTGAGTCTCCCTTGGTGGACTCCGTTGGGGTCCCTCAGTCATTGTAGCAACACTCGTGGAAGTCTTCTGTGCCTGAGGGCATGTTGTAGGTTCCGCTCTTCCTGTACTCCTAACTCTCTGCTGTCGCTGTTCTCGAGGTGATTCCATTTGAACCTCCAGCATCTGAACCAGTTGAGACCCCCTTAGTGAACCATGTTGGGGTTCCTCGGTCACTGTAGCAACTCCCATGGAAGACAGCTGTACCTGAGTGTGTGCCACAGGTAAAGGCTGAGGTTGGATGTTAGGGTTAGGGTTAGGGTTAGGGTTAGGGGTTAGGGTTAGGGTTAGGGTTAGGGTTAGGGGTTAAGGGTTAGGGTTAGGGTTAGGGTTAGGGGTTAGGGTTAGGGTTAGGTTAGGCGACAGTTTCGCGAAGCGAAACTGGAGCCCCAACGAGGTCAGCCTGGCGGCCTTGAGATCTCGCGGGGTTGGGGTTGCACACTCACTCCTGTTCAGTCGAGACAATGTACAGTTCCAGGTACTTCATCAGTGGTGCATGGTGCTTTATGGAGAGAAATGTGCTGTGTGGTGTTTGGGCCAAGCCTTAGCCAGTATCTCCCATATGGGTGCATTTGGGTCACTTTGTAAGTGGCCCTGTTTGTGTGGGTATCTAGTGGAGGAGGAGGGATGAAGGTGGGGAGACAAAGAGGGGGGGATTTTACAAAAATATTCTATGAGAGTTGAAGGGTTAGTATCCTAGGTGTGTGTGATTGCATTGGGGTCTCTTGATTTGTCCTTGGGGTAAATCTCAATGAATTTTCTTTTAAAAAAATTATATTTTTATTCATATTTATATAATTATATTTAGAAATTATCGAAAGGGTGGGAATCTAATTAAGGTTAGGGTCCTGGGAGAAAAGGGTTAGGTTTAGGGGAGGGGTCTGGGTGGGGTGTTATAATAAAAATTATCAAGAGGGTGGGAGTCTAATTAAGGTTAGGGCCATGGGGGGAAAAAGTTAGGCTCAGGGGAGGGTTCTGGGTAAGGTGTTATAATAAACGAGTTCAAGAACTCGGTGGGTGATTTAAATAAGGTTTGGACCGAGGGGGGGGGGGGGAAGAGGGGGGTGTTTGGAGAGAGGTTCTGAGAGTGTCTCCATGTGATGTAGGTGGGGCTTGCGTCCCTTGTTGTCTGTAAGATGGGTGTTGGCTTGACGCCTTGAGTTGTGTGGTGTAGATTTAAAAGTTTTTTAGAGGTGTAGGAAGTAAGGGCAGTAAAAGAGGGGGGGGGGGGGTTTAGAAGCTTGGTTCTGAGTGTGTCAATGGGGTGTAGGCGGGGCTTGCGTCCCTTGTTGTCTGTAAGGTGGGTGTTGGCTTGACGCCTTGAGTTGTGTGGTGTAGATTTAAAAGTTTTTTAGAGGTGTAGGAAGTAAGGGCAGTAAAAGAGGGGGGGGGGGGTTTAGAAGCTTGGTTCTGAGTGTGTCAATGGGGTGTAGGCGGGGCTTGCGTCCCTTGTTGTCTGTAAGGTGGGTGTTGGCTTGACGCCTTGAGTTGTGTGGTGTAGATTTAAAAGGTTTTTTAGAGGTGTAGGAAGTAAGGGCAGTAAAAGAGGGGGGGGGGGTTAGGGTTAGGGTTAGGGTTAGGGGTTAGGGGTTAGGGTTAGGGTTAGGGTTATGAAAAATAAGAACCCCATGCCATAAGCACGGGGCTCTGATGCACGGGCCATCCCTGTCTCAACCATGGCTCCCCCTTCAACTCCCCTTAATTTTATTTTTGCTTTTTATTTCAGGGTCCTGCTCGTGAATGGAGCTGTCTGGTGATCACAGCAGGTAAGTATGGGTCAAGTTATTACATTTTCTTGGGTCCAAATCTTCAAGTGGGTAAATGTAGGGCCTTATGGGTCAAAACAGGTTAAGATTAGGGCACTAAAATCACCTGGTTAGGGTTAGAGGATATAATCCCCTGGCTGGGATTAGGGTTCGTGAAATGAAAATGGTTCAAAGAAGGTCAAACAGCCATGGTTGAGCCCAAAGAAATTCTCAGTCAAAATTAAACATTCAGATAATGTGACACTTTGGTTCCCTCTGCTGGACAAAAAAGAAAGAGAAAAGGACCTGATCGGTTTACATATAAGTCCCCTCTTCAGGATAGAGAGGGAGAGACGCTGGTTGCGAGCCGTCTTTTGTGCTGGGGCTGCACTGAAAACAAAGAAACAGATGTAAAATACATGTTAACTGTATTTTCCCTCCCTCCAAGGCAGATTTAGGGGGGAATTATTTTAACCAGGTACTCCAGTGTTGCAGAACTCTGATGGCTGTGTCTGCAGTCCAGTCCACATTGTTCTGGCCTGTCTCAACCAGGTCACCTGAAAGAGGGATGGGGTTAAACACCTCCAGGACATGCTCGTTCAGATGATCAAGAACGGCTTTCTGTTGCGGTGGCAGGCGAGGTGAGTAGCTGATCGCAGGGACCACAATTTTGGCCTCTGGAAAAAGTTCCTCTGCCACTTTCACAGTTTGGAACATTTCCAACACTGGGACATCTCTGTCCTCATAAGCTCTCTGGTGAATGCCGAAGGATAATAAAAGAGTCTTTGGTTTGGTGTGGAAGGTGGCTGTCTTTAGCAGGAACTCAGCATGATGCCATGTAGCTTGGGGAAAGCTGTCTGCTTGAGTGTGGTCAGCTTTGAAGGGTGGGAGTCTGCCGATATTGGAATCTCCCACAATGACCGTCTCACGATGTATGTGGAGATGCCAGTCTTTATACTTGCGTGGAGTAATGGGATGTCGTGTTGGGGTGCATACCTGCACAGCTGCTGCAGAGAATGCTGCAGGTCCCGCTAGGGTGGAATGAGGGGCTTCTGTATTTTGTTGCTGGAATGCACGCTGGTCCTCTGTGAGCTGCAACTCCGGGATGGGAGAGGGTTCTGCTACAGGGATGACCTCCCCTTGTGATGGGGGAGGAGTCAGAAAAGAAGGATGAGGAGATGTGGGGGGCAAACACTCTGTGTCACTCATCTCTGTAAATTGGAGCAGAGGTGAGCCGTCCCGCTCTGTTTTCTTCCTCTTGGTCCTCCTAGGAGCACGTTCACGTGCTCCTGCTGGACTCTGTGGCCTTATAAAAAGGGGCTGGACAGCTGGCGAAGATGATGGAGCCAGCTCCAGGCTTAAGTCTTCCTCTGTCACTTCTGAAAAAGAAGGAGGAGGAGAGGGGGGGGCCGGTTCTCTAAACCTGGTGGAGAGCATTCTCTGGCACCGGTCCAGGGTTTCCTGTTTTAGGCGTGTGCCCAGGTGTCTCTTGGCCCAGCAGGTGGCGATCTCGAAGGGTCCTCTCCAACCTTTTGTGGAAAGCTGGGAAAGTGTGTCCAGCTCCACGTCTATAATGTTCTGATAATGGTCTCTCAGAATCAAAATGGTGGTATAGGTCCAGTTTTTTGCATTCCCCTCTATTAGCGTCTGTATTTGTGAATTGGGGGAAGCTGGTTTAACAATTGCTGTCAAATTTTGGCTAATTCTATGCAAAGATGGAGGATAATCCTCCTTGGACACATTAATAAGATGGTGCACCGCTTTAATGAGTCTATTGATGACACGCACCTTTTGGGGGAAGTCTGAGTCATCCGACTGCACTCTGTGTGGGGGCGCTCTGGCTGTGTCTCCCCATTTTGCGTCCCAGTGGCCGCCATCTTGGTTCGCAGGTCTAGCGCTGCGTCGGGGCCTCTGAGGACGTGGATTCTCATCACCGTCAGAGTAACAGCGCCAGTGATCGGATGCTGGCGGTGTGCAGCGGCGTCGTACGTGCTGCGCTCCAAAACAGCTGGGCTCCCTCAGCAGCGGGTCCTCTCTGGCGACCTCCGCATAGGAGCGTCGACTGCTCCAGTCCGGATGACGTACAAATGTGCTCCTGTCACGCTCGAACACACGGCCTCTCCTGCTGCCTTTCCTGGATTGGACCAGGGTCCAGTCATTTTCATGGGGTCTCGGTGGCATATTGTCTCAATTTGCTCTTTCAGACTTAGCTGTTCAGATGCTCATGCAAAAATAAGATGGAGGTCGACACGTGGTTTTCACCGACGAATTTCGGTTTATTAACGGAGCGTTCAGGCAAAAAAAGTTATAAATATATACAAGCCGAAGTTGCAACGTTTCGAACATTTAAAAGTCTTCATCAGGCTACGGCTTTGAATGAATTCAAAAAGGATTATGAAAACCTGCAAATGCAGCTGTGCTCCGAGTGAGGTCCGCTCCGTCTGGAGATCCGAGTCAAAAGACCGTCTGCAAGACGGATCATCACCCAAAATGCACCTGGGGTCATCAGTGCCCAATCACGCCTTGTCTCCGGGCAGGATGCGCCCTCCACTGGCCCGGTGGAGAATAGGGATGTGCGAACTCGGAGGGTTGCATTCAATGACAGTCGTACTTAGGGTTAGGGTTAGGGTTAGGTCGAAAGGCTGTGGCCCCCCTTCGCGGAAGTTGGGCGGTGCGCGGTCCATCCCTAAACGGGCCTCGCTACCACGTCCCCATTGGTTCTGTTGGAAGGCCCGTTTCCTTCCCTTCCGTGGACGGACAAGGATCCAGTCACCGTCCATGTTTCGTTTAATTTCACCTTTGTTATTCTAATTTAATCAGATGTCAATGAAATTTATGTTTTTTTGTTTTTTTATAAGTTTTCATTTTTGTGTGTGTTTTTTTATGTTTTTGAAAAAGAAAATGGAACAAAAAAATTGTGAAAAAAGTAAAAAAAGAAAAAAAGAAAGGTGTTCACTAAAAAAGAAAGGTGTTCAATAAAAATGAAAAGAGCGTGCTTTTAGCGGCAACGTTTCCACCTCTAATAAGGTCTTCTTCAGGCCTATACAGCACGCAGATCACTGTGGCTAAATTGGCTGGCACTTGTGGAGATGTTTTCCCTACGAAGAGCAGAGCAGAAATGAGCTCTGTTCAGCCTGTCCCAATATATAGCCTCCTGGCTCCACCCCCTTGTATTTTCCCATTTTCTTTTTGCCAGTTCCTTTTTATTTAAACCCTTCATTTTAAAGTTGTGTTTTTGAGTTATTTAATGCATGAATCAATTGCCAAATTCAATTTTAACAATTTTAAATGTAAATTTACTTAATATTTATTACTTTTAGTGAAAAATCGTAATGATATTAAATTATTTGTTTAATAAAATGTTTCTTATGCCAATTTTTATAGCCCTATGCATTTATATAGTTTTAATTTTGGATCTTACTTTGTATTGCGTACAATGAATTTATGTAAAATAAACCCATTTCAAATTATGGTGTTTTTTTCAAAAGAAATTACATTTATGTAATGATATGACATTTTAAGGATTCGGTTAGGGCTAAATTCTAAATTTGGTTTAATATTGCAACAATTTGGTTAGGACGAGGGCTAAATTCGAATTTTAATTCTATATTTCAACAATTTGGTTAGGGTTAGGGCTAAATACTGTGGTTAGGGTTAGAATCCGATTAAGGGGCCAGGTTAGGGTCAGAATTCGAGTAAAGGGCCAGGTTTAGAGGATCCAATCAAGGTAAGTCCTATATTCAAGGTAAGTAATTTACAAGGTAAGTAATTAAATTTCCAAATAGGGGCTCAACTAAATTAAGGGGGGGGGGGAATCATTTAAACTGTAGAATGGGACTTTATGAGAATGGGTAAGTTCTTCTCATATTTAAACCATTAGGTTCTCTTGTGTTTAGTAAATATATCCATTGTCTCTCTTTTTTCTTTCTTTCTGTGTCAGTCCAATTGGAATTATTTTGTATACCTGAAATTTTGACGTTATGCCTTCCATGTAAAATAAAATGTTTAACCAACTTAGTGTCTGTGTTCTTTTTATTAATAATGTTGTATTTGTGTTGTGTTAATCTTGTGGAAATTGAGTTTTTAGTTTCTCCAATATATTGAAGTTTGCATTTTGCACAAAAAATGACATAGACACAATTTTTTGATTTCAAAGTAAATGTTTGGGGAATTTTGAAATTTTTTTTGTTTACTTTATTTTGAATGTATTGTAACCTAATCAAATGGTCTTGAAGGTTTGTCTGTGT